>JASVEL010003339.1:0-104633 GCA_032618575.1 Nicotiana noctiflora
CGAGGTACATGGAGTAAAGTGAGTACTCCAACTCAATGATTAATAAAGGTAAATAATAACTGAGCAGTAATAAATTATGTAAGGCAAACCATTATGCTGTACAGAGCAGTGTAAAACCTTTTGAGAAAAATAATGAAGCTGTGAAATCTTAGAAAACGCCTTAACTCAGTTTAAGACTCTTTTCAAATGGACTTTTAAACAGTTATGCAAATGAATGCAAAATAAATAGTACAGATAAGCACAAAAATCCGCCCCCTTGGACACAACGCTCACTCAACTGATAATGTCAGACAATCGAGTAGATACTACGTGAAGAAACATAGATAACAGATAATGGCAAACAAATGAAGCAAAGTAAACACATAGATCAGTATCATATAGTAACCGATGCGGCGTGCAGACCGATCCATATATAGCTGCAGTGTGCAACCCGATCCATATATTTCATCGACGGTGCTCACTAGGGTGTGCAGACTCTAGAAGGGGCCCCTTACAAAAAGCACAATATCAAGCCATCTCGTGGCATCAAATCCAGGCCATCGGCCTCATATCGGTACCAGTATAACACTATTGCGGCGCGTAGCATGATCCTATAGTATCCTCACAACATAGCTCCCATGCCTCACTAGGTCAGATAAACTCATCACAAGCCCCTCGAGCATTAGTAACAGTAGTTATCAGTCCAAAACATGATTTAGAAATATCATTTAAGTCTCAAAAATGAGTAAAAATGGCTGAGTTATAAAACAGTAGAAATCAGCATGACTGAGCTCAAGTAATAAGTCAAGACAGTGAGGAAACAATGTTAATAATCCCCAAAGAGTTCAAATAGTTAGCATGAAGCCCTAATATGGCAATCAGCCCAAATCATGATGATAACAAGTAAGTTTTAGTCAAACACACGGTAAAATCATCAATTGGGATGGACCAAATCACATTCCCCAAAGGTGCTCTACCCTATGCCCGCTATCCGGTTTGCAAGTCACCTCAATATAGCACTACGATGTACAATCCGGGGTTTCAGCCCCTCAGAATGTCATTTACAATTATTACTCACCTTGAACCAACGAAATCTCTAGCTTGCGATGCCTTTTCCCCTCAAATCGGCCTCCGTGCATGTCAAATCTATCTAAAATCAGAGCGAATACATCACAATATGCTAAGGAAATAAAGCCCAAGCAAAAATAATCAATAACGCGCACAAATTCCGAAATTACCAAAACCCGAGCCCCGGGCCCACTTCTCGAAACTCAAATTTTTTTACATCATCGGGTTCCTTATCACTTCACGAGTCTATGCATATAAAGAACACGAAAAATCGGAGTCCAAATGACCCCTCAAATCCCAAATTAAAATTTTAAAATTTCAAGCTCTAGTTCTTCCATTTTTGTTCAAGTTTTCATGAATTTCTAGCTAGATTTCACAATAGAATCACATTTTAGGTTCAAAAATCTTACCTATAATCAATTCTCTTTGAATCCCTCTTTAATCACTTTCAAAAAGCTCCCAAAATGCTCAGCTATGGAGGAAAAATGGCTCAAAATCGTGGATGAAATAACTTATAAACTTTCTGCCCAGTTCCGACTTTCCTTCTTCGCGAATGTGGTCAAACTCTCGTGTTTGCGATACACAACTTATTTTGACCAGATTACCCTTCTACACGACATAGGACTCGCGAACGTGATACTTTTCCAAGGCGACCCTTCGCGAATGCGACAACACACCTGCGAACGCATAGCACAAATTTTACTTCTAATCCACTGACGCAAATCCTTCTATGCGAACCCGACTGAAAGCCCCCACCCCAGCGAATGCGATGCATGAATCTCACTCCCCTTCGCGAACGCGCCGCCTGCCTCGCAAACACGAAGTCCAATTCCACACATTCCTCTGCTTACTCTTCGCGAACGCGAGGACCCGTATGCGAACGCGATGAGATAAATTGCTGCAACTGTTGAGATCAATTTTCTGCAACCCTTCAACTTGGAAAATGGTTCGATTGACCCCATCGAAACTCACTTGAGGCCCCCGATTTTGATACTCAATTTTTTTCTATATAATTTTCATATTCAAAGTACTCTCAAAATGGCATATATATGCATATATAAGTATAGCTAGGTGTTTTGGCATTTTTCCTAATTTGGCAATACAAAAATCAATGATTATTCCCAAAATTATTATTTTGGTGAATACTTTATTTTATTCCATATTTATGCCAAAATATAGTTAAAGTAGTTTTTGCACATTGTTTTACAACTTATTTAGTATTTAAAAAGATAAATTGCATGTAATTGCAACTTTAGCCTATTTTAAGAATTATAGCATTTTTACGGTTATAAATTGGTCTCAATATTTTTAAATTAATATTTATACATTATAAATTGGTTCAGTACTTTTAATTTTGATTTTAAAATTGTTTTACTATTTTTATAAAATAAAAGGTGAAAATTGACTATTTAACATTTAGCCTAATCCTTTTTCAAATATAACCCCATTTCCTTTCAAAATTAATCCCCCCAATTAACCCAATTTCAAATCCCAAATTACCCAGCCCAATTTCTATTTGACCCGACCCTTGACCCGCTTATCCAATCTGCCCGGTTCCCCATTCAATCAAGGCCATTGATCTAAATGATCAGCAGCCACATTTTATTCTTTCCTTTTTAATTCACCAACCCCACCCTAACCTTAGCCATTTCTCACCAACCGCCGCATCTGAATCCTCTCATACCTCAAATTCTCTTGAATGTTCCTAAAACCCTAATCGTCTTCTACCCTTTTTCAACCTCCAACTCACAGGAATCCATGACCTCTCAGGCTAGGGATGACCTATAATCACCTCATATTACTTCTATGTGCCTGATACTTGAAGATTCGAGGCCAGACCTTGAAGGTTTTCACTCAGACCTTCGCCGACTCGATGTTTTCGGCCATCTCTGGCCTTGCTCCGGTATCTCCTAGCCTTCTGAGTCTAATTCCGACCTTTTCCAACTCCGATTGGTGACTTTTCCAAGCCTTTCTCATTCTAGGTTTCCTCTGAAACCCTAACCTTTCGAGGTTTTCTCCGATTCTTTTTAGATCTGTTGTGTATCTATGCTCTATTTGAGTTTTCAAACAATTTCCTTAATTTTTCTTTTGAAAATTACTTTCCAAACCTTTCTTTTCTGATTTAGGATTTTCTTAAATGTTAAGTGTTTTTATGATTTTTTTTTCTTTGTTATTCATGTGTTTGCCTCTACTGTGTTCTTGTGTCAACTTTTATGTGTTTGTCTCCCCGTGTTTTCCTATACTATGGTATCGTAGACTTTCCTATTGTATTCTCTACCATATTCTTTTATGTTCATCTTACTTGTTTTCCTATATGTTTGTCTGCTATACTTTTCTGGTGTTCTTGTGTTTTTCTTATGCATTTTCCTTCTGAGTTTTATATTTTTTTTTTGCCTACTACTGAGCCATGTTAAAGATCTCTTGAAAGATCCTTTTAAGCATGTTTCTTCTGTTCTTATCAATATTTGCCATTATGTTCTTTGAATCCTTCTACTATGATTGCATGTTGCTTCGTTATCATGTCTCACGAGTTCTGTTGCTGGAGGAAGCATGGTAGAAGCTTCAGTTCTTTCTCTGAAGCCTCTATACATTTTTTGATCCAATTGCTTATTCTCTCTTTGTGATTTGCCTGAACTAGGGTTCTTGTTTCAAACCCCCCCCCCCAACTCTTTTAGGTCGATTTCGAAGTTTCATATGATTCTGACTTTTGATAAACTCAGTTAAACATCTGTTAGTGGATTTTTATGCTGATATACATGACAATCTTATTTCTTACTCACATGCTCCTTATACACGACGAATTTTCCTCTATATGGTTTTTAAATTTGCAATTAGTATAAACTTCCGTATGAATATAGCTTGATTGATTTCTATCCATCTTTTATTGATTCCCTATGTGACTTGACTTAGGTAAAACCCTTCTTCATTTTTGTGACTTGGTTCATTCATACCAAATTTCAGACCTTTGTGATATACTGGCTGTCAAGTGATTCCTTAGCCTTATCTGCACAAACCGTGTACTTTTAAAAACCCTGTCCTTAAATAACCTTTATGTATTTACCCTTAATTGCATGTTTTACACAATTAAATGATTTTACCCGTTCGATTTTGAATCCCTTAATTAAAGGGAGTCTTATGCAATTGATTTATAATCAGTCTTCAATTACTTTCTTACCTTATTTCTCATGAATTTCTGCACTATAAATACACGATCCTTTTTTCACAAGGCACACGTGACTGAACACACTTCAAACTACACAATTTTACAATTCACTTCTGAACTCATACTTAGAGTATTCTTGCTTCTTGTCTGCACTTTGGCTTTTACAAGACTACTGCTTTCTCTTTACTCGTCTCTTTGAAAATGGTATGTCCTAACTTAATTTTCAGCATCACCCCAATGTGTTTATTTACAGTCCTTGTATCCATGTCTTTTTTTGTAAAGTTTAGCATCTAACTTAATACACCTACATACTTCTGCTTGCTTCTCTTTCTTGCAAACACTTGCTCTTTATCCCATTACCCCTTATGTGCTTGTGAATGAGGACTTGGGGCATGGCAACAAGAATTGATTTATTACTATTAGACATGGTGGACTTCGATGTTATATTGGGGATGGATTGGTTGTCCCCGTATCATGCTATCTTAGATTGTCATGCTAAGACAGTGACCTTGGCCTTGCCAGAATTACCCCGACTAGAGTGGAGAGGGACCCCAGGCCACTCCGTTCGCAATGTTATTTCATATGTTAAGGCTCGACGCATGGTCGAGAAGGGGTGTCTAGCTTATTTGGCATATGTTTGTGACTCCAACGCGGAGATTCCTTCTATTGATTTAGTCCCTATTGTGCGGGATTATCTCGAGGTTTTCCCTTCAGACCTGCCGGGTATGCCACCCGATAGGGATATTTATTTCTGTATTGATCTGGTATCGGGCACCCAGCCAATCTCTATTCTACCGTATCGCATGGCCCCACCGGAGTTAAAGGAGTTAAAAGATCAGTTGCAAGACTTACTAAAAAGGGGCTTTATCAGGCCTAGTGTTTCTCCCTGGGGTGCACCGGTGTTATTTGTGAAGGAAAAGGATGGTTCGATGCGGATGTGTATTGACTACCTGACAACTAAACAAAGTGACAATAAAGAATAAGTGTCCACTGCTGAGGATCGATGCTTTCTTTGACCAGCTCCAGTGAGCGAGGGTATGCTCAAAAATAGACTTGAGATCGGGCTAACACCAGCTGAAAATTAGGGCTGCTGACATTCTTAAGACAGCCTTTCGCACTCGGTATGGGCACTATGAATTCTTAGTCATGTCTTTCGGGTTGACCAATGCCCTAACAGCATTTATGGAGTTGTATAAGTACGTGGTGTTCATGCCCTAGTTAGACTGGCTCGTGATAGTACCCATGGATAACGTACTGGTATACTCCCGCAGCCGGGAAGAGCACGAGCAATACCTCAGAGTGGTTCTTCAGACTCTGAAGGATAATCAGCTATATGCTAAATTTTTGAAATGTGAGTTCTGGTTGAGTTCAGTTGCATTTTTGGGTCATATTGTATTAGTAGAGGGTATTCAGGTAGACCCAAAGAAGATTGAGGCAATCAAGAATTGGCCTCGACCAGCTTCAATGACCGAGATCCGGAGTTTCTTAGGGTTAGCAGGTTACTACCATCAGTTCATAGAGGGGTTCTCTTCTATTGCAGCCCCGATGACAAGGTTGACCTAGAAAGGTGCCCAGTTCAAGTGGTCAAATGAGTGTGAGGCGAGCTTTCAGAAGCTCAAGACAACTCTGACTACGGTAACAATGTTGATTTTTCCCACGGGTTCAAGGCCTTACACTGCTTACTGTGATGCATCCCATACTGGGCTTGGAGCGGTATTGACGCAGGATGGCAAGGTTATTGCATATGCTTCGAGGCAGTTGAAAATCCATGAGAAGAATTATCCGGTTCATGACCTTGAGTTGGCAGCAGTTGTTCATGCCTTAAAAATTTGGAGGCATTATCTATATGGCGTGGCATGTGAGGTATACACGGATCACAAGAGTCTTTAGTATTTATTCAAGTAAAAAGAGTTAAATGTGTGATATAGGAGATGGTTAGAGTTGCTGAAAGATTATGATGTTACTATCTTGTATCACCCAGGTAAGGCCAATGTGGTGGCTGATGCGTTGAGTAGGAAGTCTACCAGCATGGGTAGTCTCGCTTATATTTCGGTCAGCCAGAGACCGCTTGCTCTAGATGTTTAGGCCTTAGCCAATCGGTTCGTAAGACTAGACATTTTTTAGCCTAACAATGTATTAGCCTGCACGGTCGCTCATTCTTCTCTATTGGAGCTTATCCGTGAGAGGCAGTTCGATGATCCTTATTTGTGTGACCTGAGGGATACTGTGCAACGGGGAGGTGCTACGAAGGTAACCTTAGATGATGACGGAGTATTGAGATTGCAGGGGCGAGTTTGTGTGCACAACATTGAGGGGATTAGAGAGTTGATCTTAGCGGAGGCCCACAGCTCGCGGTATCCTATTCACCTGTGCGCCGCGAAGATGTACCAGGACTTGCGGCAACACTACTGGTGGCGTAGGATGAAGAAGGACATTGCCGCATATGTCGCTCGGTGTCTTAACTGTTAGCATGTTAAATATGAGCACTAGAGGCCTGGTGGTGTGTTCCAAAGAATTGAAATTCCCGAGCGGAAATGGGAGCGGATTACAATGGACTTCGTTACTGGACTTCCTTTGACTCGGAGGAAATTTGATGCTATTTGGGTCATTGTTAATAGGATGACCGAGTCAGCACATTTCATTCCAGTATCTGTCTCTTACTCATCGGAAGTTAGCAGAGATTTACATCCGGGAGATTGTTCGCCTTCATGGGGTGCCAGTGTCTATTATCTCAGATCGGGGTATGCAGTTTACCTCGCATTTCTGGAGAGTGGTCCAGCAGGAGTTAGGCACCTAGGTTCAGTTGAGTACAACATTTCATCCTCAGATGGACGGTCAGTCCGAGAGAACTATTCAAATCCTAGAGGACATGCTCCGAGCTTGTGTAATTGATTTTGGGGGCACGTGGGACCAGTTTCTGCCATTAGCAGAGTTCGCCTACAACAACAGCTACCAGTCTATCATTCAGATTGCTCCATATGAGGCGTTTTAATGGTAGGCAATGTCGGTCTCCAGTCGGATGGTTTGAGCCGGGAGAGGCTCGGTTGCTGGGTACAGACCTAGTTCAGGAGGCCTTAGATAAGGTCACGACTATCCAGGAGAGGTTGCGTTCAGCTCAGTCCAGACAGAAGAGTTATGCAGACTGTAAGGTCCAAGATGTGGATTTCATAGTTGGTGAGCGGGTATTGCTCCGGGTGTCGCCTATGAAGGGCGTGATGAGATTCGGAAAGAAGGGTAAGCTCAGCCCTAGGTACATTGGTCCATTTGAGATTCTGGATCGAGTGGGAGAAGTGTCTTATAGACTTGCACTTCCACCTAGCTTATCAGCCGTGCATCCGGTTTTTCATGTATCTATGCTTCGGAGGTACCACGGCAATCCTACACATGTGTTAGACTTTAGTACCGTCCAATTGGACAAGGATCTATGTTACGAGGAGGAGCCGGTGGCTATTCTAGACCGGCAGGTTCGACAGTTGAGGTCGAAGAGTTTCCCCTCCGTACGTGTCCAGTGGAGAGGTCAGCCTCCTAAGGCATCGACCTGGGAGTCCGAGTCTCATATGCGGAGCCGTTACCCACATTTGTTCCCCGACTCAGGTACTTCCTTCTCTTGTCCGTTCGAGCACGAACGGTTGTTTTAGAGGTGGAGGATGTAACGACCCAAAGGGTCATCACCTGTTTTCCTCATCTGTTCCGCACTTCTGAGGCCTTGAAAACCTTATTTTATATTGCCTTGATTTATGTGCGCAGTTCGGGCACGTAGCCGAAAAATTTTTGTGTTAATTTTTTGAAAACCAATATGTGAATTTTATGGAAAATTTGAAGAATTTTGATATTAATATTGATATAGTTGACTTCGGTCAATATTTTTGGTAAACGGACCCAGACCCAAGATCGGACGGTCCCAGAAGGTCCGTAGGAAAATATGGGACTCGGGCATGTGCCCGGAGTCAAATTCCGAGGCCTAGAGCCCGAGATATGAATTTTTCTGTTAAATTATTTTTCTGAAATTATTAAGGAAAATAGAAATGAAAATTTATTAAAAGACCATGGTATCGGGCTTGTATTTTGTTTGCGACGCCCGGTACAAGTCTTATATATTATTTAAGTACTTCCTGCAAAGTTTGACGGAAATTTAACGTCGTTTAACGTGTTTTGAACCATGAGTTCCAAATTTGAAAGTTCATGAAGTTTAAAAGAAGAAATCATGAATTTGAGGCTTAATTCTATGAAAACGATGTTATATTGGCGATTTGATCGCGCGAGCAAGTTCGCGGTATGTTTTTGAGGTTGTGTGCATGTTTGGTTTGGAGCCCAAGGGCTCGGGTGAAGATTTGATAGGCCGTGAGAGCAAATTTTGAAAATGAACACAGCTGGTATTTTTTCCCAACTAATATCTTCGCAATTGCGACAAGTCCTAAAATAGCCTGAGATTGCAAATGCGAGCAAAACCTTCGCCGATGCGAAGAGGCCCAGAATTTCCCTTGGTTCGCAATTACGAACAAATACTCGCAAATGCGAGGTTGCCCTGAATTTCCCTTGGTTCGCAAATGCGAACAAGTACTCGCAAATGCGATGCCCGTAGCCCAGGAACTGTTGTGTTTGCAATTGCGAACATAAGTTCGCAATTCCCATAACCGCAGCTGTGCAATTTTATACTTAAACGATTTTAAACACCCTTTTCACCATTTTTTCAAAACCCAAAACCCCATAGGCGATTTTTCAAGAGCAATATCACTCCAAATCACTTGTAAGTCGATTTTCACTCAACTTTTTCAATTCCTAATATCATTAAACATGTTTTCCATGATAAATCAATGGTTTTTATGGTTGAAATTGTTGTTTTTGGGTAGAACTTAGGTTTTTCATAAATTGGGGAATTGGACCTCGATTTGAGGCTCGATTTCGAAACAAATCATATAATTGAACTCGTGAGGGAATGGGTAACCGGATTTTGGTCTGAACCCCGAGTTTCGACCACGTGGGCCCGGTGGCGTTTTGGTAAATTTTGAGTAAAACTTTGAGAAAACTATTTTTATGCATCCAAACCAATTTATATAGTATTTATTAAAGTAATTGAACCAATTGTGATTAGATTCGAGCGAGTTGAAGGGTGAGTTGCGAGGTAAAGTGATAGTTGAAGGTTAATTGGACTTCAAGGCTTTGAGGTAAGTGTTTGATATATCCTAGCTTGAGGGAATAGGATTGGGTGTAATAATTTGCTAATTGCTATGTGATCGAGTGCGATGTATAGGCGTGGTGACGAGCATCTATACACCGGAGTCTAGCATGACCGTGAGTCGTTTGTTGATACATGTTGTGAGCTAATGTGGAATTTTCCTAAGTCATATTCTTGAGCCCTTGCCGGGTTGTAAAGATTGATTATTATTTCCCTTGCCGGGACTTGGTTATGTTGTTGATGTTGTTCCTTTGCCGGGATATTGTTATGACCGTTGTTACTCCCTTGCCGGGACGGTATATGTTACTTGTTTCATTCTTTTGTCTGTTGAATGTGACTGTTATTTGGGTGAGGAAGAGTGATAATGCACGAAGGGTGATGCCGTGCCATTTTTGAATTGTATTCTCACGAAGGATCATTCCGTGCCTTATTTTATTATTTATGCACGAAGGAACATTCCGTGCCGTTGTTACTTGAATTATGCACGAAGGATCATTCTGTGCCATGTTTATTATTTATGCACGAAGGAACATTCCGTGTCGTTGTTGCTTAAATCATGCACGAAGGATCATGTCGTGCCATGAATGTGAGGATGAGAGTAAAAGCACGAAGGCTGATGCCGTGAACTTTTATTTGCTTATTTGGTGAGGATGAGAGTAAAAGCACGAAGGGTTATGCCGTGCAACCATTCAATTTCTTGTTTTGTGATAACTGTTTCTGCTACACTCTGTTTTTACCTTACTGATTAATTATGTCTTTTTGATTGTGCTCCCCCAGCATGTTCCCTCTTTTGTTATCTATGTTGCTCAATATCTCTGTTATTCTGTGATACATACATATATAGAACTGCACAGGTTTATGTGAGTGTCTGGTCATAGGCTTGTCACTACTTCACCGGGATATGCCAGGCACTTACCAGCACATGTGGTCGGACTGTGCTGATACTACACTTCTGTATGTTTTTGCATAGGTCTAGGTTTTAAGCAGGAGCAGCAACAGCATTACGCCAGCGGGATTATCGTACTTCCGAGACTGAGGTAGCTTGCAGGTGTCCGCAGGCCCGGCATATCCTCTATTTGCTTTTATTATTGTTGTGGTCTCATTGTTTCGAGACAGACGGTTATTATTTATTTCTTTCAGACCATTATGTGCAGTTATTCCTTAATAGTTCGTGAGTTTGTGACTCCACATCTTGGGTAGAGGATTTATTGTCGAGTATTTTACACTATTATTCGGTTTTTATTTGATAGACTTCCGCATTTAAAGTTATTAGTATTATTCTTGCTATTAAATATGAGAACATGATAGTTGTGTATATGTAAAGGTGGTGAGTAAATTGGCTTGCCTAGCTACCATGAGTAGGCGCCATCACGATCCCGGTGGTGGGGAAATCCGGTTCGTGACACATATACTTTCTGAAATTTCTGCAGAAAAGTTAAAATAAACAGACAATAAAAAAAATCTTAAATTAGTAGTAAAACAATTAATCTGTAGTAGACTTTAGCCAATCCCCGGCAACGGCGCCAAAATTTTGACGAGTGTCTGGCGTGTGTATAAATTAAACTCGTACTCTGTCAAATTATAATATAGAAAGATGTCGAACCCACATAGATTGGTTTATCTATTCTACGGACGTTTCTTGTTTTAATTACTAATTGAGAAAATCAGAAAGAGTTGAGTTGTAAATTAACTAACTAAAAATGTATAAATAGAGCAGTAAAAAATATATTGTTTATCACAAATATGATAAAAAGTGTTGGGATCTTGACTTCACTTAATATTTCTGTTATATAGTAGAATTATTATCCTACAATTTCTATTTCTCATAAATGTATAAATGTCTCTCACAATTACAAATATATATTATTACTCAAGTTGAATAATTAAGTGCACTCCTCTCGGTTATACAAATTAATTGCCAAAATGGTAATATTAAAGAACCAGAAATATATATTTGATCTAAAACATGCTCTCTTTTAGTAAGTCCCTTTCGGTTACCCTACTTGTTGTAACTGATTACTGCAATATCCGTCTCTTTCGATTACAAATAAGTGTAGAACCAGTTTTAACATATAAGAACGGGATGTCATTAAATATAGGTTAACATCTATCAATACCAAAATTAACTATTACTTCTTCTGCCTCTTTCGATTACAGAATTAGTAAGAAGTTAATATGTGGTATGAAATAGATAGATGTTAACAAAATTAAATAACACCTGACTATAAAGCAGATAAAATTTAAATAAAAACTTCAGCTCAAACATGTGAAATTGAGGAATAATATGTACTATTATATAAATATATTAAGATCCGCTATTTTCCCAACACAAGAAAAGTTACTCTATATTGGAGCAAATAATGACAACGGAAATAATCTTGCCCATTAAATAAGAAAATAGAAAGAAATATTCAAGAGAATAATTTTCCATTATTTAATTAAAAATAGGAACTAGAGTAATTTTCAATACTGCAATTTATTCAGAACTAAAAATAAAGCCAGTGTAATGGCTAAAAGAAAAAATAGAAGCAAAACTAAAGAACAAAGAGAAAGAAAAAAACTTTCTGCTCCATATCCTCCTTCTCCGATTTTTTTCTCTGGTATTTATAGATATTTCCATTGCATTTGCCGTGTAAAACAAAGTTTCAGTAAACTTTGTCTTTCAAGTTGCCCATTTGCTAATGTTGAAATGAATTTGATGAGAGAACATCAAGTGTACACATGACTTTTGATCATGCTAGCTTCTTTCGTTTTCCATTTTCAACTTCCTTCTTCCTTCTTATTTATTCCTTTATTTATATTATGACATTATCTACAAGATAATAACAATATTAGTATTAAGGATTCAATAACAACTCATCTTATGTATCACATTTTTATCTTATCAGTTCCCTTCAGTCCCAGCCCCCAGTACCCGGGAGTTGCTACGAGTGTGGCAAGTTTGGGCATATACGCAGGGAGTGTCCCCGTCGTGCATCCAGTTCATCTCAGCGAAGGGGACAGCGCTCATCTTCTGGCCCAGTATCTTCAGGACATGCCTCGTCAGCTAGGGGTAAGAGTCAGGCAGCTAGGGATCGCCTCAGATTGGGAGGCCAATCGGGTGGTGGTCAGGCTCGATGCTATACTCTTCAGGGCCAGTAAGATGCTATTGTTTCGGATGCTGTTATCACAGGTATTATTTCAGTCTACCACAGGGATGCCTCAGTTTTATTTGATCCCGGTTCCACTTATTCCTATGTATCTTCATACTTTGATCATCATTTGGGTATGACTCGAGGGTGTCTTACGTTACCTATGCACGTATCTACCCGGGTGGGCGATACTATTATTGTGAATCATGTATATCGGTCCTGTCTTGTTACTATTGGGGGTCTGGAGACCCGAGTTGACTTGCTGCTATTGAGCATGGTAAATTTCAATGTTATTCTGGGCATGGATTGGCTATCTCCGTGCCATGCTATTCTAGACTGTCATGCCAAGACAGTCACATTGGCTATGCCGGGTATCCCGAGGATCGAGTGGCATGGTATGACTGACCATTAGGGTAATTTCTTTCTTAAAGGCCCAGTGGATGGTTGAGAATGAATGTTTACCATATTTGGCATTTGTGAGAGGTTGGAGCTGAGACTCCCACCCTTGATTTTGTTCCCGTTGTGAGGGATTTTTCGAATGTGTTTCCTGCGGACCTACCGGGCATGCCACTGGACAGGTATATTGATTTAGGTATTGACCTTGCACCGGTCACTTAGCCTATCCTTATTCCTCCCTATCGTATGGCACCAACTGAGTTGAAGGAGTTGAATGAGCAACTTCAGGAACTCCTATATAAGGGTTTTATTCATCCTAGTGTGTCACCGTGGGGTGCACCGATCTTATTTGTGAAGAAGAAAGATGGCTCAATGAGAATGTGTATTGATTATAGGCATCTAAACAAGGTGACAGTTAAGAATAAGTATCCACTACCCCGTATTGATGACTTGTTTGATCAGCTCCAGGGAGCGAGGGTATTCTGGAAGATTGATCTTCATTCAGGATATCACTAACTGAAGATTAGGGATTCTGATATCATAAAGACAACTTTCAGGATGAGATATGGGCATTATGAGTTTCAAGTTATGTCTTTTGGGCTGACTAATGCCCTAGCCATGTTCATGCATTTGATGAACAACATGTTCCGGCCGTATCTGGCTAGGAAGTCCCTGAGCCCTTCGCCTGTAGTTTGTCTAATGGCAAAGATGTCGTTGACCCCTACTTCCGCTTTCTTTGCACCTGCATGGGCGGTGGCGAACTTATCCGCCATTTCCTCGAATGTTGATATGGCCTTAGATGGCAACTGAAAATACCATGTCAAGGCCCCTCCAATCAATGTCTCGCCAAACTTCTTTAGCAGCACCGACGGTACCTGTTCTTTTGATAGGTCGTTCCCCTTCACGACAGTAACGTAATGGATCCGATGATCCTCGAAATCTGTGGTTCCATTGTACACCCTCAAGTAGGGGGAGGCATCTTGGAGGTTGTTGGGATAGAGTAAGGGGCAACTTCTTCAAAGTATAGCAGCTCTACGAACCTCCCCACGTCACATTTTGGTAGCAACTTGGGAGCTCCGGGGATTTTGTCGACCCTCACTTGGTGTTCCTTCATCTGGTCGCGGAGTGCTTCGTTTTTGTTTTCCATTTCTTCCATCTTCCTTAGGATGGCAGTTAGTGTACCGTCACTGGTCTGTGCCTCGATGAGTTGGTTATTTAATCGTGTATCCTCATGTTCGCCCATGGCAACGGTGATGCTTACCGTTGGCACATACCTGATATTGCCTTGTGGTGGTTTCTCAACCAAGCCACTTAGGGTGCTTGTCAGCCATTCTTCCAGTAGCCTTTTGACCACCGAGGGTGCTTCCTTAACAGCAGACGTGGAAGCTCCTTTTTCATGCAAGATCGTTAGATCTTCGGATGGGGAAGATGAGATCTCTGCACCTGGTGCAGTGTTGGGGGTTAATGATGACATCGTCAATGGCCTCGTTGAGAGGACCGCGAAGGTTGGTTGTGACACCCACTATAGCTTTCGATGTGTTATTTTCAGCCATCTTTTATTTTCGTGTGATGTAGAGAAAGGTAGTTAGTTGATCTCTAGGTGGATACTATGATTTTAATTCTTGAAATCCCCACAGACGGCGCTAAATTATTTGGCTCAAAAGTTTAAAATATATTTTTAAGCTAGAAAACAATAAAAAATACGGGAGGGTAAATCGTAATCAAATATAATATGCCATGTAAGAATGATGATTATGCTTTAGGTCTACTACTTCAAAACGATATAATGAACTCAAGAAAAGTTGCTCGTCAGAAGTAAGAGATAGAGAGAGAATAAAAGAGTTGTATTATTTAATAATAACACTGATCGTTTTTACAACGGGAAGGTTCCCCTTATATAAGGAGGAGTCTTCCTTAAAATAATAAAAAAAATATCGAACGTGCTTGGCGTCCTCCCAGTGAGGACGCATAGTCCTAAATAGCATCGCCTTCACCCTCACATCCGAGCCGTGCCTTTATTGTAGCAGATGTACACTTACTGAACGTACCCTTTGGCGTAGAGACCCCGTACAATAAGGTCTATCCATGTGCAAATCTAAATTAATCACTTCAATAAACTTTATATACTAAGGGATCGTTTGATAGGCGCATAAGAATAATGCGGAATGCTAAATTTAAAAAAAAAATACTACAAGGTATTGGTGAAAATGTGTAGAACTTTCTACTCGAAAGAAAAAAAAAATGTCATACGTCCATTTTCTACCCAACAATGGAGTCCAGTCACTGTGTTGGATCTCTGAAACCGGAATAACATCATAAGCTGACATGGACAGCTCTAATTGGTTAATACCACGTAGTCATTGCCACGCAATAGAAATTAGAACATGGTGTTTCTCTCTTTTATACTCTTCCTACCCCTCATCACTATTAATACTTGTAAATTCTCTTCGACAGAAACGACGAAAGAAGAAAAGAATGGATCGAGCTTCGTTTTATCCACTTTTATTGATAGTCGTACACCTTATTGCCACCGCAAATGCATTGTACGGACCTTCATCACCAGTTCTTCAGTTAACTCCGTCCAACTTTAAGTCTAAGGTATTTTTCATTCCACCTCCCTATTTTTCTCCACTTTTCATTCGAGACCCAATTTTTAAACATAGATAGATTCACTTTGATTTTAGTTGAAGGGGATAGCCCAATTTCTTATATCTATGTATGCATCTAAACGCGAGATCGTCGATTATTTCATTCTTTCTTGTTATTTGGACTCATTGTTAATTCTCTAGAGTCTGGATTACTGGTGTTCTATTTATCCTTGGTAGCTATAATGCACTGATTTACTTAAATTGTTTTCCTACATGGTAGTGCTAATGATCTGTAGACTACCCTGACACTGTAAACTTAACGTTTTTACATTTGGATAATTGAGACAGAGTTAAAAAGAAGCAGCAACCCGTTTAAACTTCCATTGTCATTCTCAAAATAAAATTAAAACAATTAATTTTTTTTTAAAAAAATTGGGTTAAAACTAGTGCACATATGAATCTTTATGAAATGTGTTTATATCCTACTTTCGTGGTGTTTTACTGCCTTATGTCAGCTTTTTACTGTAATCGACACAACAAAGCTTCTTTAAATTGCATTTAAAAGATCTTCAACTTTTAATGGGTGATTACAGCAACAACTATGCCCAAGTTCCAAGCAAGTTGGGGTCGGCGATATGAATCCTCATTCCTTTCATTTAGCTCAACTAATCATCATCATTTACCATAGTTCTATACCAAGTCTAAAACCTATTCCTAACTAGTAGGTATTACCAATATGAATTTTCCTCTTCCATTATGCACTAGCTATGTTGATTCCAAGGATTTGTAGGCCTTCTCCGTGTGATTTTAGCTTTTTACTGTAATTGGCACATGCTTCTTTAAATTGTGATTAAAAGATCTTGAACTTTTAATGGGTGATTGCAGGTGCTAAATTCAAATGGTATTGTTTTAGTTGAGTTCTTTGCGCCTTGGTGTGGTCATTGTAAAGCTCTAACACCCCATTGGGAAAAGGCAGCTACTATATTGAAAGGTGTTGCCACCGTAGCAGCTCTTGATGCTGATGCTCACCAATCCCTTGCACAGGTATGGTTAAGTTAATATTATCTGAAGGTGCATATTCATTTACTAAATCAATTCTGGTAGTGTTTTGTGTTTTGAAACATGAACAACAATAACAATTACTATGCCTCCGTCCCAAATAAGTTGAGGTCGGCTAGATGAATCCTTACTAACTATGTTGCTCCATTTAAATTCATCTTAGGCCAATATGCAAAATAAAAATTAAAAAAAAATAAAAAATCAAAAAGTACTAGAAGTTCTTTATATTTTTCTATTGGAAAGGTTAAACACTCTTGGAAAAGTATAGGACGTAAAATAAATGTGCTAATAGGACTCAAACATATTCTCAATTAATAAGTATTGCTGTCGAATAGTTTCTTTTTCCTTTATGCCCTATCTTTTGCTGAGTCTTCATAGATCCCAAGGAATTGTAGGTCCTGCAAAACAATACCTCCCTTTTTAACACCTTCCCTCACTCTGGTTCTGGTGGTCGACGCAGAACACGACAATACCATCTCAAGCAGCTTTCTCCCATTTTATCCTCTGTATATGCTACCAGAACCTTCTCACGAATATGGTCATTACCAATCTTGTGCCCAACATTCACTCACATATAACATTCATGGTCTTATAACTGTTTAATTGTTTGAAGAACTCACCTTTCACTTTGGTTGACATTCGTTTATTTAAATCTGCATGGAGTTCACTTAAGAATATTTGTGAATTGATGAAATTTGCTTGAATGATATTGGTCATGGCTAGAGATAATGTGCCGAAAAGAACGGTGAGGTCTGATGATTAATGAAAGTATGAAACTGAAAGAGCATGTTAATGTGAGATGCATGTTGTCTTCCACCGAAAAAATTAAAAAAGTGAGATACATGTCTTTCATTCAATTACCTTGTGTCAGGGAAATCATTCATTTCTGTTGACATATTGTAAGGGCGTGACATGATATGACCACTTTGCGCAAATTCTTCATACACTAAAAGTTAGTTAAAGATATTCACATCCTCATACTAGATGCTTCCACTGTAACAAATAATACCCGTGCCAAGATTCATATAACATCGGTTTATGGTGCCTGAAATATGGTCAATTGTTCAGTTTTGGGCTTCTAAGCTTTGTAATTATGACGGAGGCATTCCGAGCAATCTTAACATGATAAAGAAACATCCCAGAATATATATAACTTGACGGTATGTCAAGAGTAAAGGGTAGGAGATTATTAGCTAAAGGAAAAAAAAGAATTCTTGCTATCTCGCTTAGATTCTGTTATTCAGACAGATATTTCGAAGCTTGAGTTAAACATAAAATTCACACACATATAGGTTCAATGTACTCCATAAAACTACCTCAATTGAATTTTTTATTTTTAATCTCCTCTGTTGGTGGAGGTTCATAACCAAAATATCTAGCTTGGCAGATATAGAAGTGCAATATGTGCCCAGCTTACTTTTATTGGGCTGTTTAATTCTGCAGAAATAGTTAAAACCCATGAAGTTAAAGAATCATTGACCTTGTCCTTAGTTTTCTGTGCTTGGGCTGCTTTCATTTTTAGTTTAACAGTGGCTACTGAAGCTTCTAGGACTTGGTATGTAGCTTAACTTTTTTTCTAAGAACTAGGAGAATTGTGAGCTATTCTGAAGTAGCTCTATACAGAATAACTTAAAAGTTTTCTTAGCCCGAGTACGATTAAAATCTAATAAAATATGAGAAGAAGCTGAGTGATAAACTTCATGGCTCTACGCCTCTACCTCTCACTTTTCACATCTTTTTAGGTGCACGTTTATGCATTTTATCAATTAATGAATAATGAACTATTCTTAAACTTAACAATGCCAAGCGGCATCAGAATAACAATTATTAGACTTAAGTTTTCTGTTTCACACTTTTAGATATTTTAACTGGCACATGTTTTTGTGATTTAGGAATATGGAATCAGAGGATTTCCTACCATCAAGGTGTTTGCACCTGGAAAACCCCCTGTTGATTACCAAGGGGCACGTGAGGCAAAACCAATTGCGGAATTCGCATTGCAGCAGGTAAATATCATTGTTTACATTGTTTGAAAGTCAGTCTGTACTGGGGCTTTCTATTTTCCAACTTTTGTTTATGTTAAAAAACTTGAAAGTCACCTAGTATCATGTTTTTTTCGTCCCCTTTTTACGATTTCAGCTCCAGTAAAAGCCCTTTGTCTCTAACAAATCGAAAGATTCTGCCGTTCATATTCTTATTACTAGATAAAATGCATTGGCAGATCCAAATCTAGTGTTAAGATGAATAAATTCCGTTTGGCTATATCTAGTGTGAAGCTGTATCCCCTTTACTTGTCAAGAAAAGGGATTCTGTGGTTTCTCCTTATATTTGATTGGACAAATGTATCTTTGTTTTAAGCATGACTTTCTATAGGCATTACGCATTTGCTTGGTAGTAATTAACCTATTTGATTGAAAATCATCATGTCGAGCTTTTAATCATTATGTCTTGCACACCCAATGGAATAATATTCTTGAATCCTTTCTCCATGTCCTACTTGAGTCTTCATCCGTAACCTGGGAAGGCTTTGATGTCAATTGCTTTGATTACAGATCAAGGCACTGCTGAAGGACCGAGTACATGGAAAAACTACAGGAGGGTCTTCCCAGAGTTCCGAGCCTAGTGCATCAATAGAGTTGAACTCACGAAATTTTGATGAGAAGGTGCTTAAGAGCAAAGATCTCTGGATAGTCGAGTTTTTCGCACCTTGGTAAGTTTCAACTGTTAAGACTTTAGTTTCTTCATCGCCAGCCGCTAAATTATTTGTACTTGCAAGAGTCCAAGGACCTTTTTGTTGGTGTATATATGCTGTTTCTTTCTATCTTTCTTTCTTTCTCACGATGATAATCCATTCACTGTAAGTATTTCTGAATGTTTCAGTTGAGTAGTTGAACTACTCTTTAAGGACTAGTGCGGTGGCACCGTGCAGAATAAAGATCTGTAAATGACTCTAGGTTGTTATAATCATTACCCCTAAATTCCACGTCCCATTATTTAATCTTATGATTCCAGTTTATCGGGGAAGAAACTGCAGGACATTGTTTCACCTGATGTAAACTCTGATAATTTGGTAATTTATTATTCACAAATCTGAGAGAAGAAGTATCAGACATTGGAAGTTGAGGTAAACTATATGGTAGGGAAACTAGTTTCTCTATAAGGTTGGAAGTTATAAGGCCCTTAACTTTAAGGTGGACTTTTTTACTAGAGTTAATTTTTGTACGAAAAGGTTACTCTAAGTTTCTGAAGATGCGTATGCTAAAGGTATATGTGAATGTGATGGATAAGTCATAAGTTACCTCCTCCATCCAACTTTTCTTATTTTCTTCCCAAAGACCCTTCTCACCCTTACTTTCTTTTAGATTATGTGTTGTTTCCCTTTACCTTTTTTTATTGGTGTGATGTTTCTATTTACTTACCGAGGTCTTAAATTTAAATGGCTTTCTTAAGGTGTGGGCACTGCAAAAAGCTTGCTCCTGAGTGGAAGAAAGCTGCTAAGAACCTTGAGGGTAAAGTGAAGCTGGGCCACGTAGACTGTGATGCAGAGAAGGTAAGTTTGGAATGTTATGATCAATTGGACATCTGTCATCTTATTGCATTTAGCTCTTCTTTTCTTCTTTTAGATAGTAAGAATAATAGAGAACATGTGAAGGTGGTTGCCACAAACAAAATTTTGACACATTATTACTGTGAGTTATAAAGTGAAACCTCTCAGTAATGACCCCCCAAACCACATCCAATGAAAAACAGAGAAAAAGAATTAAATCATTTAATATCTATACTATCGTTCTTGATGGTTCTCTGATTGATCGTATTCTCTGGCCAGTAATTCTCTATTCCTCTGATAATTTCTAACTCTATAATCATATGTTGCTTTCTGTCTGTTCACGTACTTTCTCCAGATTTGATTAGGAGTATTTGCTTAGCTTCATTTAAAGTAAAAAGGTCATGAATTTGATTGAATTAGCAAGCACTTAACTCCAGGTTCTCAGTCCTACTCTGTAAAAAGAATGGGAATAAGCAGTAAAATAAAGAGCTACTGTAAGCACTAAACAAAATGGTAGTAAGGGATATTCTGTTGGTACCTTTGTAAGTATTTTTAACAGCACCTCCTTGGTGCGATATTAATAATACACTTACCATTTCACAAAAAGAAAAAAAACATCAAACAAAATGGTGAGATAAGCTTGGTTTATCATATGTAATTACATGGAAAATGAGGATGAGATGGTGGGTTCTCATCCCTTGATTTGGCATTACAAATTGTCAAAACAGAATTTCTACTTGGAGTTTCTTTTAACTTTTAACACCTTATTGGGTGTGCCACTTCTAATCAGGGTCTGTCACCAGTCTTTGATGAGCAGGTACAACGTCCAAGGTTTCCCCACAATTTTGGTATTTGGTGCTGACAAGGAAAGCCCTGTCCCATATGAAGGTGCAAGAACAGCGGCAGCCATTGAGTCGTTTGGATTAGAGCAGCTGGAAACTAATGTTGCACCTCCTGAAGTGATTGAGTTGACTAGCCCAGTAAGCTCACTTTAATAATCATTTGAACTCTTCTTCCTTTCTCTTGCATTTCATACCCATTGAAATGTGACTAAATTTGATCTCTTTCCTAATGAAGGATGTCATGGAAGAGAAATGTAATTCTGCTGCAATCTGCTTTGTTTCATTCCTGCCGGATATATTAGATTCCAAGGCAGAAGGAAGGAACAAATACCTAGAAATGTTGTTATCTGTTGCGGAGAAGTTCAAGAGAAATCCCTACAGGCAAGTGGAGTAGTGTACTTTGCTATACGTATTGCATTCTATTCTTCAATAGAAATGATGTGAGGTGTAATAAAATCAAGTGGCTTGAACTATTCTCGAATATAGAGATAAACCAAATGTTTGGTCAATTTTACAGTTATGTTTGGGTGGCGGCTGGTAAGCAACCAGATCTTGAAAAGCATGTCGGTGTTGGTGGTTATGGATATCCAGCTATGGTAGCTTTGAATGTTAAAAAGGGAGTATATGCACCTCTTAAGAGTGCATTCCAGCACCAGGCAATAATGTAAGTATAGCTTTGTCCACATCATTTTGTGTTCTCCACTGTATTTGGGATTGAACTTGACAGTATTCATTCTGTATGTATGTATATACAGGGATTTTGTGAAAGAAGCTGGACTAGGTGGAAAAGGTAATCTGCCATTAGCTGCTACTCCTTCAATTGTAAAGACTGAATCGTGGGACGGAAAAGATGGAGAAATCATGGAAGAAGACGAGTTCTCCCTTGAAGAACTTATGGGCGACGACACACCAAACAAGGATGAGTTATAATTCTTCTTCACTCTCATAGAGTATTTAGTTAGAAACAGTTTTGACATAACAAGCCGTGTATTACTATGTTATAGTTTATTCATCATCAGATTATCATCCCAAGTTGGAAGTTTACATGGATTGTTACTGTTGCACAAGTCACTTTTTCTGTTGTTGTTTGCGCGTGAAAACTTTAGATTATCACTGTTACATGGTTATTTTGTATTGACTTGCTTGTCCCTATAGTATAGAGTTAGTACAAAAATTACATTAGTCACCTATATATGTGTAAGGGATCGAATCGGATGTAATGCGAGTTGAGCACGTATCCTTATACGGCCGTAGACGTCGAACGATATCCTCTCTTACGTCCATACGACGAAAGGGGTACGCCTCCGACCATAGAGGCGTATCGGCAGACTCGTCCGTACAGACGCCCCGACTTTCCCTTTCCAATGCCGTTATTGTAATAGTAGTAGCTTTGAAATGTTGTAATGTGTTGGCGAGGGGACCTTTCTTCTATATAAGGAAGGGTCTGCCTCATTTGTAAGGCAGATGCTATTATTCAATAATAATACAATCTCTCTCTATCATTCTCTCTTTATTTTATCTCTCTATTACTAACTAGCTTTAACACTTTATTAAGGTCTCTTACAATTTTACATGAACAACCTACATAAATTTTACATGAACAACCTACATACGAATCTTAAGATCTATCTTTGGATATATTATTATTGATTTCGATTTACCCTCTCATATATTCTTTGATTGTCTTTAGCTCAAAAAGTAATCGATAACTTTTGAGTCAAACAATATACAACAACAACAACAACTCATTATATTCCCACAAGGTGGGGTCTGGGGAGGGTAATATGTAGACAGGCCTTACCTCTACCGAGAGGGCAGAGAGGCTGTTTCCAATCGACCCTCGGCGCATGGAAAAGAAAGACAAACAAACAATCAAACAATATGTTCTCTGAAATGCTTTTGTAGAGTTGCATGTTATTTGAATTTGCACATTGACAACCAAAGCCATTTCCTTTATCCTCAAAATTGATGCACAAATTTTGTGTTTGAAAAATAAAAGAATATAGAACCAAAACAATTCAAGGAAATATATGTAATTAGCAACCAGAAAAGGTACTTAGCACGTAAAAGCACTCATTTTATACGTATATCCTTCCTTATCGTAGAAGGGACATAACGCTACAATACCCGTAATGTAACTAGAAAATATACCCACGTAATTATTACATACTAATTAAAAATGGCATTATAGAATAACCAAAATTAAGCATATATATATATAAAAATAGATAATCTCCATCTTATAATTATGCTAAAAACTTGGAGAGTGCTGTTTTAACGACATGATGGGCGATGATACCATCTGTTTTTTCCGTTGGATGAAATGCATCCCAAAATATATATTTATTTGCATCTTTACATGTGAAAAGATTAAATCGATCACATGCGTAACCCATCTCAAATAGTCCTGTTGCGCAGCATGCCACTGAAGCTACCTCAAACCCTGTCAAATAACAACATTTTATCATAATACATACTAGTATGACTTTATGTTCCCAACACTCACAATGTAAATATTTTTTTAAGTTTATCACTTACAATAATAAATGTGACTTTTCAATAAGATATTTTTTAATTATATTTTTCCTATATTGTCTTTGGAGTAAATAGTGTTGCAATATGTGTTAGAATTGTTTATGTAAGATAGTAAACGGTCAATATCATTGCTAATTAATGCCAAAAAGTGAATTTCTTAATCTGTATAAAAACACCCAAAAAGTTACTTATTTTGGACCGGTGGAAGCATACCGTAGTAACATTGAAAGTAGAGTAATAACTTTTACCCCTTCATATTAGAGTAATAATCACACAAATGTCATGACTTCATAAAGCTTTTACTCCTTAAAATTTTAAGACAACAAGTTTCAAAAGTTCATTTTTTTAAAACCAATGTACCGAGTCAAACTACCTCATCTAAATTGAAACGGATGAAATAATATTTAAGACGTTAAAGCAATTTCTTTATGTACGATGGGTACAATTTAAAAATAATTGGTATTTAGATTTTTTCAGCTATCTTTAATCTTCCAAGAACTTAAGTTAATACTATCAAATATTTTAATAATAGTCTCGTTTGTTGAATATTTTTGGCTGCTATAATAAAATGATAGTATAGAGAAATAATATTATAACATAACATGAAATTGATTCAAAAAATAACTTGATTGTTATAGTGAAGTGAGGTTATAGAGGATTTTAGAGTTTACATATTTTCTTAATTAACAAAAGGAACAAAAATTAATAATAATAAGGGTGGGGGGGGGGGGGGGGAGGGGGGAAGACGTACCATATATGGAGGGATTTTTAATCATTTGTAGCATAATGTTGTAAGGATTAGAGAGAACAAGTTGAATCCCAGAAAGCTGTTTGTTTAGGTGAATAACCAATCGACTCAATTTGTTATTAAAATTCATAGCCACAAGGTTGTAACTCTCCAAACATTCATTCCCATTTCCAACATTTGATGTTCTTACTAATGGCATACATCCCATTGGTGGAAGTCCAGCAAGTGATATTTTTCTTGCTCCAAGATTGTACAAATTGGTTACAAAATTGTTGGCTATTCCAATTAGGAATGTTTGGTATTCATCCACTGTGTATTGAGATTTTCTTTGAGGCATTGTGTAGTAGTTTTCAAGAAAGTCATTTGTGCCAAGACTTAAGGCATATAATGCCTCACTTATTACTTCATTTGCCTTTGCATCACCAATATATGTCCTTAGTTTCTTTTGATATTCTTTGTAGTACTCCAATTCTTTCCATAACGGTATCACCCCCTGCAATAATATATAGACTAACATTATGATCAACGTACGTTTTACTATCAACTTTGGACTCCTCGGAACTTTTGTGCAGATCGTGTATTTTATTCGAAAAAAATTTACTACACTTGAAATTATTGTATGAACCTATAAAATTTAAAGTTTGAATCCGACTCTGATAATACGTAGCATAATACAAATCTTAAACCCTAAACCCTTAACCGAAGTTGCAGTACTAGTGTCAAAAGTCAAAAACATGTTAAGAGAATTAAAGAGGCTGGCTTACAAGAACATTAGCAGTGGCATTATCATATCCAGTTCCAGCAGAGGCAAAACTAACTCCAACAGCAAAATCAGAAATATTATAAGCTGGATCCAAATATGCTGGAACTGTTGGTTTTAAACCAACAGCCTCCGAAATAAAATCAGTTGTAATTCTTCCATTAGAAAATCGACCTGTCGGCCGACCACCTGCAAAATCTCTACCATATGGCATAAAATCACTCCTCGCAATTGTCTGAATATAATTGTTATTACCCGAATCAACCGATGAATCGCCGAAAACAATAATTGTCGGAATTTTAGCATTTGTTTTGGCTAGAAATAACACGAAAATTTGAGTTATAACCAGGAGCCATGATATTCTATTATGTGCCATTTTAATTTCTCTTTGTTATTTTCGTGTTATGTAGTTGAGTTATTATATAGTGCAAAAATTAAAGGCTAGCAGTGGGAAAAAGGAGAGACCAAAGTCATGAATGAACTAATTTTGTTGGGGGTTATAATGGCTAGTATAATAAATAAGTGTACATTTTTAGGCAGTATAGAGACAAAGACACAGAACTACACGAGGGTCATTTCTTGTTGACATTGCAATGACGGAAAGTGGATTTTGTAAAACTACCAAAATCCAAAAAAAATAGGTTCATTAATTAATTCATGAATTCAACTACTTGTTCTGGCTCTGACCTAGACAAGTTTAATTTAGCCTTTTTCCACTGAAGAAGTGCACTTGAAATGATCCTATTTGTCTTGTGGTCCTCTAACAACCATACATATTGTTAGGAGTACTACTTTGAGTTTGACATCACATTCTCTAATAACATGCAGATTTAAAATTTGAATTTTATGGATTCAGATTCTGAATTTTATCATTTTTTATTTTATTTAATACGTTGAAAATTTATTATTTATTGTCAATTTACACATGTAAGCACATGAATTATCAATTAACCATAAACTTGGTATGATCGGTAGAGAGAGAAAGTTAGAGAGAAGGGAGAGGAAGAAGCGTCTGTCTATTTTTGTCTTGTTAGTTAACACTGTTACAACACTAAGACCCTTTTAACAAGGCAAAATACATAGTTTACCCCCTGACATATGGACCAAATCTTTGGGACATACTTTTTGGTACTTTCTCAATTATATGAAAGTAAAAGAACAAGAATAAGTAAGGAAATAACTGATTGCAAAGTCAATATTGTGAAAAGCAGAAAAGTAATGTCAATATATTTCAATATTGTCTCAAATGTCTTTACAAATAAAATTCTCTTCCGTTATATAGGAATTTACAAGCGTAACATTTCCTCCCTTTTATGGCCAAATGATTACGTTCATTAATGATTTAATGAATCGTTATAATTGGCAATCGCAATTGTTTATGGAGATTCTGTAATGGTTCCAATTCTTCTTCCCTATTAATTAGAGGTTCGTGAATCTTCCCCTTCTTACTGTCTTGATTAATTCCGCCATGTTAATTGAATGATTTAGCCTCGAGCAACTGTATCTCTTCATCTTGTGAGTGATTTGCTCGTACCTCTTACATCTCGTGCATCTTCTGATGCAATATTCCAGTTGTTACCTTCTTAGTGATTCACGTAACATCCCTTGTCAGCCACACATAATTTCATGTATTATATTTATTTTCTACTAGTACATATTATCCGCCGGCTAACTCGTTATTATCCATCAATATGGATCGGGTCAAATAATTTATTCATTTTATATTACTCGTTTTTGACCCGCCTATATTCGATCCAACCTGTTCGTTTGCCACCTCTGCTTGGGTATATGGAGGAAAATGTGCCTCATTTCAAGTATCTGCAGCTAAAGAAACCAGCCAAAGTCATGTATTCATTTGCCTAGCTTGGGGTACGTCGTACAATATACGGCAAATGTAAGGTATATTGGTGGTTGGCGGGGCTATGGAATTTAGGGAGCCATGATAGAGGAAGTGAACTTGCTCAATCATACGTGTTCTTTTTCATTTTTCTTAAACCTTAGTATTAAAATATGTCTTATTATCTGACTGCAGTTTTTTCCTTTCCTAAATTATCATAATGATTAATGTATATATGTATTTCATTGATTCTTTGACGTATAATAAAATAGGAAAACATTCCTACATTGTAAATGTAATAAGTACGCAAAAGTTTGATCCAATCGTAGGTGCGAATTAAGAATTTAAAATTTTATGGCTTCAATATGTAATATAGTTAGAATTGAACTTATTATAATTTTTAAAATTATTCCATCCGGTTCATAATAAGTGTCCAATTTACTTTTTCATTTTTGTCCAAAATAAGTATCCAGTTATGTTATCAAGAAAGAATTCAATTTATTTTGACAAAATAATCCTTATGTACATATCCCAAAAGTTTTCTTATTCCTCACATTAAATGTTTAAGTAGGGGTAGTTTCGTCATAATATATATATTTTTGTATAAAATTTCGTATTTTGTTAATGGGTGTGCTAAAAATAAATTGAACATTTATATAAACTGGAGTATAAATTTATATCTATTTTTTGTTATAACTATAATAAATTTTAATAAATAAATTTATGTTCCAAGTTAGAAGTACGAAAGTTAAATAAACCCGCTAATATCATGGTAATTATTCTTAGATCCAATGTTGGAAAACTTTTTGGGCCATCCACGTAGTGCAAGCTCGTGGAATTTAGGTGGTACTCATTTAATAGCAATTCTGAATGAGTTAGTTCAATGTGGCTCAACGCTAGAGGATTCTGGTTACTACAAAAACTATAAATAATATACATAAAAGTCAAGGTTTACATTTAATTCATGCAGAAGAAAACTTGCCGTTTCGAAGTCAATAAATCCAAAATAAGTGTTTTTCTTTGTTGTTTTTATACATATTAAAAAATTTATTTTTAATATTAATTAATAATTAATTTGATCATATTAATCTTTATTTTGTCTTCACATAAACACTCCTAACATATACTCCAAAATTAATTACTCTAAGGGCAATATAAGAAAAAAAAAACTAATTTATTCTTAAAATCTGGATAAATTACTTATTTGGACCGGAGGGAATATATATCTTTTAAATAACGTTACGACATAGATTTTGTTGAGACTTGAAAATCGAGTTTTTGAATGTGTAAAAAAATATTCATAGATGGAGTATAATTTTTAGCTAGCATTTGTATATAGATATAGTTGAAACTTGAAATAAGAGTTTTTTATGTTGTGTTGAAAAATAATTTTTGGAAGTTGAAGTTGTGTTTGAACATATAGTTTATTTAAAAAAAAAATTTTGAAATTTGGTGAATGAAAAAAAAAATCACCCAACAACTGGTTTACTTGAAAAAAGAAAATTCAATTTCTTTTTGAAAACTGATTACGTTCCATACAGAACAAGTATTTTTTTTAAAAAAATTAAAAATATACTCAAAATCTATGGCCCAACGGATGCGTATACTCTGTAGTATGGGTGTTCATAAAAATTCGAAAAATTGAACAGACCAAAAAAATCGGTATTTTTTGTTTTGGTTTGGTTTGGTTTTAATTAGAAAAAATCCAAACCAAATCGACTATAGAAGTAACTATTTCAAATTTATTATTACACACACACACACACACACACACACATACATACATATATATATATATATATATATATATACAAAGTTTCAAAAATTTTTATGGTAAATTTAATAGTTTGCACTTTTAATATAGTTCTTTATCTTTATATTCTAGTTTGATTAATAGTTTTTTTTTGTTTAGAGTAAGAATTTATTTTGTGTTAAAAATAACATATTTTTAATTGAGTCCTTAAGTTATTCATCACTATTTAATTCAATTATCATCAATATATTTTGGTAAATAATAAATTTCTCAAAGGGCAATTGATTTAATAGTGTTACATTGAAAATGTGGTCGCCATAATATGTGTTGGTAGTTTATGTCTTATATTTAAGAAAAAATCGACGAATTACCGAAAAAACACAAAAACCAACATAAATCGATAGAAAAAAACACAAAAACCAACATAAATCGATCGAAAAAAACCTACTTAATTAATTTGGTTATAACATTTGAAGAACCGACTTACTTGATTTGATTTCTTTTTAGGAAAAAATCGATTCAAACCGAACTATTAATACCCCTACTTTGTAGTGTAAAAGAAAAGTGTTATTTGACATTATTAGATCAAGTGAATGGCAATACACATTTGCTAAAACGGATTAAATTATAATGCTAGTGTGAAAATGCCTCACATTAATTTACGAAACTCATATCATTTATCCATCAAATAAACCCTTTTAAGGGTCCCATAAATAAAATTCTAAATTATGTACGATGCAGAATGAGAGGATAGTCACATCTAGTTGAGAAACATAATTACTAATTTCGTACCAAACAACCACCGAAACAAAGGTGGAGGTCATTAACTTTGGAAAAACTATGATATTCGGTTCACAATAAGTATTTAATTTATTTTTTGTACGTTCATTAAAAAAATATTGAATTATATATAAAAATATTTAGTATGATTAAATTACCCCTAATTAAATATTTAATGTGATGAGTAAGAGAACATTTTAGGGATATGTACATAGGAGTTATTTTTTTAAAACAAATTAAACTTTTTCTTGATTACATAACTGGATATTTATTTTGAACCAAAATAAAAAAAATATTGGACACTTATTATGAACTGAAGAGAATAATATTCACTGTTGAGCAGAAATGGAGGTGGTGGTTGGATATCCTTTATATTTTTCAGATAATATATAGCTAAGCAATTTCACGTTATAATTCATTGCGTTTGTTTCTTTCCTTTTTCCCTTTCTTTGTTTTCGGTTTTAACTCAATACCGTGAAGAATAATAATATCTTGCATTGAATAAGTAGTACAAAATTTGCCTTTTGTTTCGCTTGATATGGATAAAGGCAAAACTTCTAGCTAGTTATACAACCGCCGAAGCATTATACAGACTAAAGAATTACTCCTATAATTAGAGAAGTTGTCCACATTTTAGAAAATATCTAAAATAACTGTGACAATAGAGTAAATGGAAAAGGGTCATAATTAGTTATTAGTATCTTTCATTATACTTTCCTTCAATATTAATTCCTGCTGTTACCTATTTTAATATTTTTGCTCCTATTACTAACGGACCATTTTAGAGAGACACGTGGCACAATTTTTAAACAACCGAATCATTTACCCATTTGGATCCCTTACCCGTTCACCCCTCATTCCACCCGATCCAGCCCTTAAAACCGAAAAATACCCTAGAAATCGCTCGCCTCTCCTGTCCTTCCGCCTTTTAAAATTACGAAGCTTAGACTAATTTGATTTGATATATCCAAACATTTGCTGGGATAATATATCCCCATTTCTTTTCTTCGGGTAATCTATTAATTAAAAAATTGGGATGATTTTGAAGATGGTCAGATAAAATAATTCATGACTCATTTTTTAATCGGTGAATATTTTTGGATGTATCATTAATGATTTTAGTGGTATTTTTTGTCGAAAATGGGGGAATACGTTTATGGTGGCAATGGAGAATTGTTGGTTGAATGGGCGTGAAGATAGGAGAACTTTGTGAGAGGGTCACTGCCGCCTCTGTTTTTTCTGGAAAATGTCCTTTCTTCGGATGACATTCGGATGGCTCTTTTTCGAATAGTAATGGTGCCTACAAAAACATCTCATTATTTTTTCTAAATAATGATTTTTTTTGTAGGGATATGGTAAGTTTCTCGACTAGATATGGGTTGTTTTTAAATATTATGGGTTGCTAATGACCCGAATAAATAGATGGCCTCCACGTGTTATTTTAAAAGTTGGTCCGAGTTGACCGTTAGATGGAGCGGTAGATATATTTAAATGGGCAACGGCAAGGGCAAAAATTATTGAGTAGTATAACGGAGGGTACTAATAACTAATTATCGATAGTAGAGGGATACATCTAATCCTTTTTCGTAGATTAAATAGTACGACGGACCGAGGGTAGTATGTTATCATTAATTGACACAATATACTTTTAAAAAATTTGGAAAAACTACACAATATAGCTCTAAAAAATATTAGTCGGCGAATTATATATTTTCTTGTATATTAATGTATAATATACAAAAAAAATGCATATTTTACGCGTAATAATTATATATTTTTATATACTGGCTAGCAGATGTAATTATTTTTTGGTCGATCGATCAAATATGTGACTTGCATACAAAGAATTGTGTGTGGAATTTCATTCTTGATGAATTAACCTAAATAGTTGCTCACTCAACCAGTTAAATTAAAAATAGTCATATAATATATGTTGATTATGAGCCCATTCGGATTGACTTAAAAAAGTAGCTTTAAGTAAAGTGCTTAAAAGCACTTTTTAAGTGTTGAAGCTGATTTTATAAACAAACAGTTTCATGTTTGGATAAAAGTGCTGGAGCTGAAAAAAGGTTATTGAAGTGTTTGGTAAACAAGTGTTAGTAAATAATTTTTCTATTAAAATTACTAAAATATCCTTAAAGTTGTTAAACATATAAAGAAGCTTATTACTATAATATTTAATTTAAATAATAGAAATACATAATAATAAATATTTTAATTCACTTTTAATTTAAAAAACTAAAAGTAGTATCAAGAAAGAACGAAAACTAACCCAATTTCGGTATGAAGAAATCAAGCGAAAACAATAATTAATATTTCAAAGAAAATTAGTAAAAAACAAAAAAAATAGAAAGCAAACAAACGTTACCATCCGGAGAAATATGGAAAGAAAAAGAGTAAACTGAAGAAAGTAGATGATGCAATTTCGGGAGAAAGAAGACAACATTCAGTGTGTATTCCTGAATAATCTCATTTTTCAATTATTCAGCCATTTTATTTTACCAAGTTCAATGTTAGTCAGATTAGTCGACATTTACCTTTTCCGATGCAACAGCAAGATTTTATTTGTTACAAGTGATATTGTTGGTTGGTTAATTGGTCACATTCATAATTGGTTGAAGATCACGAGACGTTTCGAATAAAAGAAGATCTCGTTTATTTATTATCCTTTATTTAGATTCTTAGTCTATTATTTTAAATTTTTTTATTTAGAATTTAGATATTTGTTATAATTTATTATTTGTTGGACCCATCAGATCAGTTAACTAAAAAATAGATCATTTCTTTGCTTTTGGAAGACCCTAAGCCTTCTATTTGCATCTGCTATTTTTTAGGAATAAAAAAGGATACACAATTGTACTAAGGGGTAACTTTGAGATTAAGAAAAATTATAAGGGATAAGAATCTAACACCTTTGGCCAAAGAAATATGGCTTTTAAGCCAAACTAAAAAACTTATTGGTTTTGGTTTTTGAAGCAGATTTTAGCTTTTTTTAAAAGTCATTTTTCTTGTTGCCAAACAATTCAAAAGTTAAAAAGGGCTTAAAAGGTAGTTTGACCAGCTTTTAAGCCCATCCAAACATGCTCTATATAATCTAGAGATTTTTACCTACCTATGCCATATATGAAACATTATTACCTTAAATATGCATAATTTGTTAATTACCCGCCCAGTTCACGTTTTACCTACAAATTTTGTACTATTCGATTATTAGGCATTAAAAGAGCAGAATATTCAAAAAATGGGCTAAAATTAAGGAGAGAATTTTGGTGTTAATTGATTCTACATTAAATTCAATTTTTAAAAATGGAAATGAGATTTCTCATCTACGTATTTTTCTGTAGAACTACAATTCAAATTCTCTCGAGAAAAAAAAAAGAACGAACAATTCAAATTTTCGAATTTCAACAACTCAAAGTTGAAAAAGTCTGTTCTTCTATATATTTTCCACCATTGATAGCCATTGAAAAACTTGAAAGCTTTGAATTCAAATTTGGGTTTTCAAAAATTATTATTTGTTTGGATTGGGTATTATTGTAAATAATTCGAAATATATTTAAATTAATGATTGTAAATTCGAAATTATTATTGTAAATTAATTCGAAATCATTGTAAATTATTGTAAATTATTATTCGAAATATATTTAAATTAATGATTGTAAATTCGAAATTATATATTTAAATTCGAAATTATTATTGTAAATAATTCGAAATATTATTGTAGTTAAATTGTAGAATTGTAGATATGTTGTAGATAAATTATAGATGAATTGTAGATTTGGAAGACTAAAACTTCTACAAATCTTCTACAATTATATCGAAAATGCCAATCAAGCTACAATTGAAATGAGAATTTGGATATTAAAATTCAATGTATCTATTTTGTAGATAACTTGTAGATAAATTGTAGATTATTTGTATTCTGATTGTAGATGCATTATTTTCTGTTTTCACAAATCCAAAACGACTAAAGCTTCTACAAAATCTTCTACAAAAAAATAATATATAATTTATCTATAATTATTCTAATTTGACTACAAAATATCTACAAATTATGGAAATATGTCTTCTTCTTCTTCTTCGAGTTTCTATCGACTGTGTTAACCAGTAACCTTCAACCATTGCCCAAAAATAAAAAGAGGTCAAAGAATTTCGAACTCTCTGCCGTTATTATTTTCAGTGGGAATTCAAGCAGTTCGATCAAAGAATTTAATATTTTCTGAATCTGAAAATATGATATTCTTCGACGGTAGTGGGCAGTTGGGGATGATCAACGAGAGGAAGCATAAGAGCATCGTGAGTTTTGTGTGTGTTGTAAACAGTTGAGATGAAAGGAAAGAGAAAGTGAGAAGATATAGTCCAATAATTATGCCTAATATAAATGAACCCTTAATTATATCCCTAATTTGAATTATGGTATATGAATGGTAATTTGGTATGCTTAAATGTAATAAAGACAAACCTTAAACATTAAGGGTAATAAGATTTCATATATGATATAGGTAGGTAAAAGTCCCTGTAAATTATACATAGAGTATAAGGGCTAGGAAAAATAAACAGCAAATCCAACGGAGCAGAGCAAAAAACATAACAAGGCAATATCTAAAGAAAATTTGAAAAATTATAGCAATATTAATTATTTTCATCCACGACACCTAAATATTTACATATCCTAATAGCGGTCAAATAAATGATCCTAAAAGTAAGATGGACAATAATCAATCCCATAGGAAACTGTTCCTATTTTTTCGCTCAAATTTTTAATCTTCCATAACTAGTACAATCCTTCCATTTCTTGTGTCTTCCCTTTTCTAATGCCTTTCTTTCTTATTTTCTTATGCAAAATTTAACTTTTCATTTCCTTCATTAGAGTTTAAATTTGGATAATAACATATTATTTTAACATGTTATAACTTTGATTGGTGGTGCTTGTATATTATCAATTTAAATGGTATATATGATAAGTTATACTCTCTCGTTTTAATTTATGTGAACTCATTTGACTGGACATGGAGTTTAAGAAAAAAGAGAAGACTTTTGGACTTGTGGTGTAAAATGAAGCACATATATTTTGTGTGGTTATAAATCATTGCATAAAGGCAAATTATTTCCAAATAAGAAAAACAATCTTTTTTTTTGGCACAGACCAAAAAAGAAATAGGTTCACATAAATTGAAACGGAGGAAGTATACTATTGGTATATGTAATGTATAATACACATTTATAAAGACTATGTATGGTGTGTGTGTATATATATATATATATATATATATATATATATATATATATATATATATATATATATATATATATATATATATATATATATATATATATATATATATATATATATATATATATATATATGTGTGTGTGTGTGTGTGTGTGTGTGTGTGTGTGTGTGTGTGTGTGTGTGTGGGGAGCGGGGTATAAAATTCATATAAAAATTATATATGAAATATTGATGAAATATTTACATTATAAATTATCACAATATAATACACTTGAAATATATTAAAGGTATATTATGAGTACAAATAAAATTCTACAGTAAAAAGTTTAAAACTTCAATTAAAAAATACTTAAATTTCCATTGTGCAACCTCGTTAAAGAGAGAATTATTTTTTAGATATTTTTTTATCGGAATCTTTGATATATTTGATAAGTGTTATTTATGGAAGAGAATAAGAAAATTATGGAAGAGAGAGAGGGGAAATATATCCCTTAATTAATGAGTTACCAACATAAAAGTGCTAAAAAGGCAAAACAAAAATGTGCCAGTTTTGAAATAAACAAAAATTATTATCATTTATCAAAATAGTTTTGAAAAAGGGAGCAACCATGTAAATATCTCAATCCAACCGGCTATTTTAGCTAAAACTAGCACAACAAAATAGCATGGGGCTGTACCAGTTAAGGCCCAGTAGGGAACGTGCAAGCCCAACCAAAAACTATGGACTGGCCCATAAGACATCCATAGCTAAAACGTTCGATAAATTACATATTCAATATAATCTCACAAGTAAGATAAGAGATGAATGTGATGGCCCAAAGGGTAATCACTTGATTTTTGGGTCAATTCTGTATTTTGAGGCCTTAAAAAAACCTCCTTTATCTCATTTTGATTTGTGCGCGTGGTACGGATGTATATCTGGAACGCTATTATGTGAAAATTTGATAAAAATGCTAAATTGGCCTTTAAAATTGAATTAAAGTTGACTTCAATCAACATTTTGGGTAAACGGACCCAGACCTGTGATTTTACGGTCCCGAAGGATCCGTATAGAAATATGATACTTGGGTGTATGTTCGAAACCGAATTCTGAGGTCCCAAGCCCGAGAAATAATTTTTTGAAGAAACTTATTTAACTGAAATTTTAAGAGTTTTGGAAATTTAAATGTGTTTGAAATTTATGGTATCGGGCCCGTATTATAGTTTCGGAGCACGGTACATGTCTTATATGGTATTTAAGTTGAGCTTGTAAAATTTAATAAGAAACAGACTTGTTATGATGTGAATTGGACCATCGGTTGTTAAAATTTTAAACTTAAGCGTGCTTGAGATTCTTCTTTGATTTTAATGCTAAATTCGTTGTTAAGATGGCAATTTAGCGATTTGATCGCACGAGTAAGTTCATATGATGTATTTGAATTAGTATGCATGTTTGGTTTGGAGCCCCGAGGGCTCAGGTGAGTTTCGGATAGGTTTTGGGGTGTTATGAACTTAGGATTTTTTGTTGTTTTGCTGCTTCTGGTGTGCTGGTGTATTATTTTTCGCGTTCGCGAAGGAACTCTCGTGAACGTGAAGAGTATGTCAGTTTTAGGGAATTTTTCTTATACGTGAACGCGAGACTCAGGACGCGAACACGAAGCATTGGGGGTGTTACCCTTCGCGAACGTGATCTGGCTATTGCGAACGCAAAGGCCATTATGCCGAGAACTAGGGTAAGGGATTTTATCCTATGTGAGCGCGGCGTAGATCTTGCGAACGCGAAGGTTGGAGGGGTTTATCCTTTGCGAACGCGACAAGATTTTCGCGAACATGAAAAAGACATGTCCAATAAATTAAAAAAAGAACCAAAAACGGGAATAAGCCATACTTTTATATCTCCTTCCCTAAAATCATATCTTAGGTGATTTTTGAAGAGCAAATTCAATCCCAAATCATAGGTATGTGTTCCTAAACTCATCTCCTTCCTTTTCCATCAACACTCATTAGATTTTTTGGCTTAAATATTGTTCTTTCATGGTAGAAATTGTGGATTTGGATAGAGTTAGGAGCTTTTGAACAATTTGAATTTAGACCTCATTTTCGGGTCAGATTTTGAAACTAATTGCATATTTGGGCTCGTGGGTAAATGGATGATCGGCTTTTGGTCCGAACCTTGAGTTTTGACCAAGCAAACCCGAGGTCGTTTTTTGACCTTTTTTGGGAAAATTATATAAAAAGCACCGGGTATGAATTCTTTAGCATTTATTAATGTTATTAAATTAATTTGGACTAGATACAAATAATTTGGAGGCGAATTCTAAAGGAGAAGTGGTGTTTGAGGCTTGTGTTGACCGTTGAAGTTCGAGATAAGTGTTGGTCTAATCTTAGCTTGAGGGAATAAGTGTGGTGACGAGTATCTATACGTCAATGTCAAGCATGCCCGTGAGTCTTAAATTATATTTGTTATATTCTTAGTAAGTACTAAGATTGCCTAAATTATTTATTCTCCGTGTTGAGCAAGACTTATGATTAACTCGTGGTATTTGTTTATTGTTGAGAATTAGATCCAGTTGAGGTTTTGATTGTGAAGTTAAATGTTGGTACAAGTTTGTTTATAGTTGATTCTGTTGCCGGGACGTACTTACTGTTGATTCCCTTGCTGGGATGTATTTATTCTTGTTGTTGATTCACTTTTGCCGGGAAATTATTGTTACTATTGTTTGCGTGAGAAAAGAGTGATAAAGCACGAAGGGTGATGTTGTGCACATTCATACTTAATGCATTTGGTGAGAAAAAAGTGATAAAACACGAAGGGAGATACTGTGCACATTTCTAATACATCTATGGCGATGAAGAGAGATAAAGCACGAACGGGTGAGTCTGTGCACATTTTCATTACTTGATTGCATTGGTGAAGATTGAGAGTAAACGCACGAAAGGTGATGTTGTGCACTTATTGCCTGTTTATTTTGATTTCTTGTCGCTTCGGTTCAAGTTCTTTAATTATTTTATTCCACTACTATTGTGATTTAGTATGTTAATGTTTTCCCCGTAGCATGTTACCCTTGTTACTTTTGAATTGCTTTTATTACTGTTATTCTGTTAGATAGTGTTTAGTTATAGGTTTTTTAATTGTGGTGTCCTAGCCTCGTCACTACTTAGCCGAAGTTAGGTTCGACACTTACTAGTACATGGGGTCGGTTTTGTTGATACTACACTCTGCGCTCTTTTGTGCAGATTCCGGTACTGGAGCATACGGACCATAGCTAGGGGTTGCTGCCTTCAGTCCACCAGGAGACCCAAGGTAGTCCTCTCCCTATCTAGTTTTCATCTGTTCTTTACTATTTCAGATACAAACATGTAATTTCTCGTTCAGACTTTATTTGTAGTTTTCTTAGACAGTCCGTGAGATTGTGATACCAGTTCTAGTAGTTATGTTATGGATTCATATTGTTATTAGCTAAAATTATAAAATTTTCATTCTTTCGCTTTATTAATTTCTATTGTTTATAAATGTTAATTTATAATTGTTAATGGATTAAAAATGAAAAGGGTAAAATAATTGATTTGCCTAGCTTATATTAGTAGGCGCAATTACGACTTTCGGGGTGGGAAGCCCGAATTGTAACAATGAATGATGTGTACGCACATTTTATCCCTACCTTGTTAAGGAAAAGAGACTTGATATTTTCGATATATCATCCAAAAATTGACACACCAACCACCGAATAAACCAGTAAAAACAAGTGAATGTACAAAAGACATGATATGATCCAACGTACACTGCAACTATTGAAATTGGCGAAAGACATGTTTCATCAAGAAATTAGAGATAATGTGGTTTGTTTTGTCGGTCACATGAAAAGCGTCCCAAAACACATACTTGTTTGCATCTGTGCATGTCAATGGGTTTAAACTATCGCACAAGTAACCCATTTCAAATAATCCTGTGCCACAACATGCTACACCTGCCACTTCAAACCCTTTTTTCCAAAAAAAATGTACACCGCTCAGGAGACAAAAACTAAATACGTAAATGGATAAATGCATATAGAAAAAAATTGATTTTCTTCAACAAATTGAAGAAAAGTTTGTTGCATGAAGTGGAGTAGATAGAAAAGATTAATTATTTTAGAACTTTTTAAGTTGACAAATAGAGAAAAAAAAAAGCAATTAATTTTATAGAAGAACTTTTACCAAAACTTTATGAGTGAGATTTAGATAAGTTTTGAAGAGGCTAAGCTAATTTTAGGTGTATTATCATCATTGAATACAAAAAGAGAGTAGGGTCCGATATGTATATATGCTATCTTTTGTTTTATTTGAAGATCATTAATTTCGCCAACTTGAATTATTATATTGGAAAAGCATAAAATAATAATACTAATTAGTCCGAATAATAAATACATCAAAAGTAATACAAGTCATATAATAAATAATTTTAAAAGCATATAAAAAATTATAGTAAGAAAAATTTGTTTGACTCTCAAAATCCAAAATACATCAAACAAATTAGGATAGAGAGAGTAACTTGAAAAAACAAAATAGACAACTTACTACAACATGTTCAATTAGATTGAAAAGTATTTTACACTAATCTGTATAATATAAATCCTTTATACGTGGGATAAGGTAGGATAAAATATGATATTAAATTTAGACTAAGCTTGGTTGATGGTATAAATTTAATTTATTCCTGGGATAAGCTTATACCATCAACCAATTGTATAAACTTAATTCTAGATATCCAATTTATCTTATCACACCTTATCCCATCAAACTTGGTGTTATTTTATCCCACTTCTCAAGTAGGATACATTATAGTAATCTAATTAAGAATTATAAACCGAAGAATATAATTTAATTAGTCCGCGTACCAAACGGAATTAAAATTATGTTTTATAAAGGCAAAAAACAATGGAAATAAAATAAAGTAAATGAAAAGAAAAGAAAAAAACTTACCATAAGAAGAAGGTTTTGTGATGATATGTAGTAAGAGATTATAAGCATCAGCAAAAACCAGTCTAATCCCAGGAAGCTCTTTGTTTAATTTGTGAACTAAAGCAGCCAACATGACATTAAAATGTTTAGCCACATTATTATATTTCTCATTGCATGCATCTCCATTTCCACTAATATAATTAGTTGCTCTTTCCAAAGGCAAACAACCCATTGGAGGAAGTCCAGTTAAGGATATTTTTCTTGCTCCCATTTTATAAATTTGCTTTACAAAATTCTGTGCAAGTCGAATAAGGAAAATCTGAAATTCATCTTCTGTGTATTGAGAGGCACGTCTGCTTTGCATTGAGTAGTAATTTTCTAAAAAATCATTTGTTCCTATACTCACTAAATATAATGCCTCTTTTATTATGTATTTCGCTTTCTTTTTCCCTGCGTATGCTCTTAGTTTTTTCTGATATTCCTTGTAGTATTCCACTTCCTTCCACAATGGTATCACATCCTAATTAATAAGCAAAAATAATTGTAATTAGTAACAACTTAAATAATTCGATCACACTTTAATATGATATTATATTAGATAATATAAATAATAAATTACACTTGCATATTAAAGACATAATTAAATAAATATATAAAAGTGTACGTGTTCTCTTTAAAAGCTTAAACTTTAATTAGCTGAGATGATTACACATTGCACTTCGATTGCTTCAAATCTTTTATACTAATTATTAACCAACTACTTCACATTCAACCTAATGTAATTTTAGTAAATCAAGCGTGCATACATAATGGAATTTAGCAAATAGTATATATCTAACATAAAATGATCTAGAAAACACCAGAACTGCTTCATGATTTATTCATTCAAAGAAAAAAAAGTAAAATATAACATTGGCCAATCGATGTCAAGTTTTTTTTATAGTATGTGTAATTTTATATATATAAAAATATTTTTGTGGATTATTATTTTTGGAGGGGTACTAAAATATATACATTTCTCGAAAAAGAAACCAAGAAGAAAGAGAAAAGCTTAATTATATTATGGGTTCTACGTGTCCTTCAGCACGTTTTACGCTTGGAATAAATATTACTACAATCCAACCTCACCGTATAATCTAATTTATCGGGGTACGGGAAGGGTTACTCTGGGGCAGAGAAGTTGTTTCCAAATAAAAATCGAGATCGTTTCTAAATAGATTCCCGACTTGCTCTTAAGGGACTCGAACTCACAACCTCTCAGTTGGAAGTGAGGGTTGCTGAGCAACCCCACTTGTTTAACGACAAGAACAAATTATAAAGTAAGTAAAAATACATACTCCTATCTGGTAAGTGATAAATGAGTACATTAATATTTAAAAGCATAGAACCGTATCTCAAGAAACGCGGAGGAGATAGTCTACCAAATGCAAGTATTAATAGTTGCTATCTATAAGTCATCTTCCGGAGATAAGCTCGTAAATTTTTAATCATAAAAAGAAAAGATATAAAAGGGAAAAAAAGAAAACTTACAAGCACATCAGAAGTGGCATTATCATAACCAGTACCAGCAGAAGCAAAGCAAACGCCGATAGCAAAATCAGATATATGAAATGCCGGATCTAAATAAGCTGGAACAAATGGCCTCAATCCAAAACCCTCCGATATAAAATCCGGCGGAATTCGCCCATTACAGAACCTCCCAGTTGGTTTTTTACCGTAAAAATCACGACCGTACGGCTCAAAATTGCTCTTTAAAACAGTCGATATCTGGTTGTTATTCCCTGAATCAACCGAGGAATCACCAAACACTATAATTGCTGGAACTTTTCCTCCCAAAGTTGTACTCATTAGTAACAACAATTCACACACAATAATACTCATCAAAGTGTAAGCCATTGTTTATTTTTTGTTGAGATTATTTCCAGTGAAAATTTGGTCATTTTTATACTATTAGTAAAATGCAGGGGTTGTTGAGATCATTAATGACACCAAAATAAATATTTTTTACAAATGATACTTTTTAAAATTTGAAAAATAATTCTAACTTTAAACTTCTCATTTTACGCATGTTACCCTTAATAAGAAATTTTTATAATTGCATAAAAGTAATGGCTCCATACAGCTTTACCCCTTTAGCTTTTAAGACCACAAATTTCAAAAATCTTTTTTTTTTAAGTTTGTGCCGCGTCAAACTAACTCATTTAATTTGAATCAGAGAGTAACTTTTTTTTACTTCCTCCGATCCAAAATAAGTGATTTTTTTGAACGTTTTCACACGGATTAAGAAATTCACATTTTAGTATTAATTAGCAATAAAATTGATCATATTATTAATTAGCAATAAAATTGATTATATTAACATTTTTCTATCTCACATAAATATTTCTAACATACATTCTAACACTATTTATCCCAACAATAATATAAAAATAAATTAATTTACTCTTGAAATCTAAAAAAATTATTTATTTTAGACCATATAAAAAAATCAAAAGATTACTATTTTGAACCGGAAGGAGTACATCGAAGAGTCCAGCAAATTAAAGTTTTGTGTGAAGCAATTAATGAGACTTGGTTGAAAAGCATGGAAATGACCGTTCAGCTGTTTTTACTTCTCAGCTATAGCGTGTCAGTTGCTGTGGTTGGGCTCTTTAATTATGAATCGGAAAATGTAATTTTGTCACTCTTATGTGGTTCTTGGTTTTGGATTACTCATATTTAGTGCTCCTAGATAATGACAATCTTCCTCGTATATGTACGTTACTGAGTAACTATGTTTGTTCGCACCTTTTAACGCATATTAGAGGATTTGACACTATGGTAGGAGTAGTATTTTTTAAGAATTTGAGTGACTTAATTAAGTATTATTACTCCATTCCTTTTATAATAAGTGATCATTTTATCTTTGGCACACCTATTAAAGAAATACTAACTTCTAGAAGAAAAAAATATATTCACTAAATTAATCTTAATAATTAATTGCTATACTAACACATTGGAATATGTAAATAAGGGTAAATTTAAGAAAATAAAATTAACTCCTTCATAATTATACAAATGGACACCTATTTTTCATCAAAACAAAAGGGAAAATGATCAATTATTGTGAAACGTAGGGAGTGATACTTAATGATGATGATGCTTTCAAATTGTTAAGAGAAAATCAAGTACTCCTTATACTAAAAAGGATTAGTCACCTCTTATAGCAAAAATTGATACCTTATTTATTTTATATAAATACCCTTTTAAAAAAAATATTTCATAGCTACCTTTTAATTTTTTATAGCTAAATATCTATTTATGGTCACCTCCTACCTTTCTGTCATAAAATAAGTTTTGTATATTATTTTTCTCTTCTCATATCCCCTCAAATGTCTCCTATCACGTACCCCATATTTATTCTCCCTCTCTCTCTCTCTCTACTTTCTGATGTCTTCTCATCCGTCAGATCAAGGCTGAAAATGAAGGCACTAGACTTCGGCTTCTATTGCTTTTACTTTTGATAAGCGGCAGAGAACACGACTTCTCCTCCGAAGATGTATACAGACATTTCTAACCAGAAAAAGCAATACCCAAGTTTGTTAGAGCATCATTGATAAAAGTAACTAGGTCTTCAGAACTCTATGTAAACACGTGATTTTTGACCCTCCCCGAGATTTTTTTTAGCATAAAATATTTAGTTTAGGCATAATATAGCTATTTTAGCTAATTTTGACTCTTTTACTTTATTTCTACCTTAAGATAAAAAATAACAAAAAATATAGTTTTATTAACGTTTCGTAATCATTTTTAAACTTGAAAAATACAAAAATATTACTTTATATTTTTATCTTTTTATAAAAACGAAAATAATAAAAATAGTTGCATTAACATTTTGTAGTTACTTTAATTTTGAAAGAAAAATATAAAAAAATAACTTTGTTTTAATTATTAGTCTTATAGTTATTTTGGTTACCTAGGATTAATTAAATAACGCCATTCTCGGTTCCGGACGAAGAATAATATTCGGGTTCAAACTACCCGGTTTTATAATTTTCGGACATAGCCCGTAATAACCCGACACTACACTAAGGGGGAGGGATGGGAGAATGATTAAAAAATGAAAAAAAGAATAAAAAAACAAAAAAAAAGAAAAAGACAAGAAGACATGGACATAGAGAGTCACGTGGAGGATGGGCAATGTTAAGAAAACAATACAATGAGGAATGAGATATTAAAAAATATATAGAGAGAGGTACTGTTTTGGATTTTGGGGGAGAAGAACTCACGTTTTAAAAGAGAAGGTTTTCTCTTCATCTCTGGGAGATATACACGGGATAGAGAAACAAAAAACTTTTTCCATTCGCATGAATTTCAGATGGAATGATCTATGTGCAAAAATGGACATACCGAACTTTCTCTTTAACAGACGAAAACACAAAAAATAGGAAACTACAAAATCCGAAACAGACTCGGCCAAACACAACAAAAAGACCCCACATCAGTCTTCCAAAATCACGCCAAACCCAGCTGGTTTTCAATCAAAGAAGCCCCCCCCCCCCAAAACCAAACTTGAAGCTCTTGAAACTGTCATCACTAAATTAGAGTCTACAGTAAGCAAAAACAAGCAAAAAGACACGGACAGCGGCAGTTTTGCAAAGAAAAACAAGAGACTACTGTTGATCATCTTCCTCAAGAACAAAAAATGAAAAACACTAAATCTAGCCTCATCTCAGCCCCACGCTAAACCTGTCCAGTCGACGTCCAGCCACTCCAGCTCGCCACCAAACCATTCCCATAGCAGCGGTTGCCCGCTGGTTGATCCTGTCCAGTCGACCATCGAACACCTGCTGCATCTTCACGACCACCTGGAAAAACCAGTAGCAGCGGACAGCAGCTGCAGCTGAGCCGTTGCTGCTTCGTCGTCATCTTCATCATCCCGTCGTTCTTCAGCTCAAGCAGTACAAGCGCACATAGAAATGGTGACATGAACATAAGAGGACTTCCGGTTCAATCCGCGAGGTCCGTCGTTGAATTTTGTCGTGGTTCCGGGCAGATTCGAGGTCTTTCCGACGAGGTTTTTCTGCTTGAAATCTTGCTTGCAATCCTGTGCGTTATTGAGTATTAAAGCCATCTCAGGTTATATTTTCCCCACTCTCACTTCTATTTTGACGTCAACTTTGAATGAAATATGAATAGCATGATACTTGTCTATTGTTTCTCTTTTTTTAAGCTATGTTGAAATTGATAGAAGGGTATTATCTTGTTTCATCTCGTAAAATTTGAGCTTCCGTTGAGGTTACAGTTTCAATTAGATTCATGTGTTAAGTTGTCAAGTTGAAATACTGTTTATTAGCAGTATTTATCATATTAGCTTTCATTATTATAAGATACTAAGTCTATTTTTGAGTTATCTGGAAATTTTTTTATTTTGACGAAGAAATGAGTTGTTGGAGACTTATGATTTATGGACGGTGGGATACAAGGTTAGGCGTTACTTTGAAAATATGGGTTTCAAAAAAAATTTATTTCAATGTTAAGAAAAATGATTGAATTAATTGACCTACGATGGTGACTGTTAGTTTCGCATTAGCTTTTGAGTTTCGTCTTTCAGAATTATTTCTTATATTTTCATTCGTACTCATATGGGCATAAATACATTGTTTAATAGATTAACTTACCAGTAGTTTAAAACTCCACCACTGATCCATCAATAAATTCCATAATTTGATCATTAGAATCGAGGCGTGCCGTTAGCAAATCTCATGGCCCTCGCAAAGTACAAACGCGAAATTACTTTAAGTGCGTTAGTTAATAATAATACCTTCCTAATTACGGGTGCGCATTTATGTGACCCAAATCTTACTCTCGGCGAAACTGAAATACATTAAAGTCACAGGCGTACTGGTTGCGGTGTGACTCGAAATGTGTTTTCGTGACGTCGCAATTCTTCTAAAAATTGAAAAGCGGAACATAATAGCACATAGTTAAAATATATAAAGAAATCGGATAAAAACAAAAATAGCAGTTGAGCGACCGTGCTAAAACCACGGAATCCGGGAGTGCCTAACACCTTCTCCCGGGTTAACAGAATTCCTTATCCAGGTTTCTAGTTTCGCAGACTGTAATACAGAGTCATAAATTTCCTCGGTTCGGGATTAAACCGGTGACTTGGGACACCATTATTTTCCCAAGTGGCGACTCTGAATAATTAAATAAATTGATCCCGTTCCGACTATCCTTTAAGTGGAAAAACTCCTTCACTGATTATTATTATATCCCTTCTCGGGGTGTAGTATTAAACAGCTCCCTCGCGCCCTCGCGGGAGCGTAAAAAGGAGGTGTGACAGCTCTGGCGACTCTGCTGGGGATAATGATCTCGAACTTCGGTTCGGGGTCTAAGAACTCGAGCTCATTTAAATTGTTGTTTTGTCTATATCCGATTTTATTACATGTTTAATTAATGTGCTACATGTCTACCGCTTTGATACTAGTTGCACTGTATATACAAATTGCTATATGTTTACCGCTTTGATATTGCGTGAACTGTATATATAAAACTGTGCCGAAAATCCTTCTCTTCTTACCCCCGGGGATGTGCTTACTGGTTGAGACTCCCCTTTCTGTTAGTGTCAATACCAAAAATAAGAAAAGAGGCGGGATAAGTTACAAAGCCGGACGATCCCGCGGGTCCCCGGTACGTAGCCCCCTCCTCGATCCGAGTTGTCCGCTCGGGTACACGGTCTAGTACCATTGAAAACATCGGGATATTGAGCCTAGATTTAGGACGTTTATTTGCATCATATCTGACTTAGGGGACTCAACACAGGGGTTGGGTCCGTCTAGGACAGGTGACCCGGTAATCAAAAGACCGAGCATGTTATATGTTGCATTTATTTGTTCTAGATTATTACGGGCTAAATTCCTGAAAAACAAAAGAGAGGAAATTTTAGAATAGAAAATATCGAAATGTCAACGAAATGCTGTCAAAGGTTTGAAAAGAAAATTTGAAAAATAGGTGGAACAATTTTGTTGAAATAATTGGTCAACTAATCTGACCGAACTACGCAGGTTTGATTTCTCGCCATTAGGTGGGATACGTAGGCAACCCTCATCGGGTCCAACCACCCCTTCAAAAAATTAAAAAAAAATGTCAAAGTTTTAGTTTTCAATAAAATCAAAGTGATGCCGTTTTTGAAAATAGCCGAATGTTCCGAAAGGACGCCGGAAGGTTGTTTTTTGCAAAAATAGCCACTTTGAATAATTTTTAATAATTTGCGGGCACAACCTTGAAATATTCCTTGTGGAAATGTTGCAAGGCCATAGCCGCAAAATCAAGTTCGGGTTCACACCCCGTTTACAAAAATAACCACTTTATCAAACAAGCCATTACATGGCCGAAATTTTACTGAAATAGCTACATTTTTGCATTTGAACTTTCTCAGTCTTGTGTTGGCCTGTGTCGGTGCTGAACGATGCCCCATAGGCCCCACGATAAAATTTTGAATTTGCATCTTCTTAAATAAAATTTTGCAAAAAGAGCCACTTTGCCTAAATAAGCCATTACATGGCCAATTTATGAAAAATAGTCTTGTGTTGGTTTATGGTGATGTCGAACGATGCCCCATGAGCCACAAGATAAAAAAAAAAATTTCAAGTTTATCTTTTTTAAATAAATTTTGCAAAAATAGTCATTTTGTCAAATAAGCCATTATGTGGCCAATTTTGTAGAAATAGTCATAATTGACGTTAAAACTATTCTGATTCTTGTAGAAATCTCTGGCACAAGGCGTGAAAGTTTTTTTATGAGAATTTGTAGTTGGAGTGAGCTTTTACAATTTTTCTTCAAAGAAAACAAAAAAAAAATCAAATAAATATCTCTTTACTTCTTGCATTAATTTGCAAGAACTACGCTCGGTCTAATTCATGCGGGGTCATGATACGTAGGCAATCTCCATAAGATTCGACCACAATTGTATATGTATATATATAATATAAAATAAAAAAAAATAAATAAATAAATAAATTGATAAGGACTGTCCGAGTCCATTCTAACATGTTTTGTCTTGAATTGTAAAGTAAGTAGAAGGTGGTTGGTTTGTGACAAGCGGACAACGCAAGATCCCCGAAAGATGGTACAGGAGGAAATAACCCAAAGATTGAAAAGCTTAGAACAGCGGTTGAAAAACACGCACGGGTTGGCGAGTCAAAAGAGTGTGGCTTTCAAAGATCTATGCTTGTTTCCCGATGTCCACTTGCCACCTGGTTTCAAGATTCCCAAATTTGAAAAGTACGATGGACATGGACACCCGATAGCCCACTTGAAAAGGTATTGCAATCAACTAAGGAGTCTGGGAAGAAATGAAGAATTGTTAATAGCTTACTTTGGGGAAAGCCTTACAGGAGTAGCCTCTGAATGGTTTTGGGATCAAGATGCATCTCGCTGGCACGTTTGGAACGACATGGCACAGGCCTTTGTCAAACAATTCCAATACAATATCGACATTGCCCCAGACCGCATTTTTCTTTCAAATCTGAAGAAGAAATCAAGTGAAAGTTTCGGGGAATATGCCCTTAAATGGAGAGAGCAAGCGGCTCGTGCTGAGCCACCCATGGATGACCATGAGTTAATCACTGTCTTCCTTCAGGCTCAAGAGCCGGATTATTTTCAGAACATGATGTCTGCGGTCGGTCAATCCTTCTTGGATGTAATCAAAATGGGAGAAATGGTAGAGAACGGTCTTAAGACAGGCAGAATTATAAGTCAAGCGACTCTCAAGGCTGCAGCTCAGGGTGTCCAATTTGAATCTAGCGACACGAATGAGAGGGATGAAGAAGTCATGATGATATCAGGGTCAAGAAAAGGTTCCAGAAGAACACCTCGACGGTATGCGATGTCTCGACAGGTTTTCCATAACTCCCCTGAGCATTACTATCCACCTCTGAACCCACCATACTCAGTTGATCCACCCCAGTATTTTATTCGGCCATCAAATCATCCAAGAAAGCGAGCACGGGCATCACAAAATCTCTACCAGCCTCTGCAAAATTTCCAAATACCTTATGACCCACTTCCAAACCAAGGGTATAGAAGGGAACCGAAGTTGAAGGAACATTTCACACCAATAGGAGTTTCCTATGCAAGCTTATTTGAGAAGTTAAAACAACGGGACATGATTGCACCCATCCCTCCCAATCATGTGGACCCACGTGCAAGGAGCTTTGACCCATCTAAAAGGTGTGAATACCATTCCCATGCCCAGGGTCACAACATGGAAAGTTGTCGGGATTTGAAAAGGGAAATAGAAAGGATGATCCAAGAAAGATTGATTGTGATTCATAACAGTGACACCCAGAATATCGCGCTGAATCCGTTACCTGCACCTGATGATACACACTTTCTGGCGGTGATGCCTGGTGACACGGAATATGAGAGTCCACTCGGGAATTTGCCGACTGAAATGAGAGAAGGCCATAGTGGTTCTGATAATCAAATTCGTGGCTAAATGTTAGGCTTATCAGTTGGAGAGTCATTTGTGGTGGCTTATTTTGTTGTCATTTCTATTTGTCCGAGTTATTTGAGAATGGTAATCCGAATGTTGTTTTGTGGCTCAAACCTTTTATCCTTGTATTTTTCTTTTGATCATAGTGTCTCATCTAAAGGGGTCTAGGTTCGTTCTAAGGGTTGTAACCCCAGTTTTGTTTTTTGGTTGTTCGAGTCGTTGTTTTATCGGTTAATGCAATGACCTATTTTACATTATTTCTAGACATTTTCTGTTATTTAGTCCTCTCCTTCCTATAGTTCTTTTCTGCTAGCTCTAGTGACATGACGTGCGCGCATAGTTCTGGCCTGATCTTAAAAGTTAATCACAAAACCATTGGGAGGTGATAGAGATATTTGAATGAAGTAAGAACGGTTTGAGATTATTCGAAACCCGAGTCATGAGAAACTGGGGCAAGTAAAAGAAAACCGTTAAAGGCAAGCTACCAAAATTGACAAGGGGTCGTTCATAATAATGAAAATGAGAGTGTTGCCCGACAGTGCTTTAAAGATATGACGAATACTAATTGTGTCGTTTACACTTGGCATGTTTTGAAGATTGGAATGACGAAGGCATTTTGTTCTGCTATCCAAACACTTTATCCATCGTCAACCCTTCGAGCCTTATTTTGATTTCTTTCATACCACTCCTTCGGAATCGGTACCAAAATTAGAAACACAAATGGGGAAGATAAAGAAAGAAAAAGAGAAAAAGAAAACAACGAAAACAACCAAAAAGAAAGAAAAAAAAAAGAATGAAAAATGAAAAGGAAAAACTTGAAAAAAGAGGAATTGGGAACTACGTTTGACCTGATTCCTCAAAGAGGATACGTAGGCTTCCCAAGCAAGAAACAGGGGCAGTAAAAAAAAAAAAAAAGTGTTTATGTAAGGAAAATATAGGATTCCGAAGGTTGTAATTTTGAACCCAATTTGTTTATTTTGAGCCTTTAATACCCTTTTCTTTCTAGCCCTGTCCAAACCCACATTACGGTCCAAAGAAAGACCTTCTGACCAATTTTCAAAAGAGGCTGAGTTAGGCAAATGAGAGAATTTTTATCGAGACATAACACTCTGATTCCCGGCAGAAAGACTTCGACCTCCAGCAGAAAATAGGAGAGTCTTAGCAGTAACACCACCAATCCCAGCGGAAAAGTAACACCAATGAGAGAGTCTTAGCGGTGAAAACCTTCACAGGCACCATGAGGCGATGAAAGCTGAGAGAAAACCGAAATGAGAGAGGCTTGATAGTGAAAACCCCTCGGGCACTACAAGTCGAACGAAGGTTGGAAATGAGGTAGGAAAGCCCCAGGAGAAGATTACAAAAGGCGGCTTAACGACGGAGGATAGGCTATATGTGCATGTCATGTCCATTAGAGTTGGTATCCACGTTTGATAGGGTTATTTTATAATTTTTCTTTCTAGAGAGTCATCCTTGTTTTGTCTTTTATTCTGTTTCCTTTTATCTTTCTCCTTTCATAAAAAATTCTCCAATAGAGTCTGTTTGTAAGAAATGACTTCAAAATTTTCCATCAGCTTTCCAATTATGCAAGACGGAATTTGATTGGTACACCCAAGTGGTATAAGTGAGGAGGGATTAAGCGCAAAGCCAGTGTCCAGAAGGATATTCCCCAACAATAGGAAATCGACAAAAGGGTGGATCGGTGTGAAAAAGGATATCTCAATGAAGGTTAATGACCTCGAGGCCAAGGCCAATGAGACTCGAAGGTCGGGAAATGCCCATTCCTTAGATATGCCGCCAAAGAAGGGGAGATATCCCCAGCAGAAAGGTATTTTCAGTGACAAGGGTGAACAAAGAAAATGGTTCACCAATAAAACATGCAAGGTCTTCACGAAGGGTCACTATTATAGGAATTCGGGTGGTCAGTGAAAAACCACGTGGAAAGGTTCACGAATAAAGAGTCGTCAAGGAAGGCGGGGAAGCAAGAAAGGAGAAAACTATCCCCAACATGAATATCATCAAATGATAACATCCCCGGCAGGGTCTGACAACGAAACGCAGAGCAGGGAAAGAGGAGGAGAACCATCCCCAGCAGGAGCACCACAACCAGCCACCACGTTTTAAAACTAACTAATTTTTCTTTGATTTGAAACAGGAAAAAGAGGGGTTGTTGGCAGAAAAGCATGCCACGAAGAAGATTCTCAAACTGGGGCAGAAAATTTTCTCCCGTTGCGAAAATTTTCTCGATACCAAATACCTGGTTGGGGAAAGAAGCCAGATAACGCGAGGAAATGTTCTTTGAACCCGGTTATCCCCAGCAGCTTTGAAAGAAAGAAAACAACAAGCTGCGATAGAGGAAATTATACCCCCAGCAGACAAGACAAAACGAGGAAGCTTGCGTTCAGAAAGGCAAGAGGCCGGTATCACCCCCAGCAGTTCTCGAAAAAATGAAACACTGATTTCGAGGTTTCCTCGGCAGCATTATATCCTACAAGTTTTTCAAGGGAGCGAAGCGCAAGCCCCGAAGGAGGTTTGGAAAGAGGAAGAAGGAAAAGGGATCCCCGAACAGGGTAATCCCCAGCTGATGACATTTCAATCCCCAGCGATCCCGGGAGAGAATAAAAGGTTTTGAAGGAAGTAGAAAGGGAGGAAATAGAGAAGATTTTCCCAACAGCATCATCCCCAGCAGGTAAGTAAACAATTCCAAAGATATCCCCAGCAGTCAAGGGAGAAATAACACGACCTAGGAGGAAAGCAATTCCGAAACAAGGTAATTCAGAAGAAAGGATGAGATAGAGTTAGTGAGTTGATGTTGAAGTCAGGGAGCCCGCCTGAAGAATGGAGTGGCGATTTAGTTTTGAGTTATAGTTGAAGTCAGGGAGCCCGCCTGAAGAATTGAGTGGCGATTGAGTTTTTGAAGTTATAGTTGAAGTCAGGAAGCCCGCCTGAAGAATGGAGTGGCGAGTTAGTTTTGAAGTTATAGTTGAAGTCAGGGAGCCCGCCTGAAGAATGGAGTGGCGAGTTAGTTTTGAAGTTATAGTTGAAGCTAGGGAGCCCGCCTGAAGAAGGAGTGGCGATTTAGTTTTGAGTTGTAGTTGAAGTCAGGGAGCCCGCTTGGAGAATGGAGTTGCGATTTAGTTTTGAGTTGTAGTTGAAGTCAGGGAGCCCGCCTGAAGAATTGAGTGGCGATTTAGTTTTGAGTTGTAGTTGAAGTTAGGGAGCCCGCTTGAAGAATGGAGTGGCGATTTAGTTTTGAGTTGTAGTTGAAGTCAGGGAGCCCGCCTGAAGAATGGAGTGGCGATTTAGTTTTTGAAGATATAGTTAAGGATAATTTAATAGGAAGTGAAAAACAACAATTAGAGGTTTTAGATGAAAGCAACAAGAAAAATGAAGCAACAATTGGAAGATTTTAAGTAAGGCAGCAATTTAGACCTAGTCTGAGGAATTATCTCCTAGCGTCAAAATCTTAGTATGATGAATCTTTCTCCTAAGACATCAAAATCTTAGTCCGATGAATCTTTCTCCTAAGATATCAAAATCTCAGTCTGATGAATCTTTCTCCTGAGATCACAACAATTTAGACCTAGTCTGATGAATCTTTCTCCTAAGACGTCAAAATCTTAGTCTGATGAATCTTTCTCCTAAGATATCAAAATCTTAGTCTGATGAATCTTTCTCCTAAGATCACAACAATTTAGACCTAGTCCGAGGAATTATCTCCTAGCGTCAAAGTCTTAGTCTGATGAATCTTTCTCCTAAGACATCAAAATCTCAGTCTGATGAATCTTTCTCCTAAGATATCAAAATCTCAGTCCGATGAATCTTTCTCCTGAGATCGCAACAATTTAGACCTAGTTTGAGGAATTATCTCCTAGCGTCAAAATCTTAGTCAGATGAATTTTTCTCCTGAGATGGTAATCCTTCGATCTATACATTTCAAGTTTTGGTAATCAGGTGCCCACTTGAAGAATGGAGTGGCAATTTATTTTCGAAGTTCGTTGTTGAAGTCAGGTGCCCGCCTGAAGAATGGAATGGCGATTTATGATTAGAGTTTGCCGTTAAAGTCAGAAGCCCGCCAGAAAAGCAGAACGGCGTCTCAGTTTCCAAGGTTTGATAAGGATAGTGAACAATCGAAAAGTGACAGAGTGTAACGGAAATCCTCAGCATGAATCAGAAGGAAGGTGACAAGGATCAGGAAAAGATAGATTCAGACTTCGAAGGAGAATAGCTCGAAGATCACAAGTCAGGGAATTCACTTTGGAGTGCAATGCAAGTTAGCAACAAAAGAAGCTTGCGACCGGAATGCGAGTCAACAGTCCGAGATGATCAACAGAAGTTAGTCACAATGAAAAAAGGGTAAGAAGCCAATCCAAAATGCAGAAGCTGATGAAAGTTGTCCAAGACATGGTCAATGACACAAGAACTGCAAGTCTGGTCCTGATCCAGAAGGCCGAAGAAGATTGAACTAGCAACTACAACTAGCAAGTATCAAAGTTCAAATTTAGAGTCTACATGAAGCACCAAACAATACTCAAGATCAAGCTTTAGAAGACTTATAGATATGAATTTTGTAACTAGTAGCTGATAGGCTTAGTTAGTTTTTTTTTCATATTTTGATTTTTGATGTAATAGCAGGACCACGAACCGGAACTTCGATGGGACGGAACCTCGACGGAACGACACCTCGACCGGCTCTCCACCTCGGTTACTCCATTTCCTCACTCACTTTCGAACTACACGTGGCCTGATTCCTTTATAGCCAAGGATATGTAGGCAGCTCAGGTACAAGGGCTCGGTCACATTCCTCTTCTTTTAGTTTAGTCCCTCCGAATAAGGGTCGGGTCAAAAAACACTTGTCTAATCGTTCTTTGTCTGAAAACTCTTTGTGTTTTCAGTCAAAGAGGGGCAGCTGTAAACACGTGATTTTTGACCCTCCCCGAGATTTTTTTTAGCATAAAATATTTAGTTTAGGCATAATATAGCTATTTTAGCTAATTTTGACTCTTTTACTTTATTTCTACCTTAAGATAAAAAATAACAAAAAATATAGTTTTATTAACGTTTCGTAATCATTTTTAAACTTGAAAAATACAAAAATATTACTTTATATTTTTATCTTTTTATAAAAACGAAAATAATAAAAATAGTTGCATTAACATTTTGTAGTTACTTTAATTTTGAAAGAAAAATATAAAAAAATAACTTTGTTTTAATTATTAGTCTTATAGTTATTTTGGTTACCTAGGATTAATTAAATAACGCCATTCTCGGTTCCGGACGAAGAATAATATTCGGGTTCAAACTACCCGGTTTTATAATTTTCGGACATAGCCCGTAATAACCCGACACTACACTAAGGGGGAGGGATGGGAGAATGATTAAAAAATGAAAAAAAGAATAAAAAAACAAAAAAAAGAAAAAGACAAGAAGACATGGACATAGAGAGTCACGTGGAGGATGGGCAATGTTAAGAAAACAATACAATGAGGAATGAGATATTAAAAAATATATAGAGAGAGGTACTGTTTTTGGATTTTGGGGAGAAGAACTCACGTTTTAAAAGAGAAGGTTTTCTCTTCATCTCTGGGAGATATACACGGGATAGAGAAACAAAAAACTTTTTCCATTCGCATGAATTTCAGATGGAATGATCTATGTGCAAAAATGGACATACCGAACTTTCTCTTTAACAGACGAAAACACAAAAAATAGGAAACTACAAAATCCGAAACAGACTCGGCCAAACACAACAAAAAGACCCCACATCAGTCTTCCAAAATCACGCCAAACCCAGCTGGTTTTCAATCAAAGAAGCCCCCCCCCCCCAAAACCAAACTTGAAGCTCTTGAAACTGTCATCACTAAATTAGAGTCTACAGTAAGCAAAAACAAGCAAAAAGACACGGACAGCGGCAGTTTTGCAAAGAAAAACAAGAGACTACTGTTGATCATCTTCCTCAAGAACAAAAAATGAAAAACACTAAATCTAGCCTCATCTCAGCCCCACGCTAAACCTGTCCAGTCGACGTCCAGCCACTCCAGCTCGCCACCAAACCATTCCCATAGCAGCGGTTGCCCGCTGGTTGATCCTGTCCAGTCGACCATCGAACACCTGCTGCATCTTCACGACCACCTGGAAAAACCAGTAGCAGCGGACAGCAGCTGCAGCTGAGCCGTTGCTGCTTCGTCGTCATCTTCATCATCCCGTCGTTCTTCAGCTCAAGCAGTACAAGCGCACATAGAAATGGTGACATGAACATAAGAGGACTTCCGGTTCAATCCGCGAGGTCCGTCGTTGAATTTTGTCGTGGTTCCGGGCAGATTCGAGGTCTTTCCGACGAGGTTTTTCTGCTTGAAATCTTGCTTGCAATCCTGTGCGTTATTGAGTATTAAAGCCATCTCAGGTTATATTTTCCCCACTCTCACTTCTATTTTGACGTCAACTTTGAATGAAATATGAATAGCATGATACTTGTCTATTGTTTCTCTTTTTTTAAGCTATGTTGAAATTGATAGAAGGGTATTATCTTGTTTCATCTCGTAAAATTTGAGCTTCCGTTGAGGTTACAGTTTCAATTAGATTCATGTGTTAAGTTGTCAAGTTGAAATACTGTTTATTAGCAGTATTTATCATATTAGCTTTCATTATTATAAGATACTAAGTCTATTTTTGAGTTATCTGGAAATTTTTTTATTTTGACGAAGAAATGAGTTGTTGGAGACTTATGATTTATGGACGGTAGGATACAAGGTTAGGCGTTACTTTGAAAATATGGGTTTCAAAAAAAAAATTTATTTCAATGTTAAGAAAAATGATTGAATTAATTGACCTACGATGGTGACTGTTAGTTTCGCATTAGCTTTTGAGTTTCGTCTTTCAGAATTATTTCTTATATTTTCATTCGTACTCATATGGGCATAAATACATTGTTTAATAGATTAACTTACCAGTAGTTTAAAACTCCACCACTGATCCATCAATAAATTCCATAATTTGATCATTAGAATCGAGGCGTGCCGTTAGCAAATCTCATGGCCCTCGCAAAGTACAAACGCGAAATTACTTTAAGTGCGTTAGTTAATAATAATACCTTCCTAATTACGGGTGCGCATTTATGTGACCCAAATCTTACTCTCGGCGAAACTGAAATACATTGAAGTCACAGGCGTACTGGTTGCGGTGTGACTCGAAATGTGTTTTCGTGACATCGCAATTCTTCTAAAAATTGAAAAGCGGAACATAATAGCACATAGTTAAAATATATAAAGAAATCGGATAAAAACAAAAATAGCAGTTGAGCGACCGTGCTAAAACCACGGAATCCGGGAGTGCCTAACACCTTCTCCCGGGTTAACAGAATTCCTTATCCAGGTTTCTAGTTTCGCAGACTGTATTACAGAGTCATAAATTTCCTCGGTTCGGGATTAAACCGGTGACTTGGGACACCATTATTTTCCCAAGTGGCGACTCTGAATAATTAAATAAATTGATCCCGTTCCGACTATCCTTTAAGTGGAAAAACTCCTTCACTGATTATTATTATATCTCTTCTCGGGGTGTAGTATTAAACAGTGTCACATTACGTTTTTACGTTATGTGCGGTGAAAAAGGAGGTGTGACACTCTAAACTTGGAATCCAATCAAACTAGAAAATGTGAAGTCTTTACATTGCGCTAATGCTTGGGTCACCTCATTTCTGTCATATAACAATTCATATGTTTTCCCAACGGCAGCACAAAGCTCTATAAACGAGTGATCCTCCAGTTGTTTCCTCAAATCAAGTAAAACACTTGTCTGGCTGATGTTCTAAACGTCAATACCACACAAGAGGGGAGTGATATGTGTGGTACTTAATTTTCGCTTTAGAAGAACCTGGTTCTTCTAGGTGTTCTACCTACTAGTGTTTGCGGAATAATAAGTACACAAAATAAAGAACACATAGATTTTTACACGGAAAACACCTAGCTCAAAAGGTTAAAAAACTACGACCTACTACTCAGTATGATTTTTCCAAACTTTCACTAAAATCACTGAGCCAAAACAGCATTTACAAAACTCTTTGTAAACCTAAGGATTAACTCTAATCCCGTTGTAGCACACAGCCTCAACTGTTGCGACAACTTCAAGTTAGCTTATAACTTGAACTCTCTAACTACCTAATGTAATTGCTTCTATAAAAGCTGAAAGGTACAACTTTAAACCACCTACTATAATTGAACTAAATAAAAGAAAGACACAATGGAATTGGTTCTTCTATCTCGTTCAACTAGCTTCAGGAGTGCACACTCAAATCTCATATAAATTGATTGCAAAATTGCCTTGCTCTTTTGCTCTCAACTTTGTTTAACTTCTGTGTTTGTGCAATACTTGTAAAAGATAACAATCACTATCTTTTAATAGGTTAGTAATCAGAGTTTGACTAGGACTCAATTGCTGACATTTTATCGTAGTTGAGTCCTTGAAGATCTCAAACTCCAACACTATCTTTATCCGGATTGTGTTCTCTTCATATAAGGAGACTTTCTCCCTTATCCAATATGCAACATTTTCAATCAGATTAGGAGATATTGCTGCTTGATCAGTAGGACTTATCTCTTTCACGTGCATTTTACAGGTGTAGGTTGATCATGACTGTGCTTCACAAGATGGACCTGGTCCATGACTAAGTTCATTTGTCATTCTTCAAAACTTCACCTGTTCTTGGGACAACAAATTCCTCCCCTTTGATGATGACAAACTATGTGCTTTTTACTGATCAAGGAACCTGTAAGAACTCAGCTTAACCATCAATACTAAACTTAGAAAATTCACTTATCATCAAGTACCAGGTTAATTAGGTTATAAATATCACTTATTTTAGAATAATGTGTAAAGCATAATATTTCTTCCCCCTTTTGGCATCATCAAAAAGTTGCATACACAATGTAAATCTCAGATTTTAATAAGTACTCATGGCCTTGGTGCAACTACAAGTGCAATTATGGTGCAATCATCAGTAATCAACAAACATATTTAAACTATCAAGGTCAGAATAATCATAGAACAAGAGAAAACAACAGTTGTCATTGATAGAGATATGTTGCCCTTAACAATCTACAAAAGATAGAAAAACATTCAAGCCATGGGAAAAAAATAGAAAAACCCCTAATATACGTCACCGTGGGTACTAGACAAGTTTAGGAGACAAAAGCTAGGATTACTAAGGCTTGGAGGAACTGGAGGGTTGAGTTTGGAGAAGATTCAGCATGTTCTGAAAAATTTCATAATTCTTCTCCTTTTCTTTGGCAAGCTCAATTCTGAGGCCATCCCTCTCTGTTTCCACTTCAAACACACGAGTTTTGAGCCTAGCAATTTCAGCATCCTTAGCCGCACATTCCTGATCCAAAGTGCTAACTTTGTTGTTGATGGGTGTCTTCAGAGATAAATAAGTTCAACTGGGATGGCATTGACTGGATACTTACAGGCAAGAAGGGTTTTGATGCCAAAGTGTTCCTTGTTGGAGGCCATTTCCCATTTCTTCAGAGGTACATTTAGCCTGTCCAGAACTGTGGTTAGTATGAAGCCGTATGGAGTAGCATGAGCCTTGGAGCCATTTATGACCTTGTCTAGCAATTTGACAGTGAGGGCATGCCAATTGATTTGCTTTCCTCTCTCCACGCAGTCTATAAGAAACAAATCCATGTAGTTAGCAGTGTGCCTTCTCTCATGTCTGGGCAATAAGCACTTGTTGACAAACTCAAACACAACCTTGTGCTCAGGCCTTATCTCACTTTTCTGCATAGCCCTGGCTTCAATCACCTCATCTGAATCACAGAACCTCTTTGTGATTTCAAGGGCAATGGGGAGGTAATCCAGGTATGGCCATATTTACCTAGTATAGCCATCAATCCCTTCAGAGGGTATGTCTAGAATCTCTCCCAGTTTTACAGCATCAAACTACACTTGAACTCCCTTCATCAGGATACTAACAACTCCATCCTTAATAGCAGCATTTACCAAAAATTCAATCAGCTCATTTCTGGATAGCCTACCTTCTATCTGAAGGACCATGTCCTTCCATCCCTGAGCAGCTAAGGAATCTACTGATCTCATCATTCTTGGTTCCACCAGGTCCTTCAACAATCTACCTTTAAAAATATTTCTTCTGCCAAAAATGGCAATCTTGTCTTGTTCTTTATTAGATTCATTTTCTTCTTCTTCACCACTCCAATCATCATCATCAGAAAATTTTGTTTGTTTAGCTTTCACTACAGATCTTGTCCTCTTGGCTAATATGGGTTCAACATCTACATGCACAGAGGAAGACTTATTGGAGGAAGTCTTGGGCTTTTTAGGTTTGGGTGTAGGAACCTCCACTGTTGTACCCCCTTCTCGATGGACCAGTTTCATCTCCTCTTCTTCAATATCCTCTGAAGATTCTGCAATCTTTCCCTTTCCCTTATCCATTTTCTTTTTCTTACTTTCTTCTAAGGCCTTTTGTAGATCAGCTTCACTCTGTTTTGGCCTGCTTCTTGTGGCTCTACCCCTAGGAACTGAAGAAGCAGTAGGTGTTGGGGATGAATCTTTTCTTTTCTTGGATGGCTTGGGAATATTTGGGGCTTTTGGTGTGAGAGTTCTGCATTTCTTTGGATCATAGCTAGCCCACACCTTCTTCAGTAGATGAAACAAGTTCATCTCTATGTATGCTTAGATGAACCAACCCCTCAGCAGTTTCCCCAGAACCACTTCCCCCTAAATTTATGCCACGCTCTTCTAACTTCTCTTGGGCACAGTACAAAGGAATAGACCAAGAGACTCCAAGAAAGCAAACTAAACCATAGATACACAGGTTTTCCTATAGGGGTATAACTTCAACAACTCATAAGGGACGGATTACCAAGCTACACAAACAATTAATTTATTTATAGTCGCAAAAGTTTTCCTACAAAAAGGGCTGGCTTTAACAACCCATAAGGGATGGCTTGCCAAGCTACACAACTCAGAATACTTTTGTACTACCCATTTCCCCTCTCTTCACCACATGAACCTTCTCTCTCTTTTCCTTTTTCAGAATTCTTTTTACCTCCACTCCTACTCAACTTAGGAAACTTAACATCCCTAATGGGTGCAACCAGAACAAACATAGTCTCTAAGTTTTCAACCATAGATGAACTTATCTCAGTAGGGGATTCTTGAGTCTTCTCAGTGTTAGAAGACCTATGTCCTTAACCCTCAGTCGCAAATTAAAAGGATTCAGACTCAGAGCTGGAGTCGGAATTTTGAGCTGGGCTTTCTTTCACCCTTTCATTTAAAGCCTTCCTCAGAGCCCCATATGCTACAGTTTTTCAATCGAGAATTTTCTGCCTTCGTAGCGTAGGATTTGAGATACAATGGGTGAAGTGATGAGGATAAGTTTGAGGGTGATGATGGTGGAGGAGTTCCATGATGATCTTGTGGGTTAGACATGGTTGTTGATTTCTTGAGAGAATTTGGGAATTTTGGAGAAGAGAGCAATTGGAAGTGAAGAAGAATTGTTGACAGTTTTGGAATTATGATTAAGGCTGGAGAAATGGTGTTTATTTAAAGAGAATTAGACATTTAGTAAGTAATGATAGCCTTTTCAGGGGTCAAATAGAAGTCTAATCAAACTAAAATTCTATAATTTTAATAATCAATTTGGATTCCCTAGATATTAGGCAAAAATTATGGTTTAGAATTCTAGATAGACGGAACTGGTCCAATGCTAATGAATAGAATTTTTTCTAGGAATTTTACAAGTATAGGACTTCTGCTCGTGATTGAATTATTAATTTTTATAATTGTGCATAATATAGAAAATATACACGAGTTTTCATATGAACCCATACTGATAAACTAGTTTCTTCATTTAGAACTCTATTGAACATGCCTCAAATGCCATAATAGAGAAAATTTTGTAAGAGATCAGTGAGTCATATAAACACATGTCATAGGAGTATACTAATTAAAATATGGAGCTGAGTAAGAATTAATTTAGATATTTAGACAAGGTTAGATTTTGTCACGACCCGGATTTCCCACCATCGGGGTCATGATGGCGCCTACTAAATGGAAGCTAGGCAAGCCAAATATTAATTACATCTCCATTAATTACTAATTTCTTATTAACAACATAAAAATTACAGCGGAAGACTTAGTCAAATGTGATAAAGAAAATCCAAATCTGATACACTACCCAAGACTGGTGTCACAATACTCACGAACTTCTAAGAATAATACACATAATTGTCTGAAAGAAAATACAATCTGTTTATCTCGATTACATGAGATAACAGAATGAAAAGCATAGATAGAAGAGACAACGGGTCCTGCGGACGCCTGCAAGGCTACCTCGTAGTCTCAGTAGTCGGAAAATCCACAAGTCGCTACTGCCGCTGCTGCTGTCCGTAACCTGTATCTGCGCAAAAAGAGCGCAGAGTGTAGTATCAGCACAACCGACCCCATGTGCTGGTAAGTGCCTGGCCTATCCCAACGAACTAGTGACAAGGCTAAGGCTAGTCACCCACCTAAACCTGTACAGTTGCAATATAGTATATATATATATATATATATATATATATATATATATATATATATACAATATATTTATAAAGAAATACTCTGCTCTAAAATAACAGTCAATAACTCAAGTTATCCAGAATAATCTAATCAACAGAATAAACCTTACTTTCTTGTCTCAATTTCCTCTTTCATTTCATGTCTCGTGGTAGGCGTACCACCCGCTCCCAACTATCACGGTAATTATCTCTTGTGGTAGGCGTACCACCCGCTCCCAAATATATCAATAATAATATCTTGTGGTAGGCGTACCACCCGCTCCCAAATATATCAATAATCATATCTTGTGGTAGGCGTACCACCCGCTCCCAAATATATCAATAATCATATCTTGTGGTAGGCGTACCACCCGCTCCCAAATATATCAATAATCATATCTTGTGGTAGGCGTACCACCCGCTCCCAAATATATCAATCGGCTACCGGCAACTATGGCCAATGCCAAGATTTTAAGTCACTTTGTGGTCGGCGTACCACACGATCCCAATTTATAAAATATATATATTACCGGCATTTAGCCAATAATCTCTATATCAACAACATTTATAATTACCGGTTCTAAACCAATAATTTATAATAATTTCAACAAATTACCTTCATTACTGGTATAACACCAATAACTCTTATTCAGCAATTTATTCATAACTAAATTCATATTCCTACAAACTAGGATAGAACAAACACTTACCTCGAAAGTTTACGAATGATTTAATCCGTAGCAATGCCCTTTCCTTTCGAATTTGACTCCAATCCAATCGTATCTATACACAATTGATTTAATATCATCAATACTACTCAACAAACTAATTCTTAAGACCAAATACTACTTTTACAACATTCTGCCATGAATAGTGAATTTCAACCCGGGCCCACATGGTCGGAATTCGGGGTTAGGACCAAAATCCGGTTACCCATTCCCCACGAGTTCATATATATAATTTGTTTCAAAATCGGACCTCAATTCGAGGTCCAATTCCCAATTTATGAAAAACCCTATTTTCTAACAAAAACAAGAATTTTACCATGAAAATCTTTGATTTCTTATGAAAAACATGTTTAATGATGTTAGGAATTGAAAGAATTAAGTAAAAAGTGACTTACAATCGTTTTGATGAAGAAGAAATCCTTGAAGAATCACAAATGGGTGTTTTGGTTTTATAAAATGTGAAGAAATGACTGAAATTCGTGTTTTTCAAGTCTCTGTGTTCGCATTTGCGAACATGGGTTCGCAATTGCGAACCCCGACCATTTTCTGGAGTTTGAAAAATAAGCTAAGGGTGGGAAGTTCGCATTTGCGAACTTTTGTTCGCATTTGCGAAGCCAAGGAAAAATCTGGGGTCTTCGCAATTGCGAACATATGTTCGCAATTGCGAACTAGGTTGCTTCCAGGGATTTTCGCATTTGCGAAATAAGGTTCGCATTTGCGAACCAGCAGGCTTCTGGGCTTCTTCGCAATTGCGACACATTCTTCGCAATTGCGAAGACAGGCAATTACTGAAGGCCTCGCAATTGCGAGGTTTGGTTCGCATTTGCGAACCCAACTGGTCCTGGGCACCTTCGCATTTGTGACCCAGGGTTCGCATTTGCGAACCCTGCCTTGACCTGCCACCTTCGCAATTGCGAGAATTCTTCGCAATTGCGAAGACAACAGCTGGGTGAAAAACCAGCAGTTCAAAAAATTCAGAATTTCATCCAACGGCCTATCAAATCTTTACCCGAGCCCCCGGGCTCCAAACCAAACTTGTACACAACCTCAAAAACACATTATGGACTTGTTCATGCGATCATATCGCCAATATCACTTCGTTTTAATCAAATCAAGCCTCAAACTCATGATTTTCATACTTTTGATTTTCAAAACTTCTTAACTTGGAACTCAAGGTCCAAAACATCTCAAACGACATCCAAATGTCACCAAACTTTACAGAAATCACATATATAATATTTAAGACTTGTACCGGGCGTCGGAACCAAAATACGAGCCCGATACCAAGGTCAATTAATTTATTTCCTTTAATAATTGCATCAAAAACAATTTCACATAAAAATTCATAACTTGGGCTCTAGGCCTCAGAATTCGACTCCGGACGCATGTCCAAGTCCCATATTTTCCTACGGACCTCTCGGGACCATCAAAATCTCGGGTCCGGATCCGTTTACCAAAAATGTTGACCGAAGTCAACCATATCAATATTAATATCATTTTTATCCAAATTTCTCATAGAATTCATATTTTCTATCACAAAATCTTTCCGGCTACATGCTCGGATCGTGCACGTAAATCGAGGCAACATAGAATGAGGTTTTCAAGGACTCAGAAGCTCGAAATGAATAAGTGATGACCCTTTGGGTCGTCACAGATTTTTTTTTTTCATTTTGCATTCTGAGCTGGACCTACTAGGTAATCTTAATCATCCCTAATTCCAACATGTTCCTTTCAAAGTTTTCTCTGCTTAGTGTTTTAATGAAGATGTCAGAAATTTGTTTATCAGTAGCACAAAATTCTATGGAGATTAATCCTTTCTCATAGTTATCTCATAAGAAGTGATGCCTAACATCTATGTGCTTAGTCTTCTTATGATGAACATGGTTCTTTGTCATACTTATAACACTAGTGTTATCACAGAAGATAGGAATATAACCAACTTCAATACCAAAATCTACCAGCTGATCTTTGATCCATATCAATTGAGCACAACAAGTAGTAGCAACAACATACTTAGGCTTCAGTAGTAGATAAGGTCATGGAGTTTTGCTTTTTAGTAGACCATGACACAATACATGAACCAAGGAAGTGTGCCATACCTGAGGTGCTCTTCCTATCCACTAGGAAACCCGCATAATCAGTATATCCTACTAGATTGAAATTACTACCTTTGGGGTCTTTGGGGTACTAAAGACACAGATCCACTAAAGACACAGATCTGTGGTGCCTTTCAAATATCTTAGTATCCTCTTGATAATAGTCAAGTGATACTCTTTTGGATTGACCTAAAGACGATCACAAAGCCCTACACTGAAAACAATGTCAGGTCTATTGGAAGTAAGATACAAGAGTGAACCAATCATACCCCTATGCAACTTTTGATCAACTGATGAACCAGGTTCATCAATGTCTAATTTAGTGGTAGTTGCAATCGGTGTGTCTATTTCTTTTGATTCTTCCACTTTAAATTTTTTTATAATCTCTTTTGCATACTTCTGCTGATGGATCGTGGTTTAGGACTTTGTTTGATCTGTAAGCCTAAGAAGAAGTTAAGCTCACCCATCATACTCATTTCAAACTCACTCCTCATTAGTTTTGCAAAGTCCTTGCTTAGCTTATCAGTGGTGGCTCCAAATATTATGTCATAAATATATATTTGTATCCACTAGGAGATCCTTACTTTTTTCCCTTAAGAATAAGTGCTGTCAATTTTACCTCTTTTGTAGCCATGTTCAAGCAAAAATTTGGACAATCATTCATACCATGCTCTTGGAGCTGCTTGAGTCCATAGAGGGCCTTGTCTAACTTGCACACATCCTCAGGACATTCCTTTCTCTCAAACCCTGGAGGTTGTTTCACAAACACTTCTTCTTTTAGGTATCCATTCAGGAAGGCACTTTTGACATCCATCTGATAAAGAGTGAATTCCATGTGTGCTGCAAAGTCTATGAGGAGTCTGATTGCCTCTAGTCTTGCAACTAGAGCAAAAGTCTCATCATAATCTAAGCCCTCCTCTTGGATGTAACCTTGGACCACCAGTCTTACCTTATTTCTTGTAAGTGTTCCATCTTCATCAAGTTTTTTTCTAAAGACACATTTTGTACCAATAACTGATCTACCCTTGTGTCTTGGAACTAGATGCCAAACTTGACTTCTCTCAAACTGATTGAGTTCATCTTGCATTGCATTGACCCAATCTGCATCCTACAAAGCCCCAACAACATGTTTAGGTTCAATAAGAGATAAAAAGGCATCAAAAGCACACAGATTCTTTAGTTGTGATCTAGTTTTGACCCCACATGTTGGATCAATGTTAATGTTCTCAATAGGATGAGAACTTTGATACTTGTGAGGTTTCACAACCAACTGGTTCCTACTATATGCTTCTCCCATGTTATGTTATTAAGGAAAAAGGGTCATGAACAGGTTCTTTTAGGGGATTTATTTCAATTCCTCTTTGATTATTTCTCAATGTTAGGTTGCCCTGATTAGAAAAACCTGTTCCATCTCCTTTTCCTTCTTTTGGTGCCATTTTGACTTGTGCTGAGGCTTTAGTCAAATCCTTTACCAATCCAATGGCTTCATCTTCATGTTCCTGTCTCTGAGAAAGAATGTTAGTTTCATCAAATACTACATGTACATTTTATTCTACACATAAAGTTCTTTCATTGAATACTTTATATACTTTGCTATGTGAAGAATATCCCATGAATATTCACTCGTCACTTCTGGGATCAAACTTACCTTGGGAGTCTTTTTCATTATTGGGCACAAAACACTTACATCTGGATGCCCTAAGATGGGATATATTTGGGTTTCTCCCTTTAAATAAATCATATGGAGTTTTCTCTACAAGAGGTCTAGTCATGCATCTATTGATAATGTAACATGCAGTGTTTACAACCTTTGCCCAGAAGCTATGTAGCCTTACTAGAGAGAAGCATAGTCCTAGCCATATGTTCGAGAGTCCTGTTCTTTCTTTCAACTAGTCCATTTTGCTGAGGAGTCCTAGGGGAAGAGAAGTTATGATCTATACCATTTTCATCATAGAATTCAGCAAACTTAGCATTTTCAAATTTAGTTCCATGATCAGACCTAATGGATGCAAGTTGATTTCCTAATTATTTTTGGTTTTTTCTGACAAAGACAGTAAACATGTCAAATGCTTCATCTTTAGATGTTAGAAATAGTACTCAGGCAAATATATAATAATCATCAACAACTTGGTTGTGCTTACCATTTTCTTGCTTTTGAATGATGATGTTACCTGATCCCCCTTGCACAGGCCTCACAAACTTTGTCGTCCTTGAACTTGATGTTAGGTAACCCTATCACCAAGTCCCTAGAGACTAATTTGTTTAGCTGATTCAGACTGGCATGGCCAAATTTTTTATGCCATAGGAAGGGATCATTATCCAGCGCACTTAGGTAGGTTAGTTAATTTTCTGAGAGAGTAGACAAATCTACAATGTAAATACTGTTAATTCTTTTCCCTGCAAAATAATCTTATCAATGGTAAGGTTAATCACAGAGCACTTAGTAGAGGTGAATGATACAAGGTTACCTTTGTCACACAGTTGTGACACATTGATCAGGATATAAATCAAGCCATCTATCAAGTACACATTCTCAATGGAGTGAGAGTGTGTCTTACCTACCTCTTCAACCCAATAATCTCACCTTTCTTATCATTTCCAAAGGAGACATTACCTCCCTTTAAGTCCTCAAGTGAAAGGAAGTGGTTCTTACTTCCAGTCATATGTTTTGAGCAGCCGCTATCCATGTACCATATTTGGCTACTTACCTTCACTTGGACCTGCAAAAAGAAATCAGGAGTTTGTCTTAGGAACCCAAGCTAGTTTAGGTCCCTTTCTATAGGCAAAGGAATAAATCAGATTCATTCGAGCCCACCCAGGCACCTATTTTTTTCTTGAACAAAATATTTGTTCTTTTGACTGATCTTTTCTTTTGCATTACATTCATTCTTGTAATGGCCAGTCTTGCCATAGTGTGTGCAGATTTTGTTCTCAGGAAGAGTGAGTTACTTGCTTTTAGGATCCCACTTAGGTGCTTGAGTGCCATAACCAAGTCCTCTTTTGTTACTACTGTAATGTTCTTGTAGCCAGGAGAGTGCATCAAAAGCCTTGTTCTATTTGCATGTTATGTCTAGTTCATGTTTTACCTTCCTTAGATCTTCTTTTAATACTCTTATCTACTCATCCTTCATGTACATCTCATCCTTCATTTGTCCTAAGTTTTCTTCTTGGGTGAGATGTATGTGATTAGATTTCTTCTTTCCTGTTCCTAATTTCAGTTTTAAGTTCTCAGACCTAAGTTCTAGGACACTAGTGCCAAGTTCAAGAACCTGGTTCTTCAACTCAGCATTTTTACTTTCACTCTCATTAGCCCTAGACTCTATATTTTTGCACTTGACTTTTAGAATCACACATTCCCTTGATAGTTCTTCCTTCTCATTGTTAATTATCTCAGACTCGTCAATAAAGTCTAGCAGTAGCTCAGACAGCCTTTCCTTAGATAGGAATTTAATCTTTTATTTGATATGAAGAATACTTACCTCTTGTTCATCATCTGATTCTCCGAAGGCCATAAGTGCTTGTTCATTTTCTGCTTCATCTTATGAGTCCTCATCTGATGTTTATCCCCAGGTATCAACCATAGCTTTGTTGATCCTTTGTTCCTTTTTGGTTGAACATGTTCCTTCTTCCTATTTCTTCGTTTAACTTTTTCTTTCTTCCATTCAATTTCTCAATGAGGGCAGTTTTTGATATGGCGATCGCTCTTCCCACACTTGTAACACCCTTCATTATTTTATTTCTCAGGAACCTTTAGTTTATTGAAGGTTGTACCTCTTGAAGAACCCTTTCCTCTCATCGGGTGCTTATTGAAATATCTTGTGATCATGGCCACCTCATCATCCTCCATCTGAACCTTCAGCTATTCGGAGAGATAGACTTCTTTCCTTCTTAGGTGCATCCATTTTCATGGTTTTCCTTCTCAGTTCATAGGCAGTAAGGTTTCCAATTAGTTCATCCAGCTTGAGGGTAGCAATATTCGTTGATTCCTGAATAGAATTGATTTTGCTTTCCCAAGAGACTGGCAGAACCCTTGTCAAAATCTTCTCAACTTTGTCTTCTTCAAGAATAATCCTTCCAAGAGACTTAATTCCATTTATCAGTGTGGTGAACCTTGTATACATCTATTGGATTGTTTCTCCTTCCTTCATGGTGAAATTGTCATATTGAGAATACAACAGTGTACCTCTGGACCTCTTCACTTGAAGTGTTCCTTCATGAGCCACTTGCAAAGTGTCCAAGATTTCCTTAGCGATGGTACAACTTTGAATTCTACTGTACTCATCTGGACCTAGTCCATATAGAAGCCACGCTCCTTCAGCATTCTTCTTTGTAGTTACTAGAGGACCATCAGTGACTAAGTCCTAGAGTCATAGTCTTCTCATATGATGTGATACCTCATCCTATTCTTTCACCAAGTATAGTATTGGCCATTGAAAAGTAGAGGCCTAGTAGTAGATTTTCCTTCCCATTTCCCAGGTGGTGCACTCATGTTGATCTTTTCCTAAGGTGTTAGCCTCTTCAAGGGTAACCCGCTCTGATTCCAATTGATGTTCGAAACGTCAATACCACACAAGAGGTGGGTGATTTGTGTGGTACCCAATTTTTGCTTTAGAAGAACCTGGTTCTTCTAAGTGTTCTACCTATTACCGTTTGTGGAATAATAAGTACACAACATAAAGAACACGACAATTTTTATGTGGAAAACACTTGGCTCAAAAGGTGAAAAAACTACGGTCTACTACTCAATATGATTTTTCCAAACTTCCACTAAAATTACTGAGCCAAAACAACATTTAAAAAATTCTTTGTAAACCTAAGGATTAACTCTAATCCCGTAGTAGCACACAACCTCAACTGTTGTGATAACTTAAAGTTAGCTTATAACTTGGACTAAGTACCAAGTATAATTACTTTTATGAAAGCTGAGAGGTAAAACTTTAAACCACCTACTACAATTGAACTAAAATAAAAAAAAAGACACAATAGAATTGGTTCTTCTATCTCGTTCAACTAGCTTCAGGAGTGTGCTCTCAAATCTCATATAAATTGCTTGTAAAATTGTCTTGCTCTTTTGATCTCAATTTACTTTAACTTCTACGTTTGTGCAATACCTGTAAAAGAGAACAATTACTGTCTTTTAATAGGTTGGTAATCATAGCTTGATTGGGACTTAATTGATGATCTTCTATCGTAGTTGAGTCCTTGAAGATCTCAAACTCCAACACTATATTTATCCGGATTGTGTTCTCTTCATATAAAGAGACTTTCTTCTTTTATCCAATATGCAACCTTTTCGATCAGATCAGAAGATATTGTTGCTTAGGATATTTCACGTGTATCTCACATGTATATGTTGATTTTGACTGTGCTTCACAAGATGAACCTGGTCCATGACTGAGTTTATTTGTCATTCTTCAAAACTTCACTTGTTCGTGGATCAGCACTGTCACATACTTTACCTTTAATTCGGTAAGTACGTGCTAATCGTCGGCAACCGAAGCCAACGATGATAGCGAGCGAGGACTGGATACTAATGTGTCTTCAACGAGGTGATATTAGGATTGTTCTTTAACAAAGACAATGGAGTTAGCGGCTGAGAAGTTGAATTTTTTCATGACCCGAATTTTCCATCATCGAGATTGTGATGACGCCTACTCGTGGTAGCTAGGCAAGCCAACTTATTCACCTTTTCATTAACAAACAAATCTATCAATAATTTATAGTATCAATAAGAAATATAGAATTCCATAATAATGATAACAATAAAAATAATGATAATAATAGCGGAATTCTAACTTATAAGTCTGAAACAAATGCGAAAAAGTCAATAATAGCTTCTACCTAAGATTTGGTGTCACATTACTCATGAACCACTAAAAATATACTAAATACAAAGGCCCGAAAGAAATATAAAAGTTGTCTGTCTCGAAAGAAGGAGGCAACAATCTAAAAGAGCATATAAGGAAGAGACGTCGGGCTTGCGGATGCCTGCAAGGCTACCTAGGTCTCGTAAACTAGAAGCCTGCTCCCGCACTAATACTGCTGGCGCTCTTCAAAACCTGGACCTATGTAAAAATGTACAGAAATGTAGCATCAGCACAATCGACCCCATTTGCTGGAAAGTGTCTAGCCTAACCCCAACGAAGTAGTAACGAGGCTAGACTGGACACCACGTAAACCTGTGCAGTTATAAATATACAACGGAAATGAAATACCAAACAACTAACAATATGAGAGGGAAAAATATGCTATGGGGAGATAACAATAGTAAAAGTAAATCTCGAGTAACAAACTAAAATAGCTTAGATTCACAATGAACAAGGAATCAATATTCAATATAAACACATGGTATCAATAACTCTTGCAGCGTGCAACCCGGTCCATAATTATCATTATTGTGGCATGCAACCCGATCCACAAATATCATTATTGTGGCGTGCAACCCCGACCCATATCATTAATCATGTATTATTATTGCGGCGCGTAACCCGATTCTCATATTTTATTATTGTGGCATGCAACCCGATCCTCAATATCATTGTTGCGGCGCGCAACCCGATCCATATCATTTTACAGTTTGACTCCCCAAGCAACAATCACAATTAAGGGGCATAAAAATAAGCAAATATTTGATAAAATCCCGGCAAGGGAATAATCAACAACGTTTTCTCTTTCTTACTTTTCTTATCTTATAATCCACTCTACCATTCTGAGCCAACGCTCCAAATAATCATGTCATTTCATATACTTTCAATGTTCGTATCACAATTCGAGCTAATGCTCCTAAGGATCAAATGATCATATCACCGTTCACATGTAATTCATAAGACATAGAAATCCTCCAATAAACAGGAAATTCACAATCAATTCATGATAATCACATTATAAGGACTCACGGTCATGATAGAACTAATGTATAGATACTTGTCACCATGCGTATACATCATACTCGATCACATAGAAATCACCAACAAGATCAACTCCTATTCCCTCAAGATAGAGTTAAACCAAATACTTACCTCAAAGCCTTGAAATCCACTTAATCCTCAACTATCGCTTTACCTCGTGGTTCCACATCCAATTCGCTCGAATCTAATCACAAATTCCTTAATTACTTTAATAAACACTATATGAATCAATTTGAATGCATAAAAATGAATCTCCCAAGTTTTTCCCAAAAATTTCTAAATTACCCCCGAGCCCACATGGTCAAAACCCGAGGTTCAAACCAAAATCCAGTTACCCATTCCCCCACGAATTTAAATATGTAATTTGTTTTGAAATCGGACCTCAAATTGAGGCCCAACTCCCCAGTTTCTAGAAGACCTAGGTTCTACCAAAAATCCCCAATTTCACCCATGAAAATCCTTGATTTTAAGTGGAAAATCATGTTTAATGATGTTAAATATTGAAGGAATTGAGTAAAAATTAACTTACAAATGATTTGATATGAAGTTTGCTCTTGAAAAATCGCCTATGGTGTTTGGGTTTTGAAAGAATGATGAAAAGTGATGAAAATTTGGCTAAGTATAAAATTTGCTGGGCCTCGGATGTGGGAATTACGAACCGGGGTTCGCAATTGCGAACCTAGCTTGCTAACTTGGGAATTACGAACATAGCTTCGTATTTGCAAACCAGGGCAAAGTTGGGACTTTCGCATTTGCGAAGAGGGCCTCGCATTTGCGATCCCTGGCCCTTCGCATTTGCGAAGTTCTCCTTCACATTTGCGATCCCTTCGAGAAATCCCATTTCTCGCATTTGCGATCAAGTTGCCGCATTTGAGAATTTGCATTTGCGAGTACTTCTTCTCAAATGCGAAGATACCATAACTGAGGAATACCAGCTTTTCAAAAATGAGAAAATGCAACTGATGCCTATCCAAAGCTCACTCGAGCCATCAGGGCTCCAAACCAAATATGCACACAATCTCAAAAATATTCTACGGACTTATCCGTGTGATCAAATCGCCAAAATAACATCAAAATCATAGAGTCAAGCCTCAAAACACATGATTTTCTTCTAAACTTTCAAACTTGGAACTTATAGTCCGAAACACGTGAAATGACGTCCGATTTCGACCAAACTTCACAGAAAGCGCTTAAACTATATATAAAATATGTGCCGGGCGTCGGAACCAAAATATGAGCCTGATACCACAGTCTTTTAATTAATTTTTTCTCTTTTTTACTTAATAATTTCAGAAAAATAATTTCACAGAAAAATTCTTTCCTCGGGCTCTAAACCTCGAAATTCGACTCCGGGCACATGCCCGAGTCCCATATTTTTCTACAGACCTTCCGGGACCGTCCATTCTCGGTTCCGGGCCCGTCTATCTAAAATATTGATCAAAGTCAACTTTAATCATATTAATATCAAAATTCAGCATTTCCATACAGAATTCATATTTAAGCTTTCCGGCTACACGCCTGGATTGGGCATGCAAATCGAGGCAAGTAAAAATAAGGTTTTCAAGACCTCAGAAGCACATAATGGATGAGAAAATAGGTGATGACCCTTTGGGTTGTCACAAATTTTCTGTCAATATATCTCAATGTATCTCGTTGTATTTCATTGTATTCATTGTATTTCAATGTATCTCGATGTATTCTATATATTTCATTGTATTCATTATCCTTTTTTGTATTTCAATATATTATACATATTTTATTGTATTCACTATCTCGTTATATTCCATGAATGTATTCATATTTTTTTAATTAATATAATTTATGTATTTAGATGTGTTATATAATTTTTCTGAAGATTACTATATTATTGGGGTATTTTTCGGTTGAGAATCTTTTTTATAACTGAAAATATAAAACTTGTGTCTTATAATTGAGTTTGTTGAGTTATATTAGCAGTTTATTATGTTAATTGATTCACTTTTCGTTTATATATAGTGTAATCCCTTGTTTCACGTCACGAATACAGTCGAATACAATAATCTGTCCAGTTGTAATCTCATGTTTTACACCATGAATACAGTCGAATACAATGTCTAGCTGTAATCCATTGTTTCACACCTAGAAATGTTAATTGTATTCATGAATACAGTAACTTAAATACATCGAATACACTCTAAAAAATCTGAAAACATAGCTATAGGAAGTAATATAGTAAATGATAGCTACAACTAGCTAATAACCATTAAAACATAGTGGTTTCTGTAAGTTTCTCTACTAAAAATAGATGTTCAGTTTTACTTGTCCAGTTTTAAAAAACAATGAATAATTTGTCATTTTATACCTATTTTATCCTTATTATTTTCCGATATTTGGATTTATAACATTCGAAGTTAGTTTATCAATAATAATATTTCAGTTGATATAGTAAAATTATTATATTATTTACTATTTCTTACGGGGTGTGCTAAATCTCAGTAATGGACAAATAAACTTAAATGGAGTGAGTATATTTTTTTTTCTTTCTTCTTTTTATATGAATCAAATATGCTTTTGCAAACACAACTCTGATATAGTTGTTGATCTTTGCACTTTTACCAATTCCGTTCAAAAATCATATAAAAGAAATCCCTTTATTTGATGAATGATAATGTAATTTGTAGTAATTAAAAAGAACAAGTTGCTGTTGAACCTAGCTATTTATCTACTTTCAGATGAATTTTCTTTCTTATTTTGCATCTATCTAAATAATAAAACTGAAAGTAAATTTTGATTCCCATATAAACATTAACCAGTATATATTAGCTAGGATCACATAGGAATCACGTGTGTGTGGACGTGTATTAAGTTAATTATATACTTGTGATCACACACCCAACATGGATCCTTTTTTAAAGTAGAACAAAATGGATTAACCAAAAGTTTCACGTAACCTTGCTCTCGTTCAAGGATATGGCATTTAACATATAGTATCATGCGCGGAGCTAGAGTACTGTTAGCGGGTTCGGTCGAACCCAGTAGCTTTCGTTCAAACCTTGTATTTATCTTAAAAAATCCATTGAATATGTACAAATTCTTAATTTAGAACTCAGTAATTGAATATGTATATAGTATACATGTTTTTAACACCACTGATATAAAACAACTCATTTTTAACAGCTTTTGTATTTTCATTTAGCGTTTGGTATCTCTTTATTTTAATATTGCTTCTGTAGAATTCACATTTATTTCTCTTCAGTCAATTGCAGGAGCAAAGTTACATTCTAAAAATTTTGACCATTCTTCGTCGGAAAAATATACTGTGTATATATAGATAAAATATTAAGCTTTAGCGATATATAACATATATTGAACATCATTTGTCGTTGATTTTTTGTACTTCTTACATGTTTGAATACCACTTCGCCAATAGATTCGATAGGTGCATAATACTGCAATAGCACCAACAGAAAACGAGATAAAAGTTAAGAATTAAGTTTGAGCATTCATCAGGACGGACCTATAACTATACTCTGCCTAATATTTTCAATCTCCTAAACTAGCTAGATTGTACAATTTATAATTAATGTACGACCCTTTTGTAAATGCAAGGGAGGTGTGAGACGATTGAAGTGTTTCTTATCCTATAATGGCAAGACCACTCTACCAATTATGGAGACCAATTAATATAGTGATGTACAGTTTGGCAATGTTAGTCCCAAATTGATATATTGGATAAAATTTCAGCGCATCTTCTTTTTTTGGTTTCTCACAGCTAAGTTGGTATGGAAGAACTGCTGCGCCGCGAGAAATCCTTCGCTATACAAGTTCTCGGACGAGGTTTTTGAACAGAACTTCGATAGGCGAGAGGTGTAAGCACCGCGAGGTGTGAAGCGATCTCGTACTAAACGAAACGACTTTCACTTTCCATAACAAAAAGGAAAGAAAGTCAACCTATTCCTGAAATTGCGGTCAGTCTCGCTACCTCTTTAGTTGCCGCCCCCTACTTGCTCATTCGCAATTACTACCACAAGAAAGTCGCCCCTATCTCTAAAGGGGCTTATGCACTCCACGACTTTCTTATGTTATGGGGTCTCGAAGACTGATGTCCGGTACCCACATTGGAGCCCGACTATAACCGGATTCGCGCCGCGTAGGGCCCCTTGCGGGGAAAACGCTCCATACCAAGAATTTTTCCATACCCTGGGCTATTTCAGCGCATCTTCATTCTTTATACATAACAAAACATCTTTTTCTAACACAATTTGTTGAATAGCCAAAGATTATAAAGTTTTTATTTTAAATTCGAATACGAAGTTTCAACTAATAGAGCCTAATTTCAAGTTTGAGATATGAAGTTTGAATGCATTTCAAATTAAGACCGTCGGACAGAAGTTAAGCTTTCGGTTTTGAAAATTCAAATATTTTCACAACCCTAGTTCACCAATCGTGAACATGCCATGAGGGCACCTAGTCTTCGCGACTAGGTAAGCCGAACACATTGCGAAAATTTAACAACCTTTACGAAAACAATAGACAAGAGGGGTTGCTCTGATGGTAAGCAATCCCCACTTCCAACCGAGAGGTTGTGAGTTCGAGTCTCCCCAAGAGCAAGGTGGGAAGTTCTTGGAGGGAAGGATGCCGGGTTTCTATTTGGAAACAGCCTCTCTACCCCAGGGTAGGGGTAAGGTCTGCGTACACACTACCCTCCCCAGACCCCACTAACTGGGATTATACTGGGTTGTTGTTGTTGTTGTTGTTGTTTACGAAAACAATAAAACTAATACTGAATAACATAAGAAAATATAATGAGTACCGCCTGACACATACACTTCAACTCAAAATACTGAAACAACCTCCAAGACCCGGAAACTCACGGGCAAACACAGGCTAAAGAATTTAAGCTATGACTCTATCATCCAGAAATATCTATACAACCGAACAAAATGAAATGAACTACTATCTATAAGGAAGAGTAGAAGGAGACTCTTCAAATCTGCGGACGCGGCAGATGCATACCTCAAGTCTCCCAATGTAGCTCTGCGATCACCTACAATGCGCTCGATCAGAAGTACCTGGATCTGCACAACAAAAGTGTGCAGAAGAATAGCATGAGTAGACCATATCGGTACTCAGTAAGTGCCAAGCTTAACCTCGATGGAGTAGCGACGAGAAGGTCAGGGCCCTACCAAGAATAATGTAAAAATAATATCGAACAGTGTAAAACAGTAAATAATCTGAAATGACATCAAAAATAGGATAGAAGCTACAAGTTATCAGCAATTAAATTAAACAAGGAAAATAACATAACAAGCGCTCCTCAACTGTCCGTGGATCTCCCGGGAATTGAATCCACAGTCCACTCATCTCAGTAGCAAGGATCTCCCGGAATCGAACCCACAGTCCATAACAAGGATCTCCAAAAATTGAGCATGCAGTCCACTCATCTCAGTAACAAGGATCTCCGAGAATCGAACCCGTAGTCCACTCATCTCAGTAACAAGGATCTCCGGGAATTAAACCCGCAGTCCACACTGTTCATCAAATATGGCCGGAACACACTGTTCATCAAATGCATGAACGCGGCTGGGGCATTAGTCAGCGCAAAAGACATCATAAGAAACTCATAGTGACCATATCTCGACCTGAAGGTTGTCTTCATAATATCAGAGTCTCTAATCTTCAGCTGGTGATAGCCTAAACGAATATCAATCTTCGAGAACACCCTCGCTCCCTGGAGCTGATCAAATAAATCATCAATGCATGGCAGAGGATACTTATTCTTCACCGTTACTTTGTTCAGCTACCTGTAATGAATACACATCCTCATTGAGCTACCCTTCTTCTTAACAAACAAGACCGGTGCACCCTACGGTGACACACTCGGCCGAATAAACCCCTTATCTAGGAGTTCCTGCAGCTCCTCCTTCAATTCTTTCAACTCGGCTGGAGCCATACGATAAGGAGGAATAGAAATAGGCTGAGTGCCCCACACCAAATCAATCCAAAGTCAATATCCTTGTCCGGCACCATGCCCGACAGGACTGAGGGAAACACATCAGAAAAATCCCTCACAACGAGAACAGAATCAATACTAGGAGTCTCAGCTCCAACGTCCCGCACAAATGCAAAATATGATAGACACCCCTTCCCAACCATCCGTTGGGCCTTTAGGAAAGAAATTACCCTGCTGGGTACATAATCAGTCATGCCTCGCCACTCAATCCTCGGAATACGCAGCATAGCCAATGTGACTGTCTTGGCATGACAGTCTAGAATAGCGTGACGCAGAGTTAGCCAGTCCATGCCCAAAATGACATCAAAATCAATCATGCTCAATGTCACACCTCCTTTCAGCGCGCTTACCCCGAAGGATAATGCATAAGGGAGTTTTTGCAATTTAAGTGACAATATTCAAAATGAGATTATTTATTTATTTCAGAGTCGCCACTTGGAATAAATTATGGTGTCCCAAGTCACCGATTTATTTAAATCCCAAATCTAGGAAATTTTTGACTTTCCAAATGAAGTCTGCAAACCAGAAATTCTAAGTAAGGAATTCTGTTGACCCGAGGGAAGGTGTTAGGCACCCCCGGATCCCGTGGTTCTAGCACGGTCGCTTAAATTATTATAATGGCTAAATATTTGATTTTAAAATATATTCAATACTATAATGCAATTTTAAATCATTTATCGCGTTTGATTATTTTTTAAGAAAAAGTGAACATTCTTATTGAGGGGCCCCGCGATTTTGTTTTCTATTTAGCAAGGCTCGTAACATTTTTTATTTAAAAGGATAATTCTAAAGTGACTACATTTTTTTTATTTAGTTTATCTTTAAAAGAAAAGAAAAAGTCCTAATTAATTACATGCTTAAAATGTTATTCTATATTAGTACAAAAGGTGTTCCCTCACAAGCCGACTAAATGACAAATTTATTTTTCAAAATATAGAACTAACTACAATTTGACAAAACTAATAAAACGGAAAATAACAACAAATATTAATCAACAACTTCTCTATTTCATTTCAAAACTTCAACTTCCAATTCGATCTTATATCAACACATAATTTTTAGAATGTGTACCTGGTATTGAAAAGAAGGGGAAGATGGAAAATCGACAGGCCGGTAAAAGTACAGCAACAACAACAATAACAACCAGCAGTAGCTTCAACACCTCAATCCAGAATATCCCAGCAATATGGAGAAAAACCAGTAAAAATAGAGAAGAAAAATATATTCCGAAATTTCTCTTTGTTTTCTCTCTCTTGCTTTAAACTCTCTTCAATTCTCAAAAGAAACTCTCAAAAATTAAATTTTGTCCGTGTATATTTCTGTATCCAGAGTGTATATCGAGTGTATACTGCTCTCTTTTTTTCCTTATTTTTCTTCTCTTCCTATTGTTTCCTCTCTTTTTTTTCCACAACTTTTTTCATAAATCCTCTCTTCTATTTATAGGCAAGAATTTCGAAAATTTTCAGATTTTTTATTAAAAAGAAAATATTTTTTTAATTTAAAAAAACCCACTAATCCATGTTTTCCTCTCCTTGTTTTCTTCCTTGATTTCCTTGCCCCCCACTACTTTTATGTCATGTGATTATGATTATTTTTGGCTAAAAAAATATGAAATTTTCTTCTTGGGCCAAGGGGTTTTGGGTTGGGTAATGGTGCTTAGGATTGGGCTTGTAACTTAATTTGCAAGATGGCCCAATCCAACTTTTTCTATTTTGTTCTTCTCCATTATTCAACTTCCTAATTAATAAAGCCCAAAATATTAAGATTAATTTATAAAAAACTAAAAATTATCATGAAATACTAATTAACTCATAATAATAATTATCACACAAAATTAAACATTAATAAAAATAAAATTGCACGATTTGGACATTAAATGCTTAAAAAATGCAAAAAATACATAATTTTTTGTGATTTTCCATTTTTGTCAAAGAAACTTGATTACTTTTAATTGTGAATTAAATCCTAAGAATGCAAACACAATATATTTTTGTATTTTTGTTAATTTAAACAAACAAAACACGCTTAGACAAATACAAACAATTATCCAAAAATGCCACGAAAAAATCTAAAAATAGCACACAACGAAAAGATTATTTTATTTTGAATTTTTGGGAGAAATTCTCATATAGGGCAAAAATCACGTGCTCACACTCAATAGCAGCAAGTCTACTCGGGTCTCCAAGCCCCCAACAGTGACAAGACAGGACCAGTACACATGGTCCACAATAATGGTATCGCCCACCGGGGTAGATACATGCACGGGCAGTGCAAGACACCTTCGGGTCATGCCCAAATGACGAGCAAAATATAGATACATAGGAATAAGTGGAACCGGGATCGAACAAAACTGAGGCATCTTTGCGGCAGACTGAAATAATACCTGTAATGACATCATCTGAAGCAACCGCATCTGAATGGCCCTAAAGAGCATAGCAACAAGCATGACCACCTGATCGGCCTCCCCCCTGAGGGAGACCCCTGGCTGCCTGATCCTTACCCCTAGCTGGCGGGGCGGGTGCTGAAGTAGATGGACCAGAAGATGAGGGCTGCCCCTATGCTGAGATAGCTTGGATACAAGATGAGGACACTCTCTCCGAATATGCCCAAACTCCCTGCACTCAAAGCAACTCCCAGGTGCTGGGGCTGGGACTGAAGGGAACCCCTCGCACCGTAGTGACCAGCCGAAGAACTCGGTGGGGAAGAACCCTGAACAGATGGAGACTGAGATGAACTCTCCGCTGGTAGGGCACCGAGAGATGGCTGGACCTGATGAGAACCTTGATGACCTCGGCCAGAAGATTACCCATGATACTCTGAGCGGGCTGACTGTGAAGATCTAAAAGAACGACCTCGGCTCTACTGACACTGGCCTCTAGACTGAGTACCACTGGAACTACCTGATCCCCGAGGCTTCTTGGCCTCCCCCTCCTCTCGCTCTCGACGACGGTCTGTCTTAATGTCGCGAACTATATCAGCTGCATCCTCAAATGAATGACTTAGGACCCTCTCTCGTGTTATCAAAATACGAATAAGATAAATAAGTCCATCCACAAAACGCCTGATCCTCTCTCGATCAGTGGGAACCATCTATGGTGCATATCTGGCTAACTCTAACCTCATACTCTGACACTGTCATATCCCCCCCGACGGAGCCACTCAAACTCCCTGCGTAACTCCTCTCTCTGAGATCGGGATATCCACTTCTCCAGAAAAATAGTAGAGAACTCCTGCCATGTTAATGATGCCGCACCTGTCGGCCTATAACGCTCATAAGCCTCCAACCATGTGAAGGCTGCTCCCTGAAATTGGAAAGTAGTAAATGATACACCACTCGACTCAAAAATCCCTGATGTACGGAGCATACGATGGCACTTGTCGAGAAAGCCTTGGGCGTCGTCGCCTTGAGTACCACTGAATATAAGAGGTGAAAGTCTGCTAAACCTCTCAAGACGACATTGCTCGTCATCAGGCATCATTGGGACCCTGTCACCCTGTACCTGAATAACCGACTGAACCGGAGCCACTAGCTGGATTGGTGGTGCCTCAGGTGTCTGAAGACCCTGCACTACCTGCTCTGGAGTGCGAGTTGCGGGGGTCTGATGACTACCCCCGGTCTGGGATGTAACTACTCTAGTGGAGGCTGAAACTGCCTGAGCCAGGCCAATGCAAACTGTCAAGATCTGAGCTAGGGTCTACTAAGGACCCGGAATCACAATAGGCATAGCTGGTGCCTGAACAAGTGCAGTTGGGACCTCTTCAACTGGAGGCTGATCTGGAATGGGGCCAGCTAGTGGGTCAACTGGTACTGCCGCAGTTACTCTACCCCTACCACGACCACGGCCGCATCCACAACCTCTAGCAGGTGGCAATGGTGGTTGTCCGCTTGTCTTGTAGCACGAGTCCTCGCCATCTGCAGGAGAATAGAATATCAAAGTTCAGTTTCGGATCAACAAAGTCGCACGACGTGAATTTCAAGAATTTGAAGTTTTTCATAAAAGGTTCTGCAGCCTCCCGAGGATAAGTACAGATGTCTCCGTACCGATCCGCGAGACACTACTAAACCGGCTCATGACTCGCGAGACCTGATAACCTAGGCTCTGATACCAATTTGTCATGACCCAAACCCCGGTTGTGATGGTGCCCAACACATTGCTAGGCAAGCCCGACCATTTTCCAGATAACCAGTTCAATTATTAAATAAGATTGTTCCATTTAAAGTTAAATAGCATGTTTTCATAGAAATAATAATAAATGCAGAACTTGAAGCAACTGAAATACAACCCAATGGTTCCGGTGTCACAAGTTTGAGGCTCTAACAATAGAGTACATCCTATACAATCTGAGTCTAAGCAGAATAAACAAAAGATAGATAGAGGAAGAGAGAGATCAGGTCCTGCGAACGCCAGCAGCTACCTCGATATCTCCTCAACAGATGGAAAGACAGCAGTGTATAACTTAATTGCCCTCCTGGATCCCTGTATCTGCACTCAAGGTGCAGGGAGTAGAGTGAGTACTTCCAACTCAGTGAGTAGTAATCAACAAATAACAGCTGAAAGTAAGAACACCTGTAGGAACACTAAACAATTCTAAGGATAACAGTGCAGGTAAATCATCTCTAAAGTGGAAAGTCCAGTCTTAGTCTACCACCGTCTCACACTGATACAACACTGATCCAACACAACTGCGGCGCGCAGCCCGATCCTCACTAATACTATTGCGGCATGCAGCCCGATCCAATATAATAGATAAAATGCTGCGGCGTGCAGCCCGATCCAATAATATATAACTACGCTCACTAGGGGTGTGTGCAGACTCTAGAGGGGCTCCTTCAGCCCAAGCTCTATAATACTGCGGCATGTAGTCCGATCCATATATATATCATTGTGGCGTGCAGTCCGATCCATATGTATATATATTACTACAGTGTGCAGTCCAATCCATATATATATATATATCATATATATAATACTGTGGCGTGCAGTCCGATCCAATACATGTATATGTATATACTGTTACGGCGTGCAATCCGATTCGGTATATATATCAATACCTCACTATGGGTCCTCGACCCCCTCTCTTAGTCAATATAGGCTTGGACTCTCGGGCCTACTCAGCTAGATCAGGGTATTCAACCCTAGGTATTCTCACTCAGAGTACATTTCTAGTACTGGTTCATGTTATGCCATACAACTAAGAATGCGACTGAGAGTATGTGTTCAATAGATATTAGGGTCATTTAGCTCCACATGCTTCCCTAAGATTCTACAGATCGGCACAAGGTCCCAAACATGGCAATTAGCCTAATTATACAGATATAAGCTCAGTCTCATTCAATAAACACAGTAAACTATCAATCGGGAGGGACCGCCCAAATCCCCAGTCATAATATCACCACGCTCGTCACATGATGCGTGTTTCATCTCAATATAGCACTGTATAGTGCAAATACGAGGTTTCAAATCCTCAATATATCATTCATTACTACCACTCACCTTGAACCGGCAAAAGTCCTAGCTCGCCTTGCACTTTCCTTGAAAATCAACCTCCTCGGGTGTCAAATCTGATCAAAATCAATAAGAAATACATCAAAATATGCTAATGAACCATAACCCAATCAAAAGGACTCGAAAACACCTAAAAAGTCGAAGTTGCCAAAACCCGAGCCCCGAGCCCGCTTCTAAAAAAATTACGAAAGTCACATTCTCAGAATCCTTATCTTGCCACGAGTACATGCATATAAATTTTATCAAAATCAGACTTCAAATGAGCCGGCAAATCATGATATTTCATAGCAAAAATCGAAGACATAGCTCTCTCAATTTATACCCAATTTTAGAGAATTAATGAAAGATTCTTCGATAAAATGATGAATTAAGACCACGAGACTTACCTCCAATCACTTTCCAATGAAATCCCCTTCAAATTCTATTACTTAGCTCTCTCAATGTATCGGTTCCTAAGCGACATAACTTGTTGAGATCTCATCACTTTCTTTATTTTCAGGTACCTCAACTTCTTCTGGAGTTTCATGAAATGTTATGTCGCGGGCTCTTCTAGAGCTTATTTCCTCCTCATTATGATCATTTTTATCATTAGCTCCTTATCATTTTTCAATGATTGTTACCTTTTGAACCGATTTGTCTACCTCGCTTCATGCGTACAGTAAACTCTATCCTTCAGGGACTTTCAATTTTAATAGGAGCATTTGCAGCTGAAATATGATATTTGATTTTGGATCAGCAAATGCTTCTGGCATTTGACTTAGAATTATTTTCTAAGTGAGGATTATGATAATTCCATTCATATAGCATATTTTTCAGCTATTTATTCCATTCCCCAGATGTTAGAAAAATTAACATATATCCCCAGTCTTCTTTGGAAAATATATCTTTGTGCATTGTGGTAGAGAAATTAATCATATACCATACATCAAAAGATAGTAAAATATTTAATTTCTGATCCTAAACCAATTATGAGGGGAGGACTTATCATATATTGTTGGTCTGATGCATACAAGTGCTGCTATATGCAATTTAGAAAATCTTAGACCAACACATGAAACTTTGTTCTCATAAACAATAGTTTAGCCATTAATAGGAGGTATTCATTGCTAAACTAGCTTGTATATAAACCAACATTATCAAGATGAATTGTCTTGATTTCATAATCTGAAAATTATGCTCTTAAGTGAGAAAAGCAATTTCAAATGTCAAACTGCAGGTTGACAATAAACTTACATGTAACCATCTTATATATGCATCTATAAGTGATTCACATGATAGGTGAATGAGCCCATATTCACCTTTTATATATTTCAGAATCAGGGGTCTTAGTCCCAACTTTAGCTAGTATAATCAATTTATTATGAGAACAAGCAACACAGGAGAATTCTTGAAGAATCTTCTAGTTCTTCAGTATATGCTTATCTAAATTCTCAAATAGATCATTTAAAAATGACAAATGAAAACTTCAAGTTTATCATGGCATGTGCTATCTCTTAGTAAACTTCTGGTTTACTATGACATAAACTTTTGCATTAGTAAACTTTTGGTTTACTATGGCTACTTTTGTATTAGTAAACTTCTGGTTTGTCGTGATACATGATGAAGTACAAATTGAAGAATAAGGCGGGTAACTTCTCATATACATATTATTTTACCCCCTATGATTGTGAAAAATAAAGATTTTCAATCTCCCAATCATTTATAGTCTCAATATGATAGCCATTTATTTTAGTAAACTTCAGGTTTACTACAACCTATGTTTTGACCACAATTATATAATATGAATGACATATTTCTAAATAATCTCTTCGAAAGCCTTCAATTATTATCCACAATCTAATATTTATCGGACACTACTGGTGTCACGTGTTTTCTAGGCAAATAGTTAGCTCTTCAGGAGTTGTTGATACATTTTGTACTCTCAAATATTGCTCAGATACTTCCGGTATCATAAGAGAAAATCACAATCAAATAAATAATTGTTTAAGCACAAGAAAACTCCTCTTCATAATATTTTACTATTTTAGGAGGCAATTCCAATTGTATTACTTCTTCAGGAGCAAATTTAAAATACGAAATATTGAGCATATATTCTCTCAATTATATTACCTATTCTGGAGGTAAATATATTTACATCAAAATCGCGTTCATATTTACCAGATTTATTAATATTGCCACATTCACTTCAGGGAATGGATTATTATTATTATCAAAAGTTCTCATCCTTCAGGAAAATCGAACATGATTATCTGAATGCGCATCAATCACAACAAATTGTGATGCCACAACCTCTTTTAAAATATTTACTACTTCAGGAGCAAATCGAGGCGTACATTTAATATAGAGAATATTTATGTATCTTATCTTCAATTGTAACCATAGAAAGTCTAAATTATCACTTCTGGTGATCATAGGAATATACCACTTCTAGTGGTTAACAAAAAATAATTACAATGAGATATACGAAAATAACCACTTCTGGTAGTTGTATATTTCTTGCAAACTTTGCTAGAGTTTAAATTGATCTAATAATAATATCCACATTCTTCAAAATTAATAAGATATATTATAGTAAACATAATTATCAAATCATAACTTTTATTTATGTACAATTACATAACCATACTACTTATTACAAACAACAAAAATCAAAATATTTATATTTCTACAGATTCACTATCGATTACATGACTTGTTTCTCCTTCTGGGAGTGCAAAGTAACCAGCTACATCTAAATGCATAAAGTCAAAATTATCTTCAGAGATAAAATTTGCTTCAGCATTTTTCTTTGTCTTTTTCAAGGAGGCTTGATAAAGCTCAACCAAGTGTTTTGGCGTATGACAGGTACATGACCAGTGCCCTTTTCCTCCACATCTACAACATGCACTTTCTGCATTTGGTGCTTGCATCGCTTCATGCTTTTATTCCTTCCTTTTCCACTGCTGGCGGCAATGAGGGTTCTTTTGTGCATTATTATTACCATGATTAGAGTTTCTTCCCCGACCACGACCATGACTGGGGCCATGACCTCTTCCACGTTTAGCTTGGTGGAAGTTCGTCTCATTTACTTCAGGGAATGGACAAGAACCAGTAGGCCGACTTTCATGGTTTTTCATTAATAGCCCATTATGTTGCTCGGCTATAAGAAGATGTGAGATAATTTTAGAATATCTTTTAAATCCCATCTCTCGATATTGCTGCCGCAGGAGCATATTCGAGGCATGAAAAGTGGTGAAAGTTTTCTCCAACATATCATAATCAGTAATATTATCACCACATAGTTTTAACTGGGAAATAATTTTGAACATAGCAGAATTATACTCACTAATAGATTTAAAATCTTGTAGCCTTAGATGAGTCCAATCATATCGTGCATGTGAAAGAACGACCATCTTCAGGTGGTCATATCTATCTTTCAAATTATTCCACAGTATGACTGGATCTTTAACAGTAAGATATTCCATTTTCAGGCCTTCATCAAGGTGATGGCGTAGGAATATCATTGCTTTGGCACGGTCTTGGTTTGATGCCTGATTTTTATCACTGATGGTGTCTGCCAGACCCATCGCATCAAGATGAATTTCAGCATCAAGCACCCAAGACATATAGCTTTTGCCCGATATATCCAGGGCTACAAATTCAAATTTAGAAAGATTTGACATTATTTAAGAAAAGAAAGTTCTTACCTCAGATACTTTCAAAATAGTTACTCGAGATGGCGGAGTCTCGTGCTGATAACGTGTTATAAAATAAAGATTATAATGTAAAGATATGTATAGAGAGAAACTGATATATTATTCAAAATCAAACTGATGTACATAATGAACTGAAAATACTTCTATTTATAGAAGGAAGGAAGCTACTGTGTAAGGTGCTACTGCAAGCTGCTGTGTAAGGTGCTACTGCAAGCTGCTGTGTAAGCTGCTACAATACTAGATATGAATAATCTTCTACTGAGAGTAATGTTTATCTATAACGGAGTACAGAATGGATAAGTTCATTGTACCCAGTATGGATAATCTTCTACTAGGGGTAATGATTATTCATAACACAATATTGAAAGAATAAGCTTATTATATCCGGTATGAATAATCTTCTACCGAGGATAATGTTTATCCATACCCGGATACTGGAAGGATAAGCTTATTATACCCGGTATGGATAATCTTCTACCGAGAGTAATATTTATCCATAACCGAGTACCGAAAAGATAAGCTTCTTCGGGAAGCTTATTTCCAATGAAGTACTAAATAGATAAATATATTTACGGCGGAGTCCCATATGGATAAGCTAATATAATATATTTATAACAATAATATTAGTATTTGGTGTAATTGTTTTTTTTTTGGTTATTATCTTAATAAATTTCCATAAAGAACCGAAAAATACAGGAAAAGGGAAGAACTCTAATTTGACTAAATTATCAAAAATTAGTAGTATTACTGACTTTATCCCCATTGCCCTAGGCTCACTGTTATACAACCTTGTACTCCATCAAACATCTCAAGAATCCGACCAAAATTATTAGCACACGTAAATTTAGCCTAAATTCCTTTGATAAACTTTCCTTAAACCACTGGATTTGGAGATCTTCTTTCAATAATTCCCTTTGTAACAACAAATCGGAATCAAATCTAGGCAAAGTTTCTCGGTTTTTTCCTCTTCTGGTTCCGTTCTCGTTTTCTTAATAGGTCGAAATAGTTAATAAACAAAAGCCAATTTCATGATGAGGAAAAGAGAGAGGGAAAACCCGTGTGGTGTTTGTGGGCATTATCACAAATACGAGGAAGGCGAGCCTTGTGGGATATGTGGTCATAGAATGGCAGTTGTAACTGATAAGGGTTCTTCAATTCAAGTGAGTGCTTTCCCTTCAGAGATCTTGCCGGAGTTTCTTTACTTGGGCAGCTATGACAATGCTTCTAGAGCCGAGCTTCTTAAGACTCAAGGGATTTCTCGTATTCTCAATGTTAGTATTTGGTACTAGTCTGCTTTATTTTATTCTTTATTGGTGTGTTCATTGAGTTGTGTTAAGTAGAGCTGAAAAATTGCATTCTTTGAAGCTAAAGTTGCAAGTTGAGATTTTGACCTTGTTCTGTTCTCGTGTTTGAGGGGTTTGGAGATATATTTGTTATCTATTGCATTGTCTCTTTGAAGAACTAAAACCTATGCAAGGGAGTAGAGGAGGCTAGCTTGGAGAAAGGGATATCAATTGAATCCCCTCCACTAACAAAAAAGGGCAGCCCGGTGTAGTAAGCTTCCGCTATGCGTAGGATCCGGGAAAGGGCCGTACCACATGGGTCTATTTTAGGCAACCTTACTCTGTATTTTGACAAGTGTTTCCACGACTCGAACGTGTGACCTCTTGGTCACATGGCAGTAACTTTACAAGTTACGCCAAGGCTCGCCTTCAAAATTCAAGTCAAAACTTGTTTGTTTGATTATATATAGGTTGTTGAATCCCTTGACATGAGGGAAAATTTTAGTAAATACACAAAGTGGGTTCAAAAATAGCTTTAGAGGTCATAGGTTCAAATTCCAGGTGTGATATTTTCAAATCTTCTTGTATAAACTCCTGGCTCCGCTGCTCCGCCATGCAACTTGACAGGGACTTACATTGTGTGGATGGAGGGTAGGTTGACAGTGTACCTAAATTGTTAGGATGCTGAATACGTATGATACATCTTTTTGATGTAGCAATCACCAATAAAGTCAAGGTCAATCACTTAATGGGAAAAAAATTATCTTGTTGATATGGGATTTCTAGTATAGTCTGAGTGACTTATCTATAAGTAGTGGTTTCTTAATCACAGCATGTTTTTCCCTCGGTATTTTTTCATGACTTACAAAGTGGGCCGGAACATCAAAAGTATTTAATGGTACTTAGTTGGACAAAAATGCCTTTGTTACTAACCTATGTCATAACTCTTCAATGATTGAGATTGAGGTTAACATAATCCATTGAAAATAATACTGAAATTTTGCGAGTTCACCACAAACTTATTTAGTTAGTAGAGCACATATTACAATTTAAAAATAAGCTTGCCTGGGGAAAAGAAGCTATACAGTATGTCTCTGTTGTCGTCTTAGAATGTTTGCATCAGCATTTGTCACTAGTCTAGTAAGAGAATGAAGCAAATATGTGACTATGACACTCAAACAGCTAATGATGCGTCAAATTCATATGCTTGGACCTCAAAGATTTGGATTTCAACTTTCCCCTTTGAGACAGAAGAAACATGGACATTGTCTCCTTTTATTTAATAATCCTAATGAGGGTTTGTTGACATTGTTGTTTTTAGTTTTGAACTCCATGGGTTTCCTTTTGGGCTTTGTACTTGCCATTTTGGTTAATAGTAATTGTAATGCATTTTCTTTTCTGGTAAAGTTCTGTAGTACATTCTCTTGTAGTTAATATCTTTCCAAATTTACAGTTTTAAGTACTAAACAAACTTTGATGGGAATCCATATTAGATGTGGAAGTTTTGTGGAAACAAATGCTGCATTTTGGATATGATATTATCTGGTTCATGTACGATGATGTATGCGAGAAACTTTAATTGTGATGTGTGCCGTACTGGTGGAAAAGCATGCTGTGCTGCTATCAATTCGAGATGTATTGTTCATAGGAAATCGAAAGATTATAGCTCAATGGATTACATTCCTACGTGAAAAACAACAACAACAACAACAACCCAGTATATTCCCACAAGGTGGGGTCCGGGGAGGGTAATATGTAGACAGGCCTTACCTCTACCCGAGAGGGCAGAGAGGCTGTTTCCAATCGACCCTCGGCCCATGGAAAAGTTATTAACAGAATCTGAAGCCTTGAGTAATTTTTGGGGTGAGAAGGAGAGTTGGTGCGTATGAAGAAAGAAATGGGACTAACAAGAGAGCTAAAGAGAATGGAATTAATATAAATTATGGTAGTTAGAGGGATGGGAAAAATTGCAGCAAGTGTAGGACACAGCATGGTGTGGGGCTGGATTAGGCCGAATGTCGATTTGATTTGGGGGTCCTTCTTGAAGTTTTGTGGACTAAATTATAGATCCCCAACTATATTTGATTTTATATGGGCTGGTTTCTTTCTTGGATGCTTTCTCATTGTCTAATAAATTAGTGTCTTGTCCAGAAGAATAGAAATGTTAGCTTGCCTTTTTTCTTAGCACCTTTAATTGTATGTCTGCCATTAGGTTATGCAGGAGATCCTGAATAAAATGTTAGTTACTTTGGAAGGGAAGAGAAAAGGAGAGAACCTTATTCATATTTAGCTTGAGTGCTCACTGTCTGTTGTCTGTTTGTTTTTATTTATGCCTTTCCATTATTGATCAGGATATTGATAGACTATAATGAAATAACACCCAGGTGGGGTAGGGGTGGGGGGTTTAGGGGTGGGGGGGTTTAGTTTATAGTTATATAAATGAACATTCGTGGATCCCTTAAATATGAGCTGTGGAATAATTACCCACAATTATAGAAAGAACCTAATGAGGTTTGTCTGTCTTCTTTACAGTTAAGCTGGACTTTAGGTCTTTTAACTTGTACTGCAGAATGAGATTATATATCAGGCTAGTGTGGCTAAATTGGAAACTTCTGTTTCTCTATATGGTGACAAGTTGGAACTTAAGGTCTATGGCTTCAATGATAAGCTTCCGGTTCTTTTATCAAAGGTTTTGGCAATGGCAAAATCATTTTTGCCCAGGGATGATCGCTTTATGGTATATGTGAATGCTTTGAACATGCTTCTTTTGATTTATGTTTTCTTCAATTTTTGCTTGTTCTTTTGCTTGGATCTTATGTTTCTCGTCATTTATTGTTGCTGTTCTTTGAGAATATGGGGACAGAAATAAAAAGGGATGTGGCAAAAGGATTTTCCTGAAATTCACTTTAATTACTGAATTTTTGCGTCCCTGTTTACCCATCAGAAACAAAACGAAATGATGTTTTTTTTTGTGTGGGTATAGTTGAAGGAAGAAAATGTGGAAAGGTTTCCATTTCTTCTATACTCTATTCTTGAGTAGTGAATTTGATGATCCTCGGCTCTTTCATTTTTAACTTGCTCGTTCACTCTCCTCTTAGTGAATGTTTCAATTTTTGAATGTGTGTAAAGGTAGTTTTTGGAAACAGTGTCCAGATTGTTGTTATGTTTTTCCCTTACTTTTCTAATGAAGGGGTGTCTTTGGGGAGTTCCTAGAAAGGCTTTTCTCCTAATCCATGCAAACTTAGCAAAAAATAGAGCTCAATGAAAGAAAAAAGATCTTTATAGGCGATACCAGTTAGTTGGGATTACGTTTTAGTCATGTTAGTATGTTTTTGGTTCAATATTTTTGGGAATCTTTTGGTGTTGTTAGATAGACAAGAGGGGTTGCTCTGATGGTAAGCAACCCCCACTTCCAACCGAGAGGTTGTGAGTTCGAGTCTCCCCAAGAGCAAGGTGGGTAGTTCTTGGAGGGAAGGATGCCGGGGGTCTATTTGGAAACAGCCTCTCTACCTTAGGGTAGGGGTAAGGTCTGCGTACACACTACCCTCCCCAGACCCCACTAAGTGGGATTATACTGGGTTGTTGTTGTTGTTGTTGTTGTTGCAGAATAACTCGATTTAGAGGGTAAGACAGTGGCAAACAGTTCTACATAGCTCGTTCACTTTCCTGCTCCTTTCAAATACACGGGGATGTTTCTCTGCAATTTTTTTATTGATGCAGTTTAATCTTTAGAAGATTTTACCATCTGAAGCGAGCTGAACTATTTCAGGCACTCAGGCAGTTTGCTAAAATATGCTGATGTTTCTCTTGCTATGCCGTTTCAATTTTCATTTGCAGTTGGTCTTCAAGTTTATGAAGCGGGAGGTCATATTTGATAGTGCAACATTATGGACAGAAGTAGAGAAGACACATTTATGTTAATAACACCTAATGAGAAACTTTCTGGTGCCAAGTCCAAGTCATGCTTTCGAACTAGCCCCTGAGGGAAGGGCTAGGGATCTAAATATCTAGATGCATAAATGACACTGTATAAGATGAAAACGACAGAATAATAAGACAATAAGAGGTAGTACTTGTGACAGACTGTGAGGTAGAAGCAGTCCAAAATAAGGCTTCGAGTAAACCAATTTGGATTTTCTCATTGGATCAAATCCCTTTTTATGGCCTATTACCCTGAATTGGTAACTCTATTAAATTTTTTGTGTGTGATTTCAGAAAAGAAAATAAAGGAAAAGAGGTGGTGAAGTGACACAGAAATAACTTCTCTGTATCTTCTAGTCAATTTTTAAGAGAAGATCATCACACAGATTCTGTTGGGTGGGGGGAGGGAGGGATGAAGTAACCATGTCTAAGTTGCTCTTTAACAATGTTTCATTTTCTTTTTAACCACTGATTAGATTTTACGTGTACAACACATTTGATTTTGGCGAAGTTTACTGGTACTGGGATTACTTCTTCAAATCTAGAACATATGCTTTCTTTCAATATCTGCTTCTCTAAATCATTTTCTTTAGCATGGCGTAATTGATCCTTTTTCTTTCTAGTGCTTCAGAAGTTATGTATGAGACAACTTTGCATGCTCTATAGATCCTCTATTGTTAATATTATGGAACCATATTCTCATTCACGTTTACTTTTTACTTCTGCAGACTGTACCTGCTTGTCAAAATCTATATAAAAATTCCTTTACTTATCACTGCCTTCAAGATGACGAACGTTTGCAGTTTGACAATGCCATCCAATTCTTAGGTGACTCTCATCACTTGTGAACTTAATACATCTATGCTTACTCTTTGAGAAATGGTAATATAAATACATCTTAGGTTCTTTTGACAGTTTTTTGACCTTTCAGGTTTGAGAATTTTTTAGTCTGACATAGGATTGCAGATTGTTCTTTTTTAAATACTAGTTTTGTTGGATATCAAGAAACTATAGAATTTGGAACAACAGAAAACATGTAAAGTTACTACCACCCTATACAATGGCTTTTGAAAATCTTTTCATAGAGTTCTAGAGTTCTTACTTAGCACATTATGAATGCTGGCTATTTTCGTTAAATGTACAAATGTTGCTTATCAGGTGGCCTGATAGAGTTTTGCCGATAGTGGGTAGCAGTATATGTGGTGTTCACACTATTTTGTTGTTTTGCATAGGATTGTGTTTCTTGCACTCTCTTTCACTTATTCGGTATACTTTAAGATATTATTATGACTTCTCTTATGTCCTTTGTTGTTACAAATCACTTATTGTGCTTCCTTTCTAATATTGTTATCTCTTCTATTGAGCCGAGGGTCTCCCCAGTTCTCTACCCTTTCGGGGTAGGGGTAAGGTTTGCGTACATCCTACCCTTCCCAGACCCCACTAGTGGGATTTACTGGGTATGTTGTTGTACAAATGTTGCTTATCAAAAGAGCTCTGTAGAATTCAAAACCCGAAAACCATAAATAAAAACTCTTTAATACCTATAAATGGAACCTCTGTATTATGTCATAGCTATATTCCTAATATAACATGCGTTATATAGTAACTGTAATTTAAAAAGAGACTAATCTTATTCAAACTAAAAATTTGAAACTCCTGCCTAATGGAGAGATAGTTGGAGAGGTAACAAAACCCTATACTTTTCTAAAATAATTGAAGTTTTAAAATAGCATGGGATAAAAAAATATTATTAAGAAAATTTGGAATATAATAATAAAGAGAAAAAATAGACAAAAATTTAAAAGGAAAAAAGACTTATTAAAAAAGAGGATAAAAGGGATAATTTTTAGAAGTATGTGGCTATTGTGAAAGTATTTGTTTAATCTTAGTTTTATTCATAACAAAGAGGATAGTCTTTTTGGAAAATTTATATTGGCCAAACGTGACGGAGGAAGAAAATCTCCGATTTAATTGATACTTGCACAATAGTATTTTTTCTAAGATTTCTATTTTGTTGTATACAACTTGTATGTCCAATAACTGTTACTTCATCAGTAAATAAGCTGTTCTTCACCATAGGGTCACCTGATGATTTTTTAACTGAGACAACTCTTCAACCGTGATGTCAGCTATTTTATCTGCAGATGAGTTTAAATAACTCTTTGATTGGAGTTGCTAAGTTAATTGCTTATCAACCTATTCAGTTGGGATATGCTCTATTATTTTCCCTGTTCCTTTTCCTAATAACCTAGTTTCAAATGTTGAAGCTTTAGCCTCTTGCTTTCAATGTGTCTAGGCATCTTTCCTCCTAGTTGACATGCTTATAGAGAGCTTTATTTTTTGTGCTTTACTTCTACCCTCTATCTGTTTGTCCTTGATTCCTCTCTGCGAAGGACAAATCTAGTGTGTTAAACTTCTCTTATGGATTTAACTACCGGGACTTCAGCTGCAAGCTCTTCACAGAATCCAATACTTCATTCTTTCACGCATCTAAGGTGGTAGCTTTTTCCAGTTGAATGTTGACCCGTCTGCTGCCTTCTTGTGTATAGATTTGTCTCCAACAGGTCCTTGTTTTGTACTTCACTACTTGTTGAGTAAAGTTGGAAGAGAAGTTTGCACTCTACTTTTCCTTTTTCAAATGTTTTGGTTATATGTTGGATATGCATAACTTGAAGATTTCAACTTGAACTTTCTCTACAATCTACAACCGTTAAAGTAGAAAATATTAGTACTAAATAAGATATCATGCAATTCGACTACTATAGTTTCAACTTATTTTTAGAGCAATCTTTGTATGCTTTTGCGGGATAAATTTTGCTGGCTAAACTGATGCTGATTGTATTTTTCTTCCGCAGAACAATGCGAAAAGGATAGGGCTCGTGTTCTTGTACATTGTATGTCAGGGAAAAGCAAGTAAGGAGTTTGATTAGTCTAATATTGCATGCATAAATTTTCGTGGTTCACTGTTTTTTCATTTTGGTTTTGTGCTGCATCCTTTCCTCTTTTCTCTTTGTTTTCCCCTCGGGTTTCCGTGAAATAAAGATGTATAGGTCAAAGCTTGTATTATTTGTTTCAGGTTCTACTTAGTAGTCTTATTATTCTGCCGCTGTAACGTAGATATCTTGATTGAGAATGAGAAATGTAGTAAACTATACCAAAAATATTTTCAATTGATTGTTCCTGTGCAGTCCCACCATTTTGATTTACAGAAGTAGTTACTTTTAGAACTTAAAGTTAAGCTTATTTGACAGGTCACCCGCCATTGTAATTGCTTACCTGATGAAAAGTCGAGGATGGAAATTTGCGCAGAGCTATCAGTGGGTGAAAGAGCGGAGACCTTCCGTCGAACTTAATCAAGGTACTAAGTATACCCTTATAAGCATTTGTCCGTTTTGCTTATTTTAATCTGAATAGCTATGATACCCAGCTAGTTATTCTACTCAGAAATGCTCGCATATATCTAGTTTAAAGGTAATGTCCTAGGTTTTCGTATGCCACTTATATGATTTTTTTTCCTTTTGTGGGGGAGGGAGGAGTTGGGATGGGCAAGATAATGCTATGTTTAAATTGAATTAGAAATGAAAAGATTCTGCCTGTCAAAGTACTCAGTGGATTTATCAAGTATGAGCAAATAGAACTTGGTCTGTTGGTCATTCTAAGTGCAAGCTGAGTTACACAGTACCTTTTGAAGAAGCTCAAGGCAAATACACTTAGTGTGCATGAACCGCAAGCTCTGTGTATACCCGTTCTTCCGTTCTTTGCCATTGAAAATCTCTGTTAAATTTCGTTTCTGGGACTGCCGATCTTCCATATCCAATTATATTACTTGGTTGTCTGCTATTTTAAATATTTTTAAGAATAAAAAGGTTTTGTTAGAACTCTAAATGTCAATGCAACTTTTTTTCTTCCTTTTGTAATACAGGGGTTCACCAACAACTGCAGGAGTATGAGCAGAAGATCGTCGGTTTTCTAGAGAACCCGCTTGCCTCTGCCGTGCCAGTCTTCTCTTCTCCTGTGCCATCCTTCAGCTTTAACTACCCAAGGCCTAGTGATTCAGTTCAAGTTCCAGCCTTTAACAATTCTGGTGCTACATCAATTTTTGCTCGTCCTGTTTTTAACATTCCTCCACAGGAATTCACCTTTGGAGCTGCTGATAATCAGCGGAATGCCTCAGGGAGCCATTTGAATTCAAACCAAAACCCAAATAGCGGCGACATTGCTATGGATGGTTCGTAATACTATCTGCCCTTTTGCCTTTGTGGAATCCTCGACTTGACCGGGTTCTTCAGAAGTTTGGATGTAAAGTGGGAGGAAATGCTTTATACTATACTCACTAGTTTTAAAGTATGACATGTCAGTACAGTATGGTGCCTTCAATGGACTAGTTATTCTGGAAATCCAAGTGACTCTTGCTCTAATTCAATACAAGCTTCTAAGGAAATGTTTGGTTAATTTTACAAACAATGAAAATTTCTTTTTACAGAAGTTTTGCAGAAGCATTTTTGTTCTTGTTTAGGTGGATAACTAACAACAATAACAAACCCCAGTGTAATTCTACTAGTGCGGGTTTGGGAGGGTAATATGTAATGCAAGGGCTAAAATCACTTATTTTGGCTTTTTTACCCTATATAGTAGGGTGGATCTCGAAAGATAAGAAAGATCTCCCTCCAAGCAGAAAAGATATACCTGATAGAGCGCAATCAAGTCCATTTTTGAATGAGAAGGCTAAATCATCACCTTATTTGAGGAAGTAGCCATGGAAGTATCTTACCCCTATCTTGAGAATGTAGATATAATTCTGATAGGCCCTTGACTCTTTAGGTGGATAAGACTAAGAGTCTGCTTAGATTGCCTTATTTTAAGTGTTTTTAAGACAAAATTGCTTATAAGCCATTCTGAAGCGTTTGGATAAAGCAAAAAAGTGCTTTTAAGCACTTGTTCTAAAGAAAAAAGTTAAAAGCTAAAAGCTAGAATTTCTCACTTATGGACGATGATTTATGCTTAAAAGTCATTTAAAATAAGCCCATCCAAACAGGAAGGCTTGTTAACGTAACAAAAACTATTCATTCAGGATACTTGGTTTAATTTTCAAATGCACTAAACTAATGATTTTGTGGCAGTCCAAGTAAGGGTATCAATGATTCGGTTTGGTCGGTTATTTTATACAATTTGTATCATACCAATATTTCGGCTATTCTATTATGTATAATCAAAATCAAACTTTTTGAAACCGTCCCAAACTTGTCGGTTTCTCTTCGATATCGGTACGATTCGGTTAATTTTTGATGTTTTTTAAATGTCTTATAAAAGTCACGAGTATAAGTAGAATGCAATAATGTAGAGTTTTGCTATTTAAATGGTGTTGAATTATGAAACATGAAAGATAGCCAGAGCATAAATCCATCAACTACTCTACCCTATGTAAACGAAACTATGCAAAGACAAAGAAAGGATAAATCACTTAAGTAGAAAGATATTAACCAATTTGGGACTCAAGAATAGTCTATAGAAGATTAAATATCGAAAAAGATAAATCTAAATCATGCAAAAGAAAACATATTCAATACATTGTAGTTTGCTACTCATAATCCTTAGAATGCTTCGTGTCTTGCCAGTGGATCTGCTCGAAATAATTTAGTTTCAATCGGAGTAGCATAATAGGTTTGGGAATTAGGATTTTGATTTTTTTTAAAGAAAAATTTTCCGCTCGATTTAGGAGGATATATAGTGTTTCCACACTTCCCCTCTAGTGTGACTCGAACTTAAGACCTTACGGTCGTGGGTGAAGGTGACTTTGATCTTAATTACTTATTGGTTTGTAACCATTTTCATAATTCCAAAACCCAGGGAAACGTTTAGTACTTTATTATTTTTAAACTTAATATAGTGATATATTTTTCCACATGTAAAGTTATTTGTTACGGTTCGATAATTTTTTCGGTTTATTTTCATAAACTAAGAAGCCTGCCATAATTATTGGTACAATTCTACATTTATGTAAAAACTACGATTTTATTCAAAGAAACCTTAAAATTGGTTCGATGCTGCATGATTTATTTATTTTTAAATATCCATTGATACCCCTCGGTCCATGTATCGATTACCATATAATCTTTGTTCATTTGTAGGCCATACTTGGGAATGCTCCAATGGTAAATTGCTGCTTTCTTTTGAAACACAAGGGGGGAGGTTTGTATTGACCCGATAGATTATCTTATGTTTTAGGACCTAGTTCTGTGTTTCGAAGCCTTAAACACTTCATTTAAGCCTTCTTGTATTTACGTGCACAATTCGGGTATTTTTTCGGAAGGCTTATATGTTAAGAATTGATAAAAACTATTGCCTTAAATGCATTTGAGTTGACTTCGGTCAATATTTTGAGCAAACGCATCCGGATCCATATTTTGACACTCCTGGTGGATCTGTATCAAAATATGAGACCTAGACGTATGCCCGTAATTGACTTTGGAGGTTCTTAGCTCGAGTTAATTTTTGTTGAAAATTGGTAGTTTGAAACTTTAATGGTTTTTAAGAATTGACTGGTGTTTGCTCTTGTTGATATCGAGTCCGTATTTTGGTTTCGGAGCCCGGTACAGGTCCATTATTATATTTATGACTTGTCTCTCAAATTTGGTAAGAAAAATGGAGTTGGTTTGACGTGACTTAGATGTCCCGATTGTGAAAAGAGAAGTTTTAAAGTTTTCTTGAAATTTTCATTTGATTTGGTGTTCAATTCGTAGTTCTAGGTGTTATTTTGGCGATTTGATCGCGCGAGCAAGTTCGAGTGATATTTTAGGACTTGTGTGCATATTTGGTTTGGAGTCTCGAGGGCTCAGGTGAGTTTCGGATAAGCTATGGAGTGGATTGAACTTAGAAAAACATAGCTACTACATCAGATCTGCAGACTTAGCATGTGCGAGGTTTGGCTCGCAAATGCGAGCCTCACATTTGTAAGGGAGACAATTCAATTGCGAGAAATGGGTTTGGGGGGGGGGGGAACTTTCGCAATTGCAAAATGTTGGTTGCATTTGCGAGCAACTTAGGTCCGTAAATGCGAACATCATGTTCGCATTTGCAAAGGCACCGGGACTGGTCACTCTTCGCATTTGGGGATAAATTAATATACCTAAGGGGATAAATTCCTCTTGCAAGGTAAGGTAAGACACTTACCTCGTTTCCAAATCCTCAATCGGCTCTTTAACCTCACTTGAACTCCTCAAACGACACCGAGCAACCCTGAACTAATCAAAGTCGTATAAACTAATCAACAATGCTCAAAATTATATAATTAACTATTAAAATAATTTCCAAACCAAATTCGGAAAGTCCATAAAAATTACCTCGAGCCCACGTGCCCAAATTCCAAAAAATTTCAAAGATAAATGTCACCTATGAACTCACGAACTCAAATTTTCAATTCCATAATTAGCTATGGGCACAAGGAGGTAAGGTATAGTAAGTTACTTCTTCATCGTTTGCTTGTCATTGGATTGGAAGCCGCATGCGATGCCTTCTTGCTTGTGTAGTTGGCCTTGCCTGCTTAGTGCGGAAGTGCGTAAAGTAGGCTCATTCTTTGGTTTATAAAGATCTTGTAGTAGCCGAAGGTAGTCCGCTTGTTAGATTGAATTGAATCTTATATAACAACTGGGGCCTTATTAATTAATTTTGTGGTCATTTTACCAGACCCTAGGTTCCAAACAAAATTTCACAAATTTCATGTTAAATCTATCCATAATACATGTATTTAACTCAATAATTGATAGGGATTACTTACCTTGTAATATTGATGAAAATCCCCGACAAAATGCTCTCGAATTCGTCCAAGACGAAGTGGAAAATGAGAGAAAAGAGACTAATCTAGTAATAAATTCAAGTCTGCCTAGTGATTCCTTCTTCGTGATCGCAGAAAATGCCTTTTGACCGTGAAGGCCAAATTCTTCAACCGCTCAAAATACACTTAGTGTTTGCGTCCTGACAGGGGCGGATCCATCTTAGCTTAAGCGGTGTCATCCGACACCGCTTCGCCGGAAAATTTTGCTAAATATATGTATATATTTGATTAGTATGCAAAATTAATATAACTATAGATAAATATAAATGACCTTGTTGCTGGAAAGGTATCGCCCAGCTCACTTGGTTAAGAGCCTAAATTACTTGTGAGTGGTTGTAGGTTTGAACTACAATAGCTACGGTTTAGTTTTTTTTTGAAGTTATGAACGTTTTTGGCCGTTGGGTCTAGGTGTTTAACCAAAGCAAAGCACTAGTTATTGATTTTAATATCTTCAATTTGCAATTTTGGGGATTTTGTGTGTTGCTTGCTACTATTTCTTTTATAAGTTGTCTTTATTTGCAAAATAAAAAACAAACGAAGTGATTTTTAGTGATTATGTTTGGTTTTTATATACAAAAAAAAGTATTAAATAGTATTTTCAATTGGGGTATTATAAGTCCATTCAAAAGAGTAAATAAACAATCTTTATAGTAACGTACTTTATTAAAATTACATGAACTGTATTTTTTGGTATACAGATCATTATATTAGATTGTTCATCTATTTCTATAAATACCGACACCGCTTACAAAAAATTCTGCGTACGTCTCTGCGTCCTGATGGTCGCGTTCATGATGAATCTCTTCCCAGCCTTCCGCGTCGCGATTCCAAGGTTGTGTTCACAAAGGCGTAAAGCCTTCCTGCCCAACTTCGCTCTTTTTTCTTCTTCACGATCGCAGTTGGGCCTACGCATTCGCGAAGCATTGCCAGGTCCTCCTTCGCATTCACGGGCCCTTCTTCACGTTCACGCAACCTTCTTCACGTTTGCGAAGGGAAATCAGATGTTCCTCCAAAATCCCTTCTTCGTGATCGTGGGACTATCTTCGCAATCGGGAAGCACAACCAACATACCAGTAGTTTTTAGCCAAGTTCAAACATGCTCTCGATGGTCCAAAACACATCCGAGCCACTCAAGACCTGTCCAAATGTATCACCAAGTCCATAAACATATTGCGGACTTACTCGAAGCCTCGGAACACATAAAACAACACCTAAACGTGCCTTAAAGCCTCATTATTCTACTTCTAAATTTAAACTCATTTCATCCAGCTCCGAAACACGTCGAAACATACTTAGACAAATCGAAATGACACTAAATTTTACACACAAGTCATAAATCACAATACGAACATATTCCAAGGTTCGGAATCTCAAACAGACATCGATTATACCAAAATTCACTTCAAGTCAAACTTAGAAATTCTAAAATCTTCAAAATGTCAACTTTCAACAATAAGCGTCGAAATGCTTCCGGCCCACCCGAAACTCAATATGAGCATACGCCCATGTCCAAAATCATCATACGAAACTATTGGAACCTCCAAATTTCGATTCCGAGGGCTCTTACTAAAAGTGTTGACTCAAGTCAAACTTAGCCACCGTAAGCCATTATTATGGAACTAAGTATTCTGAATTCGATCGAACCCTTCCAAAACCAAAGCAACCACCCCGCAAGTCATAGAACAATAGAAGCACATACGAGAAGTTTAGATAGGAGAACGGCCGAACAAGGATTTATCAAGCAAAATGACCGATCGGATCATTACAAATTAGGCTGCCAAAATATAAAGTTCTCTTCGGGATATTGAATGCAAGACAGCAAGAGCAATTAAATGCAAGAAACACTTTTTTTCTTAACAACTTACTGTTAAAGTCTTTTCATTTCTTCACTTCGTTGTTTCCAATAAGAATTACGCTACACAAAAATTGCTAAAAAATAAAAAGGAGTGAAGATATAACTCCTCTTTGAATCAAGCAAGAAGAAAACCAAAATCAAAATGATGAAAATGAAAACCTATAGAAATAGAAATTAAAGTAAAATGATAAACAATGACAGTCAATCTCAGAAAATATTGAGAATCTCACTAATGGAACGGTTACAAAGCGGACACAAGCCTCTGTTCGACCAGACCTCTCTGGAACAAACCCTACAGTAGGTATGTCCGCAGGGAATAAACGCCGCGCCTTTATTCCTCTCCATGCACAGGCAGCACATCTCATCAACTCCACCTCCATCTTTACTGTACAACTTAAGACTGCTCTTCTCATCTCCACCGTCAGTTTCCTCAAACAACCTCATCAACGTCTTCAGTTTTGCCGTGGCACCCACGCTCTGGAATCGACGCTCTGCCGCCAGAGCTGTAGCAAGGTTCAGGCTCCCTTGATGGGCCATGATCATGGACTCTTCTTCACCAAATAATTGGGCCTGTATTTGGGCCTCCTCTGCTTCTTCTTCTTCTTCTCTTATCGTCATGTCCGATATTCTCAGGTTCCAAGTGAACCCACAGCAGGCTAGCCCAGTGAATCCCAACCGTTGTTTCAAGTTTCTCCACATTGTCCTCGGCCTATCTTCACCGTCCATTACTCTTACTTCTGATTCTTGAAATCACCACCTCTGTCTTGCAAATTAGTAGTGTTTTTAAACTGATTATAATGCGATTTTCTTCTTTTTATTGGCTTGCTTCTCTTGTGTGTGTGTGTGTTATGAGATAGAGGAATAAGAAGACAAAATAAAGAAGGAAAAAACAGGTGGATTTTGTCGAGGAACGTAACAGAAAAAGGAAAGGAAGAAAAATGTTGGAATAAAAGGAAGTATTATATTATATGATCATATGAAGAGGAGCAAGATATTAAAAGAGTGATTTGACAACTAAGGATGTGGTATACAGTTCAAATTTTGGAAACATTATGCGGTTAGTTAAAGGCTCTCATGATTGAAAGTCTGAAAATGTGAATTTTGGCAAAAGATTTACTTAAAATATCTTACAATTAACTTAAATAGTCGTCAAGTCATCCACCTAAACTAAAATTAGTCACGAATATATATATATATATATATATATATATATATATATATATATATATATATATATATATATATATATATATATATATATATATATATGGATGTGTCTGTTCCTTGTGTAAAGATTCCAATTAATACTAAAAAAGGCATCCCGGCATTCCGCAACCATGGAGGATTCGAGAAGATCGCATTTGAAGAAGGTGTAATATAAGCTGTCAGGGGCGGATTTAGGGGTGCAAGGCACTTCGTCAAAATATTATACTGTATATGTAAAGCAAAATCTATTTTTTATATCTATATATTAAGTTTTGAGCGCCCTTAATATAATTCAAAACTGTAGTTTAGTGGTCGAGAAGGTTCAAAATCTATATAAGGTCATTGGTTTAATTTTCGCTATTTACAAAAAATATTCTTTTGAAACCCCTTTGTCGAGACTCTGCCTCCGCTACTGTAAGCAGCCCAAACTTAAACCTGTAACCAATAAATCATACGGAGACAAACATTATTCAAGCCTCCCCTTAATAGAAATTAGGTATTATCTGCACACATAAGCATGGGCGGACGCAGGGGGCGCAAGGGTGTTCACCCGAACACCCTTCGCCGAAAAATTACACTGTTTATATAAGGAAAAATCTATTTTTTATCTCTATATATTAAGTTTTGAACACCCTTAACACAAAGCTAATGCTTGGCTCAGTGGTCAAGGGTGTTCAAAATTAGTAAAGGATCATGGATTTGATTCCCATGACTTGCATTTCAAAATTTTTGAACACCCTTGCTATAAATCCTCCGTCCGCCACTGCACATAAGGAATAATAAAGAGGTACCCATGCGAACGCAATGTGGAAATTTGCTTTTGTGAATCTATTTAAGAGGGTTAGCATATCATGAATGGGGACAAAAGTTGTAAAAACGAGCCAAAAGAGATGAGCCCGTTTGCCATGTAAATGTTTTCACTGTTTTCAGAATTTTTTATTTTTTTTTTAAATTAATATTCGGCCATAAAATTTTCAAAATTTTTTAAAATACATTTTTAAAATGAAATCTATTTCAAATTTTAACTCAGATCAGTTACAAAAATTCAAAAACAATCCAAAATTATATTTATATCCAAATATAACTCTAATTTTTAAATATAATTTTCAAAAAATTATTTTTTTCGGAATTTTACTATTCTTGTGTCCAAACGGCCACTAAATTAAGCATGTGCGAGAAGAAGCATGATGATTATGATTGGATTTCAACTAATAAAGATCCCTCAATAAGCAAATTCCCTAATAAAATGCCTTTTGTCATTATGCAAAGGCTGAATTTTCTGACTAATTTGAAATCAAACAAAAATGATGGACCCCAGGGTTCAGCACTTTATTAAAGCCACAATTAATCTGGTCTAATTACTGTCCGAAATTGTCTCACCTTTAAAAAAAATAAAAGATTCAGAAGTTGAAATTAATGGAAAACCCAATAAAAAATAAACATATAAATTTAGTGTTATGAAAAGATGGAACCTTAAGATTTAATATCTATTGCCCTTCCTCTCTTCATATGCATGGGTGGATTTAGTACCCAAAATATGATGTAGGTGAACTCATGATTTTTATCAAACTAAATATTTTGTGTATTTATTTTTTAAAATTAATCTAATGGCATCGGTTGACTCTTATGTTCCAAAAAAATCAATGATGCACTTAGTTAAATATTAAATTATTTACTTAAAGGATAGAGATCGATTTTCAGTTACCACTTTCTTTTTTGAACATTTAAGTTAAATAATTGTCTATCTAATCTCTAAAATTAAAAATAGTCGGTAAGTATATAATATTTTATAATTCATATATAATATATGTATAACTATGTATAATTTATATATATAGACTAGAAAATATAAATATTAAATCTGATCGGCTAATTATGTAATAACTTTTTTCATTTTTAGCGGTGCACTCATATTTTAAAAGTTGTGGTTGAGTTGCATGTATTCACTTTTCTAAAGCATTAGTATAAAAAGCTTTCTGTCAGTTCTGACTTCTTCGAATGCTTTACTACTAGTTTGAAAATAGGGAGAAGGGCCAAAACTGTACCTCTATTATCGAAAATTAA
>JASVEL010003340.1:0-78160 GCA_032618575.1 Nicotiana noctiflora
GTCCATATTTACCCTGACTTCCATGTGTTTCAGGACCTTTGGAGTGGTAGGGTGAGGGGGATTGGTAAGGAAAAGGGAGGTCTATATGTGGTAAAGGATAAATACATTGCTAAAAGTCCGAGGCAAGCATCAGTGGCAGCAGTTCAGAAACTAGTAGTATATGGCATTCTTTGGAACAAAAGATTAGGTCACACCTCTATCGGTACAATGAAAAACATAACTAATCCGAAGGTCTTTCTTTGGACTGTAATATGGCTTTTGGATAGGTTCAAAAAGAAAGGTAAAAGGCTCAAAATTTATACAAGGGTTCAAAAATAGATTTCTTATAACATAAAGATCTAAATGATAATAAGGACTGTTCTGTATGTCCATTGGCTAAGCAAAGCAGATTCGTTTTTCCTAGAAGTATTACAAGAAGTAGTAATTCTTTACAGCTCTTACATATGGATGTCTCGGGGCCATACAAAGTTTCCACACATGATAGGAAACACTACTTTCTAACAGTTATGGATGATTATTCTAGGTATACAAAGTCTCTCTATGCTAAGAATACAATTCGATGTAGATGTTAAAACTATTAGAACTGATAATGGGGGAGATTTCTTTAGCAAACAGTGCATTGATTTGTTTGAACATTATGGCATTATACATCAAAGTAGTTGTACATACACTCCCCAACAGAATGGGGTAGTTGAAAGAAAACATAGACATATACTAGACACGGCAAGGACCCTAAAATTTCAGGAAACTATACCAACCAAATATTGGGGAGAATGTAAAGTTATTGTTGTTTACATCATAAATAGGCTCCCCTCTATCATTATACAAGGCAGAACACTATATGAATTCCTATACCATCAGAATCTCTCTCTTGAGCACTTAAGAGTCTTTAGGTGCATGTGCTATACTACAACTATGCTACATGATAACAAGTTCTCAGCAAGAGCCAAATATGGTTTACACATGAGGTATTTAGACACACAAAAGGGCAAACCTTGCAACTAATCATTTTATTATTTGTAGGGAAGTAGTTTTCAGAGAGCATATTTTTTCCTTTGTTGCGTCCTCCTCATTGCATCCTGTTAATTCTCCTACTAGGGGGAGTGCATCAGTTGAGCATGAGCATAAACCATATAGGGACATGTTGGAGATCATGTATCTGAATTACTGCAGACACTTGTGGTAGATAATGCATTTGAACCTGAACTGGATACAACTACTACAATGCATGAAGCTCATGATCATGAAGATGGTGAGGCTAATGATGTTTATGAAGATGATAACAACATTGTTGATGTTGTAATATCTGAAGAATCTGCAAAAACTTTTGAACCTCAAGCATCTGAACCTCATCAAGATCCACATGATGAACTTGTAGAACCAAGAAGATCGGGTAGAAGTATCAAAAAACCTATATGGCAACAAGACTATGTTACCAAGAAAAAGGCACATAATGTGGCCTTATATCCTATTTTAGATTATTTAAGTTATGATCAACTTTCACAGGTATGTAGAACTTTTATAGCAAAGCTCTCAGCACTCATAGAACCACAGAGCTTTATAGAAGCATCAGGAGACAAGAGATGTATTGAGGCAATGAAATAAGAAGTCAAGGCATTGGAGGACAATAGAACATGGAATATAGTAGACTTTCCCAAGGGCAAAAATACAATTGGGTCAAAATGGGTATACAAAATCAAATACAAAGCTAATGAAATTGTGAAAAAGTTCGAGGTCAAGCTAGTAGCAAAAGACTATAGCCAAAGGAAGAATTAGACTACCATGAGACCTTTTCACCTATTGCCAAAATGGTAACTGTAAGGTCAGTTATTACAATAGCAACATCAAATGGGTGGGACATGTATCAAATGGATATGTATAATGCTTTCCTGCAAGGGGACTTATATGAAGAAGTATATATGGAGATGCTCATGGTTTTAAGAGACATATGAGACAAAAGCATGCAAGCTAATGAAAGCAAGCTTCAAAATAGTGGAACATCAAACTTACAGAAACACTTCTGGAGGCAGGATATAAGCTAAGCATGCATAACTATTCACTGTCTACCAAGAGGAGAAGAACAGATTTTATGGCTGTGCTTGTATATGGGGATGACTTACTCATCACAGGAAACAATGAGCAATTCATCCAGGAAACTAAAAATGTTCTAAATCAACGGTTTAAGGTGAAAGATTTGGGGAAATTGAAATACTTCTTTGGAATTGAAGTCATGAGATCCAACAAAAGGAATCTTATTAAACCAAAGGAAGTATGCCCTACAGATGATTTCTGATCTGGGGTTAGGGGCTGCTAAACCAGTAGGCACTCCAATAGACATGAATCAAAAATTTACTTCAGCTGAATTTAATGAACATGTTAGAGTGTTTGGAGATGAGTTGATAAAAGATTTTACAAGCTATCTAAGGTTTATTGGAAGATTAATATAATTGACAATCACAAGACCAGATATAATATTTGTTGTCCAAACACTTAGTCAGTTTATGCAGTCACCCAATCAGTCTCACTGGGAAGCAACATTAAGAGTTGTGAAGTAACTCAAACTAAATCCAGGAATGGGCATTCTAGTAAGCAGCAAAGGTGGAAACAATTTAACTTGTTATTGTGATGCAGATTGGGCTGCATGTCCTAATACTAGAAGGTCGGTGACTGGTTTCCGTGTGAAATATAGGGATTCATTGGTCTCATGGAAATCTAAAAAATAGTAGACTTGGGTTACTTGCAGAGCTTGGGATTCCAATTGAGTAGCATGTGAGTGTGTTATGTGACAGTAAGGCAATTCTACAAATTGCAGCCAATCCCATATTTTATGAAATAACAAAGCATATAGAGATTGATTGTTACTTTATAAGGGACAAGATGAAGGATATGAAGATCAAAACATATCATGTAGGGACAAAGGAGCAGCATGCAGATTTACTTACCAAAGGACTTGGGAGAATACAACATGAGTATTTGTTGAGCAAGCTTGGAGTGCTTAACATTCTACTCCCTCCAACTTGAGGGGGAGTGTGAAAGGAGCTGAAGAAACGACATCTGGACAAGTTATAGGAAACAGTCATCCAACTGTCACTAGTTAGTTAGAGTGACTGAGGTGGTTCGTGCTAATTAGTTGAGGGATTAAATTAGTGGAAGATATACGTATATATGTGTATGATGTATCATTTCATTTGGTTTTGTACAGAAATATAGAAACATTTTCTTCTCTCTTATTCCTTCTGCTTTCATCTTCTCTACTGTGACTTCAACTCACTCATTGGAACCTCCATTAATGGAGGATGAACTGTGATTGAACTCCGCTCAACTCATAATATATATATATATATATATATATATATATATATATGCTTGCAAATTCGTAACACAAAAAAGGTACTCCATAAACTAATCATTTATATGCTTAACTCATGACTTGTATATCCGTAACATAAAAAAAGGTACTCTATAAACTAATTTTTTATTAGTGTAAAATTTTGGAAAGAGCATAAACTATGCATAGAAGGATCTAGCCCTCCTTCCATCCCTAAAGTTGAGCTAGGAGAAATGAAAAGCGTGATTACGTGATGTCATATGTTGAAGAACAAAAAAAATCAATTGGCAAAAGGAACCAAATATATACACTAAATGTAAATAAATAATTCCCAGTCTTCCCAATGGGTCCTTCATTTTTAGTTTTATGTAAGATGATTCAATGTCGACAATGACACAAGCATGCCCTAATCAAAGCAAAATCTTCAAAATAACTATAGACACATTATTTATTGATCTTTTGACAAAACCATGTTAACTCTTTCTGTTTTTGTTTGTTTTTTCACCTGATGTCCAAATCAATATTAGGGTCTAATTAATTTGGATTTGCAGTTGGTAAGACTCATTAAAGAGGAAGACACTTCTTATTAGGATTTTCTTTATTCCAAGAGCTTGAACCCAAGATATTTAACTAAGGGTAGACGAATTCTATCAATTCTACCACAATTCTTGGTGGTATATGAACTCTTTCAATAGTCTGAAACTATCACTGGACAAACAGGAGAGAACGAAGGAAAGAAAAAGAGAAAGAAAAAAAAAAGGTGAATTATAGTAAGTATTTGTAACCCTATTATATTAAGCAAAATTAGGTTTGACAGGAAATGAAGCTGGCTTTATTAGTACTTAGAATTCAAATAGCAACTAAGGGAACAAAAGATATTTACAACAACAATAACCTAGTATAATCCCACCCTGAGGTAGAGGGGCTGTTTTCAAATAGACCCCCGACATCATTCCCTCCAAGAACTTTCCACCTTGCTCTTGGGGAGAATCAAACTCACAACCTATCGGTTGGAAGTGGGGTTGCTTACCATCAGAGCAACCCCTCTTGTCGAATAAAAGATATTTAAACCAAATTATAAGACTATGTTAGGTATGGCGTAACATATTTCTTAAGAAAAGTTTCCAAACAAATCATTTCCATTGTTTGCTAGTATGTTAAAATTGTGTAAAGAAATGGAAAAAAATTGACTTAATTCCATCATTGTCAAATTAATTTTTTTTTTTTTTGTTTCAACTAATATCTTACTTTTTGAGCCGCGTGATTCGATAATGTGGAATTGTTATTTTAACCTTAAATACTTAATTAAAGTTAACAACACCATCCTATGCTGCATGTCTTATTACGACATTGTATTATAAGTGTAATCTACCTACCTTATACAATCAAACATCAAAAATGAATAAAAAGTTTGAGTTTATGTCTCAATTTTTTTTAAAAATTTTAAAAAACAGCTTCAAAAAGTGATTTTTTTGTTTTGTTTTGTAAACAACATTTTGTAACTCCCTAAATTCGTGTTTAAACTTCAAGATACTCTCGCTGTTTTAATTTATATGAATCGTTTCGTTTTTAGTCCATATCCAAAAGAATGATCATTTTTCATGTTTGGAAATAATTTACTTTTATACACTAATTTGTAACTTTACAAAATATATGTACCTTATTTTAAATTAAAAATTCAAAATCTTCTATGTTTTCGTAAATTTCATGCTTAGTCAAATGAATCTACGTAAATTAAAATGGAGGGAGTAATAGTCGTTTGATTGAGCCGCAAGAATATTTGACCTCCAAAGAAAAGAAAAAAATGGTAAAAATTAGACTCTCTAGTCCTTATATATATATTTTTTTTTAATGTTCTAGACCACTCAGAAAAAAACAAAAAAAAAACGTATTGAAGATCACCGAGCTGTAACTTTCTCATTTCTTCAAAAAGTCAACAAGATAAATACCAAGTCTTCCATCTTAGCATTTTTTTTTATTTTTCTAAATTATTTTTAAAGAGGTCTTCTATCTTAGATTTGGAAATTGCAAATTCGTCAGCTTCGGTGGCCGGTGGACCCTACAAACTGTACACATAGTGGCTTTTCATTTCGCTCCTTTGGAAAAAAACAAAGAAAAGTAAACTGCCATTTTTCAGCTGCAACTTCTCGCCCATACCTTTAAGTTATGTCGTAAAACTCAATTTTCATAGCTTAATTCCTTCAAATTCTCCAAAAATGGATTCTCCACTGAAATGGGTATTCCTATTTACACTATTTTCATTCATAAATCGATCAGTTTCTGATCCAAGAGCTACAGAAGCAGCTTTAATATGTACAAACAGAACAGCTTCACAATCTGATCGTCAAGTTTATGTAGCCAGTTTTTTAGCAGCCATGGATGCAGTTACACCATTAGTTGCACGGCAACAGTACGGAGCTGTAATAAATGGAACAGGAAATAACACAGTTTATGCTTACGGTGAATGCATGAAAGACTTGTCACAAAGAGATTGTAATCTTTGTTTTGCTCAGTGTAAAACACAAATCCTAAGGTGTTTACCATTTCAAAGATTGATTACTGGTGGGAGATTATTTTATGATGGGTGTTTTTTAAGGTATGATTATTATAAGTTTTTTAATGAAAGTGTGAGTTCTGTGGATAGGACAATTTGTGGGAACACAAGTTTTTCAGGGAATCAAAGTTTATTTAAGGAAAATGTTGGGAAATTAGTGAGGAATTTGGAGGTGGGAGGTTTGAGGAATGATGGGTTTTTAACGGCGGTTGTGGGTACTGGGAATTTGACTGTTTATGGTTTGGCTCAGTGTTGGGAATTTGTGAATGGGAGTGCTTGTCAAAAGTGTCTTTCTGATGCAGTTTTAAAGATTGGTTCTTGTCATCCTAAGGAAGAGGGAAGGGTGTTGAATACTGGTTGTTATGTTAGGTATTCTACTCAGAAGTTCTTTAACAATTCTGCAACTGATACTCCTCCTACTGGAAATGGGGGTAAGTTCTTTATGTCTTGAATAAATTCGTTGCTTGTTTAATTTTGCGATCATCTCATATACAAGCTTTTGCATAATATATCATCAAAACGCCCCCTTATGTGCCGGCTTGATTCTTGATGGGTCAAGCACCTGAATATTTCTTTTAGTATGAGATTTGAATCCAAGACCTCTGTCTACTCTAAAATCATGTTTTTACTTGTGTGATGATAAGCAACCCTCACTTACAACTAAGAGGTTGTGAGTTCGAGTCTCACAGGAGCGAAAAGTTATTGGAGAGAAGGATGCCGGGATCTATTTGGAAACAACCTCTTTTCTACGTACACACTACTCTTCCCAGACCCCACTAAGTAGGATTATATTGGGTTGTTGTTGTTACTTGTGTGATAACGCATTTAAAAGTTTAAGATGTTAGAAAACATTTTTGTTTACTTAATCATATTTTCAGTATATGCTTTTGATATTTGTTGGTTTCATGAGTTATTTCAATCTTATCCAATGATTTTAAATGTTTAATTTATTTTGGTCGTACTTTGTGATGATGTTATTGAGACTATTTAATTGAATTAGAAAAAGTTTCAGTTGTCCCACCAATTTCTTTTAATTTGAAATGATAGCTACTTCATGATTTGGAAAAAACGTGTCTAGGAAATGGAGGTGTCTTCAGTTTCTCTTGAATTGTTACTTTTGTTGTATTTTAGAATTTGGCATCTTGCAGTTAGTTTATCTTGGTTTTTTGTTTTATCAATTACCCAAATCTTATTCAATGATTTAAGAAAATCTAAACACTGTTTGTGATACTGTTTAATTACACTATTTAATGAGGAGAAATGGTTGACTTCTGTATATGAATGAAGAGTGAAATCAGCGTTGATGCAATTGCAGATATTGAAAGCTTTTTTTAAGCTGCGCTAAAGTGAAAATTCTTATACAAATTTAAGTTATTCATGTATTCACATTATGATTAATTATCAGGAGGATCGAGTCGTTTGGCTGTTATTCTCGCAACAACCCTGGGTATTTCCGCTTTCTTGCTATTTGTGTCGGCTGTTTCATTCTTTATGAGGAAGAAGGTTTTGAAACAAAAGAGAGGTACTAATTTCTATGTCAATCATTTTCATTCTTTTGATTGATCAAATGAAAATTTGACTTGAATTTGCTTTGATGATGCAGAGAAGAAGCAGCTAGGAGCACTCATAAGAACAGTTAATAAATCAAAACTGAATATTTCCTATGAAACCCTTGAGAAGGCAGCAAATTACTTTAACAACTCAAACAAATTGGGACAAGGAGGTTCTGGTTCTGTTTATAAGGTAATTTCTCTTTGAACATTATTTTCTTATCGCAAAGACTTCTGTCTTATGATAGTCGTGTTTCTACATGAAATAGGGGATCTTGCCGGATGGTCAGGTGGTTGCTATAAAGAGGCTCTTCTTCAATACGAGGCAATGGGTTGATCATTTCTTTAATGAGGTCAATTTGATTAGCGGCGTACATCACAAAAACCTAGTAAAGCTATTGGGGTGCAGCATTACAGGACCGGAAAGTCTCCTAGTGTATGAGTACGTGCCCAATCATAGTCTTCTGGATTACGTCTTTGGTAAGTGTCGAATCCAACCTTAATTATGAACACTTAAATTGGCGGTAGTCTTATCTGGTTACCTCTGCATTAGAGTATACCTACACATAAATGACTTCGATTTGCACTGAATCAGACACAAAGAAACTTCAGCCACTTACATGGAATCAAAGATACAAAATCGTATTGGGTACTGCTGAGGGCTTGGCCTATCTTCATGAAGAATCAAAGTGTAGGATCATCCATAGAGACATAAAGTTGAGCAATGTTCTTCTAGATGAAGATTTCACGCCAAAAATTGCTGATTTTGGTCTAGCCAGGTTATTTCCTGAAGACAGGAGTCATATTAGCACAGCTATTGCTGGTACACTGTAAGTTGGTACCTTTTTTCAGTTACTCTTACTTTTTTTTTAACCAGAGAGGATTTAACAATATAGACAATTTGTATACTGAAATGATTATATCACGATATAGTAAGAAGTGTCGGATCTGTTTTATGTAGCTATATCATCGTTAATCTTGCTATTATTTGGTACTGCTACTCATGTATATTGTATTTTAGCTCCATTGCTATGATCTTATGGGTCTACAATTTAGCCATGTTTCTGGAGATTAGACCTTTCACTTATGTCTAAATGTAAAAGTAGGCTTTTCGCTAGTATAAGTTAACTACTGCATATATAATTTTCACGGTTTTACTTTATTCTATACATTTCTGGTTGTTGAACTTCCTTTGATATTCTTGAGAGAAGTAATCAGATTTAAAATTGCAGCGGTTACATGGCTCCGGAGTACATTGTACGTGGCAAACTGACTGAGAAAGCTGATGTTTATAGTTTCGGTGTTCTTGTTATCGAACTCGTGTGTGGAAAGAAGAACAGTTATGTTTTCCAGAATACAAGTTCTCTTCTGCAGCAGGTACTTTCTTGTGCTATATCCTCTGTCCTTAATGGACATTAATAATACTTACTAAACTCATGTCGGCGTGGTTTCTAGTTGTGGAACTTGTATGGGATGGGAAAATCTAGTGAAGCAGTTGATCCTTCATTAGAAGGTAAATTCAATGAAGAGGAGGCATCAAAGCTGCTTCAAGTAGGTCTGCTTTGTGTACAGGCATCAGCAGAATTACGACCCTGCATGTCAAGCGTCGTGAAAATGCTAACTGAGAACCATGAAACTCCTCAGCCAACACAACCACCATTCCTCAACTCTGGTAGTTCAGAATTTAATCAGTTTAATCTACATGGTAAAAGATTTTTTGGTCAACCAAGCTCCTCTACACAATCTTCTGGGAATAAATTGACAGAGAGTTGGATCGATCCTAGATAAACTAAGGTGATCAAGAATTTTGACTTGACTCGATGATCATCCGGACTTGGCATTGGATTTTTGTTCTCAGAAAACTCAAGTTTGTGTCTGTGATTAAGCGTTATGACTGAGCTAATGAGCTCAACATTGACTAGCACTCACCCTCCATTTTTCGGCTGATATTTGGTATAGTCTGATATTAGTCAAATTTGTTTTGTGAATATCCTATAGAGCTATTTCCTTTTCAAGGGGCCATCCTTAATGTAAAGCTGTTGTATAGTGCCTGAATTGTGATACAGTATATGCAGCTGTTGCAATGAACTACATCTATTGTGATAGAGAGTAATTTACAATTATGATAATATTGTCTTGGTTTTGATCAGTACATTGTTTCAGAAATATTATTCAAACCCACAAAAGAAAAGAAGAACAGATCAAATACTCAGAAAGTGATACGTCTTGCAGATGTTGCAGACAATAGTATTTGATTTTATTAAATAGTCCCCTGGCTCCAACCACTCGTGACCTGCAATTATACTGTCAGTGTATTTACTTAAATCTTTGGTATAATATCATTTAAAATGACGAAAATTATACAGTCTCTGTAATGTGGTATTTCAAGTCATAATTGGTTGGTTTTGCCCTAAAATATATGCTGGGACAGGGTGCTTGTTTTATTTCTGAGCACATGTTCAACAGCTAGACCTCCTTATTTTATGACTTATACTCCAGCAGAATGTGAAAAGGAACTTTGTTGACTGATTCAAAATCAAAATCCCTGTATGGACTTTACCATAAAGTGGTACACTTGTATTATTTTAGCATAACACTTGCTAGTTTATTTTAGGAGGTATTTGACCTCAACGAAACTCTATTGCAAGTTGTGTTGTGTACTGTACGTTGACCCAAAAGGAATATTGTTAGTTAATGTTTGTTATAATTATTACTACTAAACAGAGCTAAAATTACTAAAAGCAAGTCCAATTTATGTGGTCCATTTTAGGTCTTTGTCTTAATTTTCTTATCATATTTGGTTTTCCAATTTCTTGAACGAAAATGGCAATATAAAGTTTTCCTTTTTGTAAAAGAAAATTGTAAACTCTTCCATATTTGGCTAGTCCCTTTTCTTGTAGGAAAATGTTTGGACTTCTATAAATTGAGGATCCTTCCTTCTCATTCAGTAGCATCCACAATATAGTCATAGGGGGTTTGAGAGTAGTGTTTAGGGAGAGAACTTTACGGGACAAGTGTTAGTGTGTCACTTGTGTTTGCCTCTCCGTGAAGTTGTTCTCTCAATATTTTGTACTCTCTTTTATTATAGTGGATTGCTCATCTCCGTTGTGAACGTAGGTCAGTTCACCGAACCACGTTAAATGTTTGTGTCTCTTTTGGTAGATTTCTCTTTATTGTGTGATTTATCGTCGTTCAACATTTTCTTTGCTAGATTCCGCGTGACACTTAATTTTTTTTGTCATAACACTCCTTAATCTTTGTATAATATTTCATTTTAAAATTTGCCAAAATTGACTAATTTATCAACCCTATTTGCTCATAATGTGATCTCCACTATGCAAAAAAAGAAAAGAAAAGAAAAAAAGAGCGTGTTTGTAACTCTGACTTTGTTTGTCACCAAAGTGATAGATGGTGATATAAGGTGGCAATTTATTTTACTTTAACTTAAGCATCGCAATCGTTAATATACTTGGTCTAACAGCTATACCATCTTAAGGAGTCACTAACTATAGTCTATTGTTAGTTGTTTGTGTTATATATAATGAAGACAATTAACATTGTCAACATTTTTTGTATCATGTACGTTGACCTGAGAGGAATATCGTACACGAAGTCAAGTGGATTTGTCGTCTGAATTGTCAGTGTGATTCTATTTACTATTGTATTAAATGTTAATGTACTTGCATATCACATGATATAACATTATTGAGCAATTTGGGTGAAAGAGCGCATAGGAGAAATCATAGCAAGGTTGTATTAAGAGGTATTTAATTATACGTAAAGTTAATCTACTCTCTCCGGTTGATAATAACTGATCAATTTATTTTTTTATTTTGGTTTAAAATAACTATCTATTTATATAATCAAGTAAAAATTTAACTTATTTTTCTAAAATTACTCTTATGTACGTATCCCTAAAAAATCATTTATTCCTCACATTTGAGAAGAGATGTAAGGGCTACTATAACTATGGTGCAATATTTAATAAGGAGTAATTTAGTCACACTAACTATTTTCGTCTAGAATTTAGTATTTTCTTAATGATGTGCCAAAAAAAAATTGATCACTTATTATGGATCGGAGAAAGTATTAATTTGTCCCGATTAAAACCTCATCGGCCTTTTGCTTTTTAAATCTTCTCATACGGGTACTCATGTTATGATCCCATTTTATTTTATGAAGAAAATAAGATTCAATTTGTTTTTGAGGCCTTTATAAATTTGATTTTAATTTTATGGTTTTTTACAAGAGATTTTTATTGTTATATAATTTTTTCCGTCTTTGTCGAGAAAGAAGTGAGCTATTTCTTTGCAATATTCTGCTCAAATTTATACTATGTGGTAATTCCGCCAAGATTTCTCCATTAGTTGGGGAAGAACGAAAGAGATTGTATTTAGTTGGATAAGCTGTGATCGGTAAACAAATGATCGATTCAGTGTCATTCCACTTTATTCTATTAAAATTGTAAGTTGGAGACCATTTCCTCGAAAATAAGGAGAGGGAAAAAAGCTTCATGCTTATGGTACTATTCGACAACTTCATTATTTCTGGAACTGTTTTCACAACTTGATTAAACAAAGCAATTTATTTACTTTTGTAATCTTACTACTTTGACTTGAGCTCAAAACGACAAACTCTTTGCCAACTAATATGTCAATTATGATCTTAATGATGTTTACTTAACCAAAAGAAAAATAGAAGAAAATCATAAACCAACTGTATCATTTCCAATTAATGCGTTGTAATTAAGTTAGTCAATTTTTTTCGCTTCACCTAATGATAGCTTATAGATAAACGAAAACTTAAAGACTTTTATGCACCATTTAACACAACTGTTCAATACCTTCTAGGACAAACGCATGTTATAGTCTTTGAAACACGAATCTCTTTCCAAAACTAGCACGAAGATGGAAGACTTTGAAAATAAAAAATGGTGGACGACTTTGAAAATGTTAAAATGGTTGACTTGAGTATAGTGCCACATTAGAGAAAGTGGAATCGACAAAATAATTGTTTTAAAAAAATGTCACTTTAATATTTCAAGAATTCTTTTGGTTCCTCATTCGATATTACTGACTAAATTCGGATTCGCGTCAACAAGTTCCATATTAGAATGTAAAAACTCCTTAATAAAGATGACTGCATATTCAAGGCTCAAATCTAACACCTCCCGTTAAGGATACCACACCCAACGAAGAATTATTTTTCAATAATGTCACCTTTGGCATTAAATGTAGACGTGATTAATTAGCCATATATATTTTGCTAAAGCTACAGCTAAGTATAAAACAAATTTAATTGGATGAAAGAAATATTAGAAAACATATAAATGATGTATACGCGGCATAAAATAAGGAGGCATTTTATGATTATATATAGCGGTAATTCGTGCATTAATTATGGAAGATAGTTAAAAGAATAATAATAAGGTCAGTGCAAGAAGTCTTTATTAAATACCAAAATCAGTAAATTTCGGTCACTAGATTTGACTTGCATAGATGGTCTCCAATTAAGACTGCATTACATTTCCATTATAAAACTTTGCTAGAGTTATGATTGTAACAAGCATACAAGTATTTAAGATAAGAACAACAACCAATAATATGACAGTCACAGTAGAAGTATATTATTGAAGAATGAATAAATTAGAGTTTCATACAATGACAGTGAATTTCCCTCCCCTTTTTTGAAAATATTTTCAATTTCTGTCTCCTGATAGCCATGTAAGCTAAATTTCACCTTTAAAAGTAATTGGACGAATCTCTTTCTCAAACAAACTTAGCCAACGTGAACTAACTAACAATAACTAGTGTAATCTCATAAGTAGAATCTAGGAAGAGTAGGATGCATGTACGCAACTTTACCCAATTACCCTAGAAGGGTAGAGAAAATATCTCCAAATAGATTATCGGCTAAGAAAGAATAAGAGAAGCACTTATAATAAGTAATATCAATATAAGGTATTTATAAAACAAAATCCAAGCAAGCAAAAAAGAGTATAAAAGAAGCAATAATAATCAATAATAATACGTAGTACAAGATATGAAATGATAACAAACTAAGGGCGTACGGAAGACAGCCAACGTGAACTAACAAGGGACAAAATTTAAAGAATAATAGCCTCAAACAAGGTCAGTTGTGGCTTTCGGTATTGCTCTCTTTATAGTTATGTTAATAGTAATAGAAAAGCAATAGTAACATCAATACCCATGATAAATTTCTAGAGTAAAATGCTGTTTCTAGAATAGTATTCTTTTACTTCTTTTATTTTTTCTCGTTTTTTAAAAGTCATGTGTGTTCTTCAGTCTGCATCATCTCTTCGAGACAAGTAGATAAAATTAAATGGTGGGCCGAGCAGTCTTAAATGAATGATATAAGTGTCAACAAGGTGATGATCAATCTGGTTCTGTACCAAAAGCAGTCGTTATCTTGCTTACTGATATATACTTTTAAAGGTTAAAATGATAAGTAATATCCAAGTGTTAATATTTGGTTATGATGTCTTAAACCAGATCATTTTGACAATTTTACACCTACTTTATCACTGTAAAATCTTACTCGACAAAATTGAGCATTATCGATGGGAGTATTTGAGCTAGAGCTCATCCGCCATGGCTGCGTGCCATCAAGCTCAAAGAGAAAAAGAAGAAGGTTCGAAATCTTTTGGAATGAGAGCAAACATACTCATTGAATTGAATTAGGAAATGACAGTGCATCTATAAATATATACACAAATGACTCACAGACACTAACTAACAGATGTAACTAACTGCTTGCAAAACTAGACACTTACAAAACTAGCACTAACAACCTAACTAACCAACTGTAGACAATGTGGCTACTAGTTAAATAACTACATTCTAATTCTAATCTTAACACCCGCCTTCAAGTTGGAAGGGAGGTACTCATTTCAAACTTGTGAAGCAGTGACGGATGTTTGATTCCTGTCAGGGATTTGGTGAGTATATCTGCAAGCTGGTTGTCTGTATGGACATAATGTAGAGAGATCAATCCTTCAGCGACCTTACCCCTTACAGAATAATAGTCGACCTCTTTGTCTTTTGTTCGTTCATGAAACACTGGATTTCTGGTGATGTGCAGGGCTACTTGATTGCCACAATATACTGGAATAGGAAGATCCAAGGTACAATTAGTTCTTCCAAAAGCTTTGACAACCAAACAAGCTCTGCAACTACCTTTCTTGCAGACCTATATCCTGCCTCTATAGAGCTCAGTGACACAATGGACTGTTTCTTCGATTTCCAACTAATTGGATTGTCTCCAAGTAATACAATATAACCGCTAAGTGATTTTATGGTCTCAGGGCAAGCTGCCCAATCTGAATCACAAATAGCTCTTAATCTATAAGCTTCACTGTTCGACAGAAAAATCCCCATACCACGATCACATTTCAAATATCTGAGTACAAGTATGGCAGCTTTGAGGTGAGAGTCTCGAGGACATTTCATGTACTGACTTAGATGTTGGACACTGTAGGCAATATCAAATCGTGTGTTGGTGCGGAAATTCAATTTTCCCATCAAATTTTTGTATTAAGTAAGGTCTGTGAATAGACTACCTTCAGTAGCTTTCAACTTTGTTGAGGGATCAAGTGGAGAGGCCATCGGAGTATAGTGTGAGCATTCAAACTCCTTTATCAAATCATTTGTGAACTTTCTTTGTGTGATTATTGCTCCATCGTTTTTGTACAATATCTCCGATCCTAGGAAATAGTGTAGTCTTCCCAGATCCTTTATTTTGAAAGTTCCATGTAGGTAAGACTTCAATGCCTTGATTTCTCCCAAATCTGTTCCTGTTAAGAAGACATCATCTACATATACTGCTAAAAAAATAACAAATTTACCCTCATTATTGTAGAAAAGAGAATAGTCTATCATAGAATGCATATAACATTTAGAGCATAGGGACTCTGTCAACTTAGCATACCACTGTCTACTTGCTTGCTTCAAACCATAAAAGGATTGTTCAGTTTACACACCAACTTCTGGTTTTCTACTACCAGCACAGGTGGTACTTGCATGTACACTTCTTCATTTAGGTCTCCATGTAAAAAAGTATTGTTCACATCAAGTTGAAAAATATCCTAATTCTTCTTTACTACAGTACCAACTAATGCTCTCATAGTAGTCATCTTTACTACTGGAGAGAAAGTCTCAGCGTAGTCAACTCCTGCTTGTTGAGTGTAACCTTGACAACTAGTCTAGCTTTAAATCTTTCAACACTTCCATATTCCTTGTGTTTGATTTTATACACCCATTTACAACCTATCACTTTCTTTCATGCAGGTAGTGGGACAAGGTCCCAGGTATGATTAGAATAGATGGCATCAAATTCTTGGTTCATGGCATGTTTCCAAGCAGGTATAGTCGCTGCCTCTTCATATGACTCAGGTTCAGAGTCAATAGAAAGCTTTTCAATCAAATACTGACCAGTGCCACTTAGAGCATTTAAGAATATAGGTTGCAAGTAGGGTACATGTGTGTGAAAAGATAAGGACTGTGAGGGTGAGCTATGGTCAAATTCTGTAGGTTGTTCTTCAGTGGTATTGTGAGTAGTATTGAGAGTGGGCACATTGAAAATGTAATCTTTAAAATAACTTGGAGGTTTCAGTGTTCTTTGGGGTCTATTGTGAGTTAGGATTATGGTCTTATTAGATTGTATTGAGCTTGGTGAATTATTTGAAAGGGATTACTGTTGATCTTTTGGGTGAAAACTAGGCTCAAGTGATGTGTTTGAGGTTCCATTTGAAGTGGGAGAGCTTTCGTATCCTGGTGAACATGATTCATGAGTGATAGAATTAGTATCATTTTCAAATTAAAATTCATGTGACATTAGCTGTTGATGTGGACTTTCACTCTTGCAGGTGACAGTAGGATTAGCAACATCAAAATGACTCATACTCGGTCCTATTTGAGGAGAAGGAAAACATGAATGTTCATATTTAGATGCTAAATCAATATGGTTTCCATGTAATACAAATGGAAAGATTTTTTTACGAAAAGTCACATCTCTAGATACATGAATCTTTCTTATGGCTAGGATAAGAACCTTGTATCCCTTTGATCCAAAATGGTATCCTATGAAAATATGTGGAGTTGATCTTGGTTCAAATTTATCTTAATGAGGTTTTAAGTTTGTAGGAAAGCATAGACATCCAAAACTCCTAAGGTGTAAATAGTTTAGTTTCTTCTTATATAGAACCTTAAAAGGACATTTCCCTTTGAGGGATGACGATGGCAATCTATTGATCATGTAAGTAGAAGTTAGGATGCACTCTTCCCAGTATCTTATAGGCAGTTTGGAATGATACAACAATGCTCTTGTAGTTTCAAAGAGGTACTTATGTTTTCTTTCTACTATACATTCTGTTGAGGGCTATAAGGACAAGTTTTCTGGTGTAAGATCCTTTGGTTTGGAAAAACATGGTTGTTTCATTGTTCACAAACTCCAGATCATTGTCAGTTCTGATAGTTTAATTGAGGTATTGAAATGGTTTTGGACCATTGCACAAAAAGATTTTATGACATGTAAGGCATTACTTTTACTAGTCAAGAGATGTGTCCAAGTACATCAGCTATAGTCATCAACTGTGATTGTCATGAGTTGGTGCATGATAAGGGCCCCACATATCTACATGGAGGATTTCAAATGCTTTGGTGGTGGAAGTGGTTCTTTTTGGGAATGAAGATCTATTCTTCCTGACCATAGGACATATAGAATACATAAAGGGTTGTTTGTTTGCAAAAGCTATATGTATGGAATTGATACCTTTCATCTTGATAAAAGGTACATGACCTAGAATGTTATTCCACAAGAGATGCACATGATTGTTACCAGGTATAAATGTATCTATTTTGTTAGAAGAAGTTCTATTGAAAATTCAAAGGAACTTGTTATACTTTTATTATCACAAACATGTGGAGGAATGGATGCACTAGGTGCAAAATTACAGGGACGGTGTTGATAATATACATTATTGATACACAGATGGTGTTGATAATATGACTGCATGAGGTGGATGCACTAGGTGCAGATCTGTGTATGAGTGGTATGATAGAAGAAATTTTCTTTCTTGAATTTGAATAATGAAGGTAGAGGTTGTCTTTGACTTTACCAATCTCCAGAGGCCTCCTTAGTGAAAACCCATGTAGAAAGATACAAGAAAATTTAGTAAATATGATGATGAAATCAAGTTAAACTGTCCATGAGTGAACAAAGATCAATTGAACGTGAAACTAGGTACATATAAGATTCTTTTTAGGGTAAATTAGGATTGAGTATGACATCTCCAACTATTGTCACTCTTACTTTATATCCATTTGGCGAAGAAACTAGAAAGGATAAACAAGAGTTTTGATGTTACTCAAAGAGGCTTTGTTATAAGTCATATGGTTAGTGGCTCCTGATTCAAGAATGCAAGAATCAACATTCTCTTTAAAACTTTCATAAGACTATGTACTTGGATCAACAGAAGTGTTACAAGCAGTCATACCTTTAAAGTTAACAGCATCATCGGTTATGTTGATGTTTTCTGAGTTGTCTCCATTATTTCCACTCTTGAAGCTTTCTTATGTCATCAGTTGTCTATATTGTTCCTTTGTTAGCTATTGCATGGCTTTACCTTGCTCTTGAGAATTTCCCATCCATGTGTTAAAGCTGCTCCATTGTCAGATGTGTCAAATACGTTTGTTACCATTTTTCTTCCTCTATTATATATGTTGTACTTCATGTTTTGTGGATAACCATGTTTTTTGTAACACTTGTCCTTAGTGTGCCTTGGTCTTGTAGAAATCACAGAATGGCCTAGGTCTATTTCCCATATAACCTCTTCCATAACTATTGTTCCCACCAGAGGAATTACTCATGCATTGATTATAATTGGTTCTAAAATTGTTATTTCCTAGGCCAATGGCTTTTAGTGATATTGACTTAATTACTAACTATTGATTGTGTGGCTTAACTTCTCTTTGCTTCTCTTCCTGTATAAGGATAGAAAATGCTTGTCCAATTCTTGGAAGATGACTCATCATCAGTATACTCCCTCTTACGATATTATATACCTCATTTAACCCCGTCAAAAACGGTATCAGTCTTCTGTCTTGCCTAATTTTCTGTATACTAGCGTTAGCACCACATATACATTGACAACTGCACTGTGCATGTGCATTTAATGCATTTAAGTCTTCCAATAGTTTCTTCATCTTAGTATAATAGAATGTTATATCGAGAGTTCCTTGACTTAGGTAATTGATTTCTTTCTGGAGTTGATAGAGTTTTGCACAATTTGTTTGATCATACCTAGCTTCTAATTCATGCTACAACTTCTTTGCATCATTTACATATTGTAAACTGTCCGCTAAGTCTTTTGAATGAGAATTCACAATCTACGAAGTCACCATACCATCACATCGCTCCCACTAATAAAAGGTTGCATGTCCAATTACTGATTTCTGACACTTCCCTATTATGAAGCCAACCTTATTCTTCACTGAGAGGGCTCTAAGTACACCTCTCATCCATGATCTCCTGTGCCATCAAACGGTACAAGAACTAACATAGAACTTGCACTCTCCGACAGATGCATGTATATAGGGCCTGAAGTATCTAAAGTGTCTTGGTTTACAATATCTCCAGCCATTACTTAAACTACGGGTCTCGATTGATTTAAATCGTAAATCAAAGACAGGAAATGAGAATTCAAAAGAGAAACTTAGAGAACACTTAAATTTGCTATGATTTGTTATAACCAAACAAGATCACAACAAAAAATGCAATTTTAAATAGGATTTCACAAGAGAGAACAATGATTGACAATTTCGAGAAAGACCTAAAACATCGATTGTGAATTGAAGAGAAAATGAGGCAGGAGATTGCAAGTTACCTCAGTAAATGAAGCCTTGTTCTGATACCATGTCAAAATTGAGCATTATCGATGGGACTATTTGAGCTAGAGCTCAACCGCCATGGTTGTGTGCCATGAAGCTCAAAGAGCAAGGAGAAGGTTCGAGATCTTTTAGAATGAGGGAAAAAATACTCATTAAATTGAATTAGAAAATGGCAGTGCACCTATACATATATACAAACTAAAATACTCATTGAATTGAATTAGAAAATGGCAGTGCACTTATACATATATACAAACTACTCACTGACACTAACTAACAGATGTAATTACTAACTTCTTGCAAAAATAGCCACTTACAAAACTAGGACTAACAACCCAACTAACTGTAGACAATGTGGCTACTAGTTAGATAACTACATTCAAATTCTAATTTTAACACTCCTCCATCAGATGATGATTATGTTTCTTACCTAAGAAAAATAAGATGATATCAATTTATATTTGCAATCAAATAACAAGAGATAGTTAAGTCATTTTTGCAATGTGAAAAATTAAATATCACATTATTAGGAATTTAACATATCAGTTCTCTTTTAAAAAAGCCCACAAACATAATCAAATTGGACTACCCTGTGACTATCAATGAGTATATAATGGAGTAGTTGATTTTAGACATTGAAGAGTGTTGGCTCAAGTTGTATAACGAATTGTGGAAGTATAAGTGATAATTAAACTTTTAGAGCATTAGCTCGAGTTTTGAAGTGAATTGTGAAGTAAAAGTGATAAAGAGAAGAGATCATTATGTTGTCACCCTTGTCGGGCCATTGGTGATTTATTTCTTATCTCCCTTTCCAGGATGTTGATGTTATTAATGTTGTTCCCTATCCGAAATTTAATTGTTGACTTGTTGCTCCATTGCTGAAATTTACAAAATTTTCTTATTTCCTTTCCCTATTGTTTGTGATTGTTGTTTGGGTGAGGAAGAGAGTTAAAACACGAAGGGTGATGCCATGCCGCACGATGTACCATTCCGTGCCTATTATATTGATTTTATGGTGAGAGAAGAGTGTAAAGAACGAAGGTTGATGCCATGCCGCACGATGTACCTTTCTGTGCCTATTATATTAATTTCATGGTGAGGAAAGAATGTAAAACATGAAGGGCGATGCCATTCCGCATGATGTTCTATTCCGTGCCTATTGCATTGATTGTTATGATAAGGACGAGAGTAAAAGCATGAAGGGTGATGCCGTGCACTTGTCCTTGATTTCTCTGATTCTTGCTGATAATTGAATTATGTTATCCCTTACGTTTATATACTGATTTTTGGTTATTGCTTGATTTTATTTTGAGGTTATAGATTCCCTTACCCTATTTGCCTTGTGATTGTTATTTGGGTGAGGAAGAGCGTAAAGCACGAAAGCTGATGTCGTGTATTATTTTGGTGAAAGAGAGTAAAAGCACGAAGGGTGATGCCGTGCACTTGTTTTGATTTGCTAATTTTTATTGATAACTGTGTTGTGGTATCCCTACACTAAATTGATGGTTCCGTGTTGATACTTGTTGTACCCCGCATCATGCTTTTCCCTTCCCCTTTTTAATTGAACTGTGGTGATCCTCATATTTATGTGCTGCCCTTCTGTTACTATTCGATATTTCCTCGCATCATGCTTTTTCCCTCCCATACTTGACTGTTTTGTTCTGTACTTCTTTTCTACTGTATATAGTTAAAATACACAGGTTTAATTGGTAGTCTGGTTCTAGCCTCATCACTACTTCGCAGAGGTTAGGCTAGACACTTACCATCACATGAGGTCGGTTGTGCTGATACTCCGCTCTACACTCTTTTGTGCAGACCCCAGTGTTGTGGACTTGGACCGCAATGAGATTGCTGATTCTTGATCATCATGCGACTCGAGGTAGTCCCGGATGCATCCGCATATCTTGGCACCTCCTTCTATCTACTATTCATGATTCTTTCATCCATTTCTAGAGACAATTTTGTATTTATTTCTTTCATACCCTTTATTTGTAGTATTTTTAGACCGTCTGTGAAATTATGACACCAGTTCTGGGTAGTCCAAACTCAAACAGTTGTATTAGATTCATGTTCTGCTAGCTTATTGCTTTTCTTCCGCTTATGTTAAATTCTGCTATTTAAATGATATTACTTCGCAATTGTTAATGAATATAAAATGGAAAAAAGGTAAGTTGTTCACATAATTGGCTTGCTTTGCTCGCATTAGTAGGCACTATCACGATTCTCGATGGTGAGAAATCCGAGTCGTGACAGTAGCCCTTTCTCAGATCCCATTCGTAAAATTTAGCTGAGTATGTTATTGTTGTGGTTATTATTAATTAATGATCAAATAAAAATGATATCTTACATACTATCATAGATTAAACAATACTTATTGTGTGAAAATTTTAACATGTATATATAACTTAAATTCTAAAAAGAATGGGAATATTAACTTGAAAAACAAGGCAAACAACTTGCTAACGATTGTTATACTGATCATATGTATAAACTAAATCCTGTAATCTTTACTTCTATATATGTATTGACAAAATTAATTTTCTTACATTATCAAGTCAACAAGGTAATTAAAAATAATTACAATTAACTTGCAAAAGAAGACAAGTAGCTTTGTACAACAGATTAAATTATACTTATGGTATAAAAAATAATTTACGCTTAGTATATAAAAAATTTAAAATTTAATTAAAAAAGGCTGAAAATTCAAAGTTTTAACCCAGCCGTGACAAACGACTCCACTAAAAAGGTTACGTGGTCGTGTAAGGAAGTTTCGGTTAAAAGTAGCGCGTTTATTTCAAAGTCTCTCCTCCACCATTATACCCCATTGGCCACAGCTGCTGATTTTTAAGTCTTCTCTTTGACAAAATATCCCCTCTAACAAAATCTTCCAATTTTTTCTTCTTCTCCTTAGATTCTCTCATTTACTAACCCCTCATCCTATTAATAATAAAATTAGTTTCATCCCTTTATTTATTGTTCCTTTATTTTTTCTTCATCACTCTCCTCTGTTCTTTGTCAGAGTTGTTAAGGCAGCCGAACAGTTTTGTCCAGCGATCTTGCTCAAGAAATCGTTATTCGGGAACCCCATGTGAGCAAGAGGTATGAATTTTGGTTTTCAAGTTGTTTTATTTCCTGAAATTGAAGTTTCCGTTAATGTCTTTGAGCTAGAAGCTTTTTCTACATTTAGCTTTGACCTTTTGTCTGTTTTCGGCAACTGAAGAAGCTGAAAAGAACTAGTAATTGAAAATTGAGAATTCTCTGTATACAGTTCAACTCTGAGGATTTTTTAATTCTTGTTTCTTCTTTTTAATCGTACTTTTTAGGCAATCATGTCTTAATTTCTGGAGAAAGAGCTTCCCCTTTTGTCAATTTGCTTGCAAGACCATCCTTTGGTCTTAAGCTTCGTATAATAAGAGAAGTCTTAAACTTGTTATGATCAGGTTGACTGCAAAATGAAATTCCCCTTCTTTTTTTCGTATCTTTTGTTAGTTTGTTCCTCTAGTTCTGAATCATGGGCATCAAGTTTTGAGCTTTTTGCATAAAAACATAAGGGAAGAGAAGTACAATAAGAGAAGAAAAAAAAAAGATGGGCCTTTTTTTATTTTTTATGAAGATAGGGGAGTAAGTTGTGAGTTGGAAATGTGATTTCAAACTGTTCAATTGTGGCACATTAGTCTTATTATCTGGCTTGAGCCAAGTGGTAATGAGGTGGGGTCTCACTTTTGTATTTGTTAATCATAGTGGTTGTATTTTTGGTATAATCATTCAATGCTGACCTTTATTTTGTTTCTAGATGGAACACAAACAAAATTTTCAACTTTGTCTCATATTTTAATTATCACGTGCACACTTCTTGTAGACAAGAAGGGGTTGATGGTTCCAACCTCTTTTGAATTCAGAGTCTCCCCAAGAGTATGGTGGTAAGTTCTTGGAGGGAAGGATGCCGGGGGTCTATTTGGAAACAGCTGCTCTACCCCAGGGTAAGGGAGTCTGCGTACACATTACCCTCCCCAGAGCCCATCCAATAAGATTATATTGGGTTGTTGTATAGACTTCTTTTAGACTAACGAGTTCTAAATTTTATACACTCACAATCCAATCATCTAAAATACATTATAATTATATGAAACCGTCCATAATAAGTGGAATTAATAACATGGAAAAAGAAAATATACTATTCTTTACACTATTAGTGAATATAAATTAAATCTTAGTCTAATATAGGATGCTGCAGTAGTTTGAACCAAGATTTTTTTCTGGTCTCTTTTTGATGTTGCTTTGAGCGAAAAATATCAGATTTTGGGAAATGAATGTGAAACCAAGACTTCTTGTCATGACTCAATGATTGTTAATGAAGGTCGAAAACCAGTTTTACAGAAATAAAGGTGACATGATTTTAGTCTTTGGACTTTGTTGTCAAACCTTTTGGTTATGAAAGGAAGCTACCTTGTCAATTCTTAATGGTTTTCATATTGCTCGACATTTACAAGAAAGAATACAATTTAATAAAGATTTAACTCTTCATAGCTTTTATTTAGCAGTTTGATCTTGTTATATTTGATTGATTTCACTTATAAGTCCCTGAAGTATTCTACTCAAATCCGTCCTATGTTGAGCAGGCATTTTCATCAATCTAAGATCTTGGGGTCAGGCAATGGAGAAAGTAGTGACATTAGTTGCATTTAGACTATTGGTTATTCTATCAATTTTTCTTCTACCAAATGTATCCGAGGCAGAACCTAGATCTCAGACGGTCCAGATCATATGCGGTACACAACTGGAGCATAATACTACAATTTATGTCCCAAATTTTGTTGCCACAATGGAAACCATAAGTGAGCAAATGAGAACTAGAGGCTATGGAGTAGCACTCACCGGTACTGGACCGGATGCTAACTATGGACTAGCACAGTGCTACGGTGATCTTTCTTTACTTGACTGTGTCTTATGCTATGCCGAAGCCCGAACAGTCCTTCCTCAGTGCTTTCCTTACAATGGAGGGCGAATTTATCTAGATGGCTGCTTTATGCGGGCTGAGAATTACACATTCTATGACCAGTATTTAGGACCTGAAGACAGACATGTCTGTGGAAATAAAACCAGAAAGGGTTCTTTGTTCCAACAAACCACTAGACGGGCTGTTCAGCAAGCTGTTGCTAATGCACCAAAGAATAATGGCTATGCACGCGCTGAAGTGGCAGTGCCCGGGGTAACAAATGAGACAGCTTATGTCCTAGCAGATTGCTGGAGAACACTGAGTGCTAACTCGTGCCGAGCTTGTTTGCAAAATGCTTCTGCCTCTATGATGGGGTGCTTACCCTGGTCAGAAGGCCGAGCGTTGTACACTGGATGCTTCATGAGGTACTCGGATGTTAATTTTCTTAACGCTATAGCTACCAGTGGAGACTCGTCATCAAATGGTAATCTTTATTCTGTCTTCTTCTTTTGAAACTGTAATGTGGACCATGTGGCTGATAGATGAACAAATTTTCAGGAAATGTGGTGGTAATTGTAATTGCTGTTGTTAGTGCTGTGGTCGTTTTGGTAGTGGGAGCTGTTATCGCCTATTATATGTGGAAGAACAAACAAATACAGAAGAAGAGAAAAGGTAAAACCTTTGGTAATATTTCAGCGGCTTTAGCTTTGAATATTGCTGAAGTAACTAAGAGTTTGAAATATCCAGGTTCCAATGATGTGGAGAAATTAGTGAAGACCCTTCACGATAGTAGCCTGAACTTCAAGTATTCAACTCTTGAGAAAGCCACCGGGTCTTTTGATGAGGTAAACAAGCTCGGGCAAGGTGGATTTGGCACAGTTTATAAGGTAGTGGGCTGAGAATATTGCACTGGTTAACATCTTTTATGTTTTTCAGTTTATCCGTTACTATAATTCACAATTACGAGTATCCACATGATCACATCGGTGTAAGTTTATACGATATGCTTATGTTGTCAGGGAGTTCTACAAGATGGGAGAGAGATTGCTGTCAAAAGGCTGTTCTTCAATAACAAACACAGAGCTGCAGATTTCTACAATGAAGTCAACATTATTAGCAGTGTTGAGCACAAAAATCTAGTAAGGCTATTAGGATGTAGCTGTTCTGGACCTGAAAGTCTTCTCGTATATGAGTTCCTCCCGAACCAGAGTCTTGATCGGTTTATCTTCGGTGAGTAGCAGTAGCAGAACTTTGCTCTATCTTAAATTTTTTTTTCTACAATTGATGCAATGACTTTAACGCACTCCTGATTCTTATTGGCATGAAACTAATTGAATTGACCGTGTACGTTGAAATTGGCAGACCCTAGCAAAGGTAAAACACTGAACTGGGAAAAAAGATTTGAAATCATTATAGGGACTGCTGAAGGTTTGGTCTACCTCCACGAAAACAATAAGACGAGGATTATTCATAGAGATATAAAAGCCAGCAATATTCTGTTGGATTCGAGGCTCAGAGCAAAAATTGCTGATTTTGGGTTGGCCAGGTCTTTCCAAGAAGACAAGAGTCACATAAGCACTGCCATTGCTGGGACTTTGTTAGTGATTCTTTTCTTTCACCATTTATATCATAGCCCAAAACTTCTGTTCAGTTAATCTTTTTATCTCTTAATCAATGGTTAATTTTTGCATTATTTTCCTTCACAGAGGATATATGGCCCCAGAATACTTAGCCCATGGCCAATTAACCGAAAAGGCAGATGTTTACAGCTTCGGCGTTCTTTTACTGGAGATTGTTACTGGAAGGCAGAATAATAGAAGCAAACACACTGAATACTCTGACAGCTTAATTTCTATTGTAAGTCGTGAACAAATTCTTAAATGTACTTCCGATATATAGAAAGTTTTTGCTCATTGGTTTAGCTGTTTCCATATATTGGATTAAAACAGGCATGGCAGCATTTTCAACACGGCAGAGTAGAGGAATTGTTTGATCCAAATCTTATGTTGCACAACTACCACACTGTCAATGTAAAAACTGAGGTTCTACGAGTGGTACATGTCGGACTTTTGTGCACACAAGAGGTTCCGGGATTAAGACCATCTATGTCCAAGGCATTGCAGATGCTGGTAAAGAAAGAAGAAGAGTTACCTGCACCGACTAATCCTCCGTTTGTAGATGAGAAAACCATGGAGCTTCACGACCCTTGGGATACCCCATCTTATCCCCATAGAGAAGGTGATTCGGCTTCAATTGCCAACATTTCTCACAGTTCTTTCTACCCCAGATGATGTTTCAAACTGAGACATTACATAAATATGCGAGAGAATGAAATCTCGACTATCATCTTGCCTCGTGTTCCTTTTTGCATACTCTTGGAACAGATGTTTTGTAAGCAGCAACTTGCTATTATTACTGTAATGGTGAAGTGTTTGCGCATATGGGGCGGTTTATTATTGTTACTAGGTATATACACATTACCAGGAAGAGAAATCAGAGAGCTTTTAATGAGAATTAGATAATATGCAGTGTGCTAGCTACTTCAAAGAATGGAGGTATTGATTCTTACACATTTTGAATCATTTCAGTATAATCTTCTTCTTTATCCATTAGTAATTTCACTAAGCCTTTTCCCTTTTTGGTTCATGATTTTAGAAAGTATCTACTCCATGAACGTAGTCATCCAATTACGTTGCTGCTTGTCATTCACACCTTGTTTGGATGGTTGTTGCATGTTATATTCTATCGAATTGTTACATTAAATGCAATGCTTATTTTGGTTGTTACTTAAAATTTTATTGTATCGTATCCGGAGGCGGAGCCGGGATTCGAAGCTAATGGGTTCGAGATTCTATTCCTTCAAAGTTACTTGGTTCTAAATTAATAATTTGTACATATTCAATGAATAAACACAAATACATAGTTTTGAACAAAGCCACTTGGTTCAGTTGAACCCCCGTCTGATGCTCTAGCTCCGCCGCTGATTGTATCGTTAAATATGTTATTACTTAACGATCAAAAATGCCACTTTATGGAACGGTTTAGTGTGGATACATCTGTTTACCCTCAAAATTGGATAACAATTGAATTTGTAAGTAGTTATAAGGATATGCGGATTAATTTGACATAAAGCAATAAATTGGATTGGATTGAAAAGATAAAGATAAAAATAAATTCAAACCACGCGTAGGATAGTTTCATTCTTAGTGAAATCTTCCTCCTCGACCCAGGCTCACCGTGACCAACACCGATGAAAAATATAAGAGCTAATGATAGAGAAAAATATTAATATATGTCACACCTCCTTCTTATCGCTATTTACTACACCTCGGGACGGGATATAATAAAAGGACGAAGTTTTTCCAATTTAAGGACAGTCGGAACAGGATTTATTTATTTAAATTCAGAGTCTCCACTTGGGAGATGTCACGACCCTGGTTCACCAATCGTGAGACTGTCATGACGGCACACAGTCTTCGCGACTAGGTAAGCCTAACACAATTGCGGAATTGACAGCTTTTACGAACAACTAAAAATAATAGCGGAATAACATAGATTAATGTAATAGGTGCTGCTTGGCACATACACTTTATAATAATTACTGAAAATGTAACCTCCAAGACCCGGAAACTCACAGGCAAACACAGGCTAAATAGTGTAAAACTGTGGCTCTAACCTCCAACAATATCTATACAACCGAAACAAAGGGAAATGAACTAGTGTAGCTAAGGACGAACAGAAGGAGACTCTCCGAATTTGTTGCCGCAGCAGATGCATACCTCAAGTCTCCTAAAATAGCTTCGCGATCACCGGCAGTGTGCCTGATCTGATGAACCTGGATCTGCACAACAAAAGTGTGTAGAAGAGTAGCATGAGTACATACGGCGGTACTCAGTAAGTGACAAGCCTAACCTCGATGGAGTAGTGACGAGGAAGGTCAGGGCCCTACCGAGAATAATAATAACAACAATATCGAACAGTGTAAAGCAGGAGTAAATCTAAAATAACGACAAAATAAGATGGAAACTACAAGTCATCGACAGTTAAGCTAATCAAAGAAAAATAACACAACAAGTTCAAAATCAATAGCACAGGATCTTCGGGAATCGAACCCGCAGTCCATTTATATGAGTGACCAGGATCTCCGGGAATTGAACCCGCAATCCATGTATATCAGTAGCTAGGATCTCTGGGAATTGAACCCGCAGTCCATTTATATCAGTAGCCAGGATCTCCGGGAATCGAACCCACAGTCAATTTATATCATTATCCCAGGATCTCCGTAAATTGAACTCGCAATCCATTTATATCAGTATCATAGGATCTCCGGGAATCGAACTTGCAGTCCATTTATATTAGTAACACCGGATCTCCGGGAATCGAACCCACAGTCCATTTATATTAGTAACACCGGATCTCCGGGAATCGAACCCGCATTCCAGAGAACAAAACACAATCAAACAAGGAGAATACGTCGAGAAAATAAAATACACTGCTACGATTAACAATTAAATTCAATCTCAACATGTTCCACGTAATTTCAATTAAGACAAATAGGCATTTAAACAATTAATCATATTTAATCATGCTCTTCTAACTAACACACGATAAGTCTTGCATTTAAACTAGTCAAATAACAGAGATAACACCGATTGAACAATTCAAGTAAAGTGGATTTTCAATAATTTGCGCAAGTACACGCCCGTCACCTCGCGTACAAGGCATTTAAATCAACACATAATACATCCTAAGGGGAGGGGTCCCTCACACAAGGTTAGACAAGCCACTTACCTCAACCCGGTACAAAACCGCTAAGAAACAATGCCCTTGCCACGAGTATCCGACTCTGAGTGGCCTAAATCTATTCAAACCAATTACATAGTGTAAATAACATCGCAAGTAACTCATTACACTGTTAAAATTAAAGCTAAGGCGCAAAAATGGGTAAAATGACCAAAATACCCATCCAACCATCGGCTCTAAATCAAAATATTTTTACGTTTTCAGAACCCTCGTACTCACACGAATCTAACCATATAAAAATCTCCCAAATCGGAGGTTAAATGCCCCCTCAAATCATTGAAATTATTTCTAAGAAATTTACCCCAAGTTTCATCCAAAATCCGAAATTAATGGAGGAGTTCGAGTTTAGATTAGTGGATAATAATCATAAGGGAGTAAGGAATCATTACCCAATAATTGCCTCTGAAAATTCCTCGAACAATCTCCCAAAACCGAGCTTCCTAGCTTGAGTTTTTGTAAAAATGGTAATACCCTCATTTTTGAAAAGATATAATCTGCCCAGACATTTAATGCAATGTGATCGCAGGAATGGCTACGCAATCGCATAGAAGAAACTTTGAGCCCTGGGAAACTGCTCTATGGGATCGTAGTGAGAGGACTGCGATCGCGTAAGATAAGGGGATTGAACTATGTGATCGCACAAGGAACATCGTGATCGCGGAGAAGGAAGAGTTAAAGATATGCGATCGCAAGAGGCTTTACACGATCGCATTGAAGGAAAATAGGCCCCTCGGAAATTACACTATGCGATCGCATGAGTGAGGATGCAATCACATAGAACAAAAAGTCTGCAACATCAACAGCTGAAATGTGCAGCTATTTTTCAACACAAATTGCCTCGTTGGCCATCCGAAACACATCCGAGACCCCCGGGACCTCAACCAAACCCACAGACATGACCCATAACATTGTTCAAACTTTTTAAAATCCTTAAACCACCTAAAATAACGTCGAAAACACGAATTAACCAAGGATTCAAGCCTATGAAGTTTGAATTCTAACCAAACACATTTTTGATCAAAAACCTCTCCAAAACTTATCCGAATGACCTGAAATTTTGCACACACATCCAAAATGACAAGACGAAGCTACAACAAGTTCCGTAATTCCAAACCGACCCTCGGATAAAAAATTCACTATCGGACTGGAATTTCAAAATTTTCAAACTTCGGCATTTCAAGTCTAAATGAGCTACGGGCCTCCAAAATATATTCCGAACACGCTCCTAACCCCGAAATCACCTAACGGAGCTAACGGAACCATCGGATTTCGATTCTGAGTTAGTCTTAAAAATGTTCCGAATACAGACCATTTTTAACTATTAAGCTCTCATTTAGGGACTAAGTGTCCCAAAACACTCCGAATTCTAGAACCGAACACCCTGGCAAACCAAAATAGCATAAATGGACTTAGGGAAAGAAGTTAATGGGGAATCGGGGTGAAAATTCCAAAAATGACCGGACGGGTCATTACAGGAGATTAATGGTGTCCCAAGTCACCGGCTGAATCCCTGAACCGAGGAAAGTTTGACTATGTTAATAGTTCGAGAACCAGAAATCCGGATAAGGAATTCTGTTAACCCGGAAGAAGGTGTTAGGCATTCCTGAATTCCGTGGTTTTAGCATGGTCGCTCAACTATTGTATTTGATTTTATCTGATTTTAATACATGTTCTACTTTTATGTGCCTTTTTATTAATCAACCGCTTTATTTGTACTTATTGTTTATTTTTAAGAATTGCAACATCGTAAAAATGCATCTCGAATCACGCCGTACCAGTATGCCCGCGACTTTTAAACACATTTCGACTTTGTTGAGATTTGGATTTGGGTTGCATGAAATGCACACCCGTATTAGAAAGATAATACTATTCGCGCCTAAAGCAACTGCATATTAATTTACTTTGGGAAAGACCGTAAAATTCACTAAACGGTCCTTCCAAATCTAAAATTTTTAGTAAGAAATTAATGAGGGCCCCGCGAATATGTAGTTGATTTGGCGAGGCTCGTCTCATTTTATTTTGTTAGGGTCAAGCTAAAGCACCTAAGTTTTCTATATTGGTTTGAGTGTTCCGTTGTGAAGCATTTTGAAATGTTTTGTCTGCACCCTGCTTCAGAGGTTGCCTACATATCCTGGGTTAAACAGGAATCAGGTTGGTGTATTTCAGGAATGTCTGGTAGCTAGGACTATCAGGGACTGTGATCTCATTGTTGTTGTTGTTGTTACTACCGTTACTGCTGACTGACCATTTATTACATCATGGTAAAATAAAAGAAACTAGCCTAAGATGTGATCTATGAATTACAATAAATCCTATCTATGTCTTATAACTTGTTCTTGTGTTGCCTTGAACTTGTATCTTGTATTCTTCCAACGGCATTCTTGTTGTTGCCTTGATGATGTTTGATTACTTCAATACGTGTCCATTTTCCAGGTGGGCTCTTGCTTGCTAAATTTGAAAAATATTCCCTTTTCTTCAGGTGGGCATCCTGCTTTCAATTCTTTTTTTAAAATGTATTCTCTTGTTCTCCAGGTGGGCTCCTATTTACGACAACACAAATAACCAAAAAAACAATTCTGCCCAAGTATGGTGACTGTACATATCATGTTATCAGATATTAAAACTAAAACTATAATTTTTCAGGTGGGTGCCTGCTTACTGATTTAAAAACATGTTTCCTTGTTTTTTAGGTGGGTGCCTGGTTTCTAATTGGAAAGATATTCCCTTGTTTTTTTACGTGGGTGCCTGGTTACTAAACTTAAAAAATATTTCCTTATTTTTTTCAGGTGGGTGCCTAGTTTCTAATTTTAAAGATATTCCCTTGTTTTTCAGGTGGGTGCCTGATTTCTAACCTTAAAAGATATTCCCTTGTTTTTCATATGGGTGCCTGTTTTCTAAAATGTATTCCCTTATTCTAGAGGTGTGTGCCTGGTTTCTAAACTTAAAAGATATTCCCTTATTCTTCAGATGGGCGCCTGCTTTCTAAACTTAAAATATATTCCCTTGTTCTCGAGGTGGGCGCCTGCTTTCTAAACTTATAATGTATTACCTTGTTCTACAGGTGGACGTCTGTTTATTAAACATAAAATGTATTCCTTTATTCTACAGGTGGGCGCCTGATTTCTAAACTTAAAATATATTCCCTTATTCTACACGTGGGTGCCTGATTACTAGACTTTAAAATGTATTCCCTTATTTTCCAGGTGGGTGCCTGATTATTAAACTTGACATGTATTCCCTTATTCTACAGGTAGGTGTCTGATTACTAAAATTAAAGTATTCCCTTATTCTACAGGTGGGCGCCTGCTTACTAAACTTAAAAAATATATTTCCTTATTCTACAGGTGGGCTCCTGCTTACTAAACTTGAAATGTATTCCCTTATTTTCCAGGTGGGTGCCTGATTACTAAACTTAAAATGTATTCCCTTATTCTACAGGTGGACGCCTACTTACTAAACTTAAAAAATGTATTCCCTAAATTCTATAGGTAGGCGCCTGCTTACTAAACTTAAAAAATATATTCCTTTGTTCTACAGGTGGGCGCCTGCTTACTAAACTTTAAAATGTATTCCCTTATTCTACAGGCGGGTGTCTACTTAATAAACATAAAATTTATTCCCTTATTCTACAGGCGGGCGCCTGCTTACAAACAACCAACAAACCGAAGAAAATTTTTCTGCCCTAGTTTGATAACCGGGCTCTAAATTATTTTACCAACTATTATAAGAATTTTAAAAACTAAGTTCTATTATTAGGGAGGTCCTAGCCAATCCTACCTATCTCTTCTACAGATGTTACTTCATTGTATTTATTATTAAATGTCTTAAATCATTCCCCATTATCTAGGAGGGTCCTGACAATTTCTAACAATTACGAATTTCCCCTATCTTTTTTAAAAGCATTACTAATTTGTTATTAAAAAATTTTTAACTACTCCCCATTATCCAGGAGGGTCCTGACAACTTTTATTACAACTTCCAATATATCTTGTTCTTAAAACTACATCCTATTATTCAGGAGGGTCCTGACAACTTCTATTATAAATTTTTACTATATCTTGTTCTTAAAGCTACGTCCCATTATTCAGGAGGGTCCTGACAAATCCTAACCATTACAAACTAAGTTATTTTTCTAAATGTATTACTCTAACTACAATTGTTATCAAAAAGTTTTAAACTACTTCCCATTATCCAGAAGGGTCCTGACAACTTCTACTACGTCCCATTTATCCAGGAGGGTCCTGACAACTTCTACAATTTCTACTATATCCCATTCTCCAGGAGGTCCTGACAACTTCTACAATTTCTATTACGTCCCATTATCTAGGCGGGTCTTGACAACTTTCTATTACAATTTTACTTATATCTTATTTTTAAAACTACTTCCATTATTCAGGAGGGTCCTGAAAACTCCTAATCGAAACCTACATCAAACTTTTAGAACGAACTTATATTCCTTTTCATACCAAGTTATGTTTCTCATAATTGTTTTGATATTTAAACTAAACCCCATTTTTTAGGAGGGTCCTAAGAATTCCCAGTCATACCTGTTTAGGTGCCATCTCTCCTTACAGAGGATTTCTCCGAAACTTCTGCCCCTATTTCAATCAATGAAAATTTGTTAATATAAAACGCGGTGGTTGGTTTGTGGCCTTGAACTTTGGTGACGATTGATATTTCACTTCTCCTGGCTAAAATGATTTCCACTTGATTTCTTGCCCATCTACAGACTTTCCATTTCTCCCGCATGTCCTTGTCACATAAAATACTTTTTCTCTGTTCAAACCCGCATCTCTTACAGCATGTCATTTACCAATTTCTTGTGTTCATGAATATTGACATCACCCTTAAAGTGTATGTTGTTTCTCTTTTAACGAATCCCATAAACTCCGATCTTAAAGTCTATTGTTCCTTCACTGATTTCATTTGTAAACCTTAGTCGTTTCTTGACTGACCTCTTCCTTTTCAGAATATGTACCTCTTCTCCGCTCGAACCCCATACTTCTATTTATTGTATTGTTCTTGAATCGATACTTGTCAACCTTTGTATCTCCCCTGAACCCCAAAGCATTTTTAGTTGTTACCCACGTTATTGCATATGTTACTCTTTTGGTTTAAACAATTGGCCTTGCCTTTGAAGTCTTTGTTGTGTCATCACTAGTCATGATAACTTTGATTTCCTTTTGGGAAGATTTTGATTGTCATTGGGGTACCACTCTTTGTGAATCCTATACCGGGACGTTCCTTTGATCTGTTCACCTTTATTTGTTGTATTGTTTGGACATCGAGCCTTCATATTTCGAGGATTCCCAAAGTATATTGATGGCTGGAAACTCAATCATGTCTAACATTGTTCTTGACTTACGACAATTTGATGTGTTGACCAAATCCCATCTTATGAAATTAGAAAGCTTCGTGGCAATTTTGAAGTCGTTTCTTTACTTGTTACGACCCGACAGACTCAATAAGAGAATGAAAAGAAAGGTGGGACGAATGGAATGACAAAATGGGGAGAAGACGATTCCTAATAAGAAACCTACAGAAGAATGAACCAACGTATATGAATATCGACTCTAGCGACCTTGACATGCATTTTTAGCCTTCTCTGTATAGCAAATCTGATGTTCAAATCTTCTTGCAATTTTCCGTGAAGCTGGTCTTCAATATTTCATTTCCATGATCTGATTCATACTCTTTAGTCGGCTTGTAGTGCCCATAGGGTTTTTACCATCAAGCCTTTCTCATTTTGATTTTTCTCTCAACTCACTGTCGCCTTACGGTGCTCGTGAGGGTTTTCACCAATAAGACTCTCTTATTTTGATTTCTCTCATCTTGGGGTCCCTTGGTAGTTCTTATCATCATGACCCTCCAATTCTTCATTGTTCTGGAATGTTTCCTCTGATGTAATTCACATTTACTCGCTTGACTCGGCATTTCTTGAAGATTGATTGGAAGGTCTTTCTTTGGACCGTAATGTGGCTTTTGGACGGATTTAGCAAGAAGGGTATAAAAGCTCAAAAATATTTCAATGTGGGCTCAAAAATTATAACTTTCGGAATCATATCTTCCACAACAAATATAATTTGTACCCCGGTTTCCTTCTTGGGGATTCTTGGGCTTTCCTTCTGTTGTGACTGAACCTCAGTGAGGCTGCCTACGTACCCTTTTGGGATCAATTCAAATATAGTTCAGGCACCTACATTTGTTGTTGAGATGTTTTCCTTCCTTCCATTCTTCCATTCTTCTTTTCTTTTTTCATTTTCTTTTCCATTTCTTTTCTCATTTTATCTTTTCTTTTCTTTTCTTCTTTTTCTTCTTTTCTTTTCTTATCTTTTTTCTTCTTTTTTTCTCTCTCTTTTTTCTTCTTTTTTTTTCTTTTCCGTTTCTCTTTTCTCTTTCTCTTTTCTTTTCTTTTTTTCACTGTTCTCGTTTCTTCCCCATTCAATCCTTGAGTTCTGTTATTGATTCCGAAAGAGGGATATGAAAAAAAAATATAACAAGGCTCAAAGGGATAACAATGGATAAAGTGTTTGGATAGCAAAACAAAATTCCTTTGTCATTCCAATCTTCAAAACATACCAAGTACAAACTACACACTTAAGACCTTCCAATTGATTCACATATTTTCCTTCTGTATTTGCTGATTCTTAGTGCCATTGGGTAACAATCTCGATACCACGAATGGTCCCTTTAGCCTTGAGATACTCTTGTATTTGTCTTTAAACCGATGAAGCATGATGCATTTACACGGCATTTCTTTACGTTCTATTTTACAGTTTCACTTGGTTCCGGCTTCAAAGTATTCCAATATGTTTTTATTTTTCCAAGTACTTTCACACTATTTCATTGCTAAATTGCCTTTTAAACCAGACCATGAATTATGAGCATGTCACGTCACTAAAATCAATATGAAAAGAATTTTGTAATGATTAGAAATGCGGTGACTAGAAATGTCGGGAAATAGAGATTTGTATTATACTGATGGGTTGAAATAACAAAACGAACATACTAGACTAGAATTACAAACCTAGACGGTACTAAACCAATTTATTACTAAACAAAGAGGAAATATAGAAGGGTTTGACTCAAGAGACAATGTCTGGATTGCAACCCTGAAATGACCCGAACAACAGAAATGACATAAAAAATAAACCACCAAAACTCCATTCTGGGTGACCAAGAGATGGAGCGTCTTCCCAATTGTCACGACCGACATCTTAGCCACTGATTTTCAGATTAATATTGCCAAAACTATTATTGACTTTGATCAACAGATTTCCCAGATAAATCGCATGCTCCTTGCCATTGTTATTGACCACAATTACTCCTTCTCGGATCATTCTTTCTATTTCCCTTTTCAAAGAACGACAGTCTTCAATGCTATGCCCTTGGACATTAGAGTGGTACATGCGTCGAACAGTAGGATCAAAGCTTTTTGCCTTTGGGTTCGAAGTATATACAAGGAGTGGTTTAATCAGACCGACTCGTTTTAACTTTTCAAACAAGCTTGTGTAGGATTCGCCAATGGGCATAAAATTATCCCTTTGCCTCTGTTTCTCTCCATTCCTCTATTTTCCAGTGTTGTTGAGCGCTTGAAAGTGATGAACATGACAGTTTCGGGCTATTGGTGCCGGTTTCTGGGAGTGACTTGATAATAAGGCCAATGGCCGGGTGTTATTTGGTAGATAGTATGGTTTTTGTGGTATTTGGGGATGTTCATGGGGTAGGTATTATGGTTGGGAACGTTTAGCTAGAACGACCACCAAACCTTGTTTTTGGCGGAGGCTATGACTTGGTGGTTTAATAAAAGATTGGGTATTTTTTGAGGAATTGCTTTGGAGTTTATTTTGAGGTTGAACAGGTTTGGCAAGAACAATTATCGGGCCTTGTTGTGGATGGGACTCAGCAACATCTTTTCTATCAATAGCAAGATCATCCCGAGCAACATGCTCGTTCTACTTGAGCCATAAATCCTTAAAGCTCTCCTTGGGTTTCTTTTTAATCTGAGATAGGGAGGAGCAATTTGGGGTAGTGTATTCATTGTACTAAAAATGTCGCACAAAAGTTTGAGCCATGTCACCTAATGTAGGCTATTTGCTAACATCGTGGCGATTATACCATTCTAAAGCTTCCCCAATCAGGCTCTTACTGAAGTATGTCAATAACAATTCATCTTTATCCCCGACACCTCTCATTTCATCACAATAAGCCCTCAAGTGAGTTACCAGATCTCCAATTCCATCGTACAAGTTAAAATTCGGCATTTCAAACCCCACATGCAGGCAAATGTCGGGGAACACAGAAGATTCTTTGTGAGACATGTTACCCAGGTCCTCTTTTGGCTTTAAAGGTATTTCGTCTCGCCCTACTTTTCCTGTGACATTTTCATTTTCATTATGAAGTTCCTCCCGAGGGTTCTTCCCATATTCATTGTCGGGGTTAGTGGATACGACAGGAGGCATTGGCGGTGGCGGGGGTGGTGCCTTTCCAGTTATCCAGGCTTGATACATATCAGCCATGTGTTGTCTCAACATTCGAACTTCCTCACTCAACCTGTTATCCCGTTCATCCACCTGTTGACGGGTACCGGTACCAACCACATCAATTCTATTATTGTTTGCCATCGCATTTTGTCGTCAAGAAGAATTACTACTTTGATCAAAGGGAATATGCTACTGGATATTCCCTCTAATTGTACTTTTTAAAGATGTTCTAGGGATATCCCTAAAAAATAGGAAGAGATGACTTTTCTAAAATGGGGGGAGGGTGGTGGGGGGCTCTCTATCTCTAGAAAAAATAAAAATACATCTCTCTAAAGATATTAGATGATTTGTTATCACACACTCCCCATCAGATCCGAAAAGGGTCCTAAGATTCTTGTATTTATCTATCATTCATCGTTATCAAATGTAATAGGATCCGCCTCACTAGAGAATAGGTGAATCTTCTCCTTTATTTTTATTTTATCGCTATTTAATGTTATTTAATGTATGTCTTTTTCATACTATTAGATCCGTCCATAACTACTGCCAACATTTGTACTCAACTATATTTTTCTATTCATGTCATCCATCTCAGATCTGGAATTAATTATCCTTAACTAGGTTTTACCCTCTATCTCTTTATTTAATTGACTTAATTTAAAAGGCTTAAAAACTTTTTGGTCAAAAAATTTGAGGCTTGAATATTACATACTGAAGTGACTGTATAGATTCATAGTCCTCAATCCTGTCCTCAACTTTTTTAAAATTCTTCTATGTTTTGATATTATTTCTTAGTCAAATACTTAGGCGAAATCTTGTCATCTTCTACAATAGTTATACTAAAAAAACACTGCAAAAGCTATAAACTTGAGAAGTAGTAATCCTTGAAAATATCGCTCTTACCAATATTGAAAAGCATAAAATCTTTGTCGAGTTGAAGAACAAAGAAACACTATCGTGGATGATATAATTGATAAAGAAGAAGGAGAATTTGTGCCTGACAATTTTAGACTTCATATTTGGTCTATCATGGCAATTAGGGGTGTACAAAGGAAACCGACAAACCGCACCAACCCGATAATCCGAGTCAAACCGAGAAAAAAAACCCGACTATGGTTTGGTTTGATTTGGTTTGGTGTGGGAAAAAAAATCCGACCATAATTAGTTTGGGTTTTAACTAAAGAAAGTCAAACCGAAACCAAACCAACCCGACATTACATATATATAAATATTAGATATATTTAACATATAAATATACTTATTGTGATGTAATTTATAAATATTTCTTAAAAAATTCATAATTTTATCTTTTAAGATTGGACTTAGAACTTTTGAATGTTCCAATAAGTTGTATAGCTATTAACATTAGTAAACTAAATAATGCTACCTAAACCAATATCAAATCAATATTAATGCTAACAAAAAACATTCAATTCAATACTATGAACGAGAATGTATTTAATATTTATATTTTATTTTGCAATAATTTAGATAAAAATGCATAACATATTTTTATTTTTTCTTTATTAGCGTTTAGTCATGTGATTGACACTCCCTTATTAATTAGTATACTTATTTTATCATGACTTATTACGTTTAAATTATGTTTATTTTTATTATAACTTTTTAGTTAGCAATATTTATGTTACAGAATTTTATTATCTTTATTGTTGAATATTTTAGATAATGCCATGATACTTTTCATATTTTGTATTATTTTCTTGAAAAATACTTTGGATAGTTGTATATTACTAAGATTAAAGAAATATTTTGAGCACAATTTATATGTTTTGTTCTACGGAGATTTTTCCGGAAAAAACCCGAAAAACCCGAAAACCCGAAAAAACCCGAGAAAAACCGAGAGTGAAAAACCCGAGTTTTTTGGTTTGGTTTGGTCTTTAGATTTAATAACCCGATACAAGTGGTTTGGTTTGGTAATTGTAAAATCCGAACCAACCCGACCTATGTACACCCCTAATGGCAATATTGTTTTTTTTTTTCAGGATTTGCTTGACAATTGACATTACGCCGAATCATAACAAAACAATGCTTATTTTGCAAGGGTTATTTTGACAATTTGTGATGTTTCTGTTCTCCACAAAATAAATTGTGACAGTTTTTAAATATGTTATAGTTACGAGTGCCCCGAGCAATATTGAGCGGGTTTCAAAAAACTCTACGATGACTGCCATAAATGAACTATGGGGTGGTTTTAGAGACAGCTAGTGATGGTGTATAGCCTCCAGAAAATAATACCAATATTTTAAAAAATAATTACTTGTGAAGGTTTATTACCCTCGTAATAATATGATATTGTTTAAAAACAATGGATTGTAGATTCAACTAAATAATTTTATTGAATTACTTATAACATAAATCAAATTTCATTACAAATAACCATAATAACAATTAAAAAACACTAAAAGTTTAAATTCCTTATCAAACTAAACTAATACAAATTCATGCAAGGTAACTCAAAATTTTTATTAATCGGAATGGTAACTTTTAGTACTATGAATTTGCTTGGCGATTTGAATTGCTGCCACGTAATGATCCTCTTATTCCACAATTGAACTCACCATAACTGAAATAATGAAATAAATATGAAAAATTTATAAGCCACTAACATTTCTTTGATGATACGTCAATTAAAGTAGGCTAATATATCCAAATTGCTCAAAATACGTTACAAATAAAGGGAAAATTTTGGTTACTTAAAAAAGAAACAAAATAAAAATTTGCTTGCAGATATATTTACCACTTGATTTAAAAATGGCATTATGATGAAGTTGTTATATAGAAATTCACTTGGCAAAAGCTTAATTACATATATATATTTTCTCATATATCAGCACAAAATTCAGTTGCACAAACACCACTGTCTTTCTAGCTTTAAAAGAATATAACTGTCAAAATATAGTTAAAATTAGTTGGCTTCCTAATATTAGAACTAGAATCAAACAAATAAAAGTATTATAAGTTGGTATACATCACAATGACTAACATAAGTAAAACTTGCATTAAAATCAAACCTAACAACATCTGGGACAAAGTAGAAAAAAAATACTAACAAAATAAAATAGGATTAGTAAACTAAATTACTAATAATTAGTTAAACAAAATCAAACCAATACCAAAACCATTTAAAGTTAACATCAAACAAAGTGAAGTCAATTTTTATAATAGGGGACTTTGACAACAAAATGTGGTTAAACTAATTAGGTAATTTGTACTTGTCCCTCAATTAATTGATGTTGGAAATGAAGATAGGAGAGTTAGTATTCACAATAAAAATGCCAAGGACCTCTGTTGCTTCCGGATAATATGGTATATTTCTGTAAACAGTGACCTTGCCAAAAACTTCAATAAGAGGCCTTATAACTTGTCGAAATTTCAGCTATCTGTGGTATTTAAATTGAATTCTTCTTGTAGTTTAATGATAAACTGTGATGACGCGGTCCATCGTCACATGATTTACCATTCCATTTTCCCCGTTATATTCTTGTTCATTCTTCAATATATGTATTTGGTGAATTTGAGTCAATTCGGATCGAGTTTGGTTGGAAATGGGATAACTAGTCTCTTTGATGAAGGAATAATTTGGAAAAGTCAACCGGACATTGACTTGTGAGTTAGAGGGCTTGGAATCAAATTTTGATGGTTAGGTAGCTTCGGGGGATGGTTTGTGACTTAGGAGAGTGATCGGAATCGAATTTGGAGGTCCGGTATAAAAATAGACTTGAATTGGCGAAGTTGGAATTTTGGCGAATTCCGGTCGATAGGTGAGATTTTGATATGGGAGTCGGAATGGAATTCCGACAGTTGTAGTAGCTTCGTTAGGTGATTTTGGATATGTCTGCAAATGTTCAGCTCATTCAGACATCATTAGGTTTGGTTTTTGATTGGATGTTGGTTTCAGAAGTTATAGTTGAAACTTAGGCTTGAATCCGCCTTGATATGATAATTTTTGTGTTTAAGGATGTATTTTTATGATTGGAACAAATTTGTATCGTGTTTTGAAGTAGGTTGGTGGTTTTCGTTGAGCTCCCGGGGGCCTCGGGGTGAATCCGGGGGTCCAAACGGATTATTTTTGGCATATTGAAAGTTCAGATATCTACTGGTATATGTTGCAGAAGGTTTCCTCTATGCAATCGCATAGGTGGCATTGCAATCGCATAGAAGGCTGGAAGAGGGGCCTGATTTTGTGCTACGCGATCGCGTAAGGGGTATTACGATCGCATAGGTTTGGGAAATTGTTTAGTGCGATCGCGTAGGGTGGTGTGCGATCGCGTAAGATGATTTTTGGTCCCTGAGGAATTTGTGCTATGCGATCGCAGGGCCTTGGATGCGATCGCATCGAGTATTAACTAGGCGACAGAAGGGTTTTTAACATCATTTTATCCGCGACTTATCTCTATTTTTCCTCTATTTTGCACACCTTGAGAGCTTGTTGGTGGAATTTGAAGGGAGTTTAATCGGGAAGTGATTGGAGGTAAGTCTCTTGGTCTTAATACATCATTTTATCAAAGAATCTTCCATTAATTCTCTGAATTTGGGTATAAATTGAGGAAGTTAGGGCTTGGATTTTTGCTATGTAAAATTGGGATTTGGTGGCTCATATGAACTCCAATATTGATAAATTTTATATGCAGAGACTCGTGGCGAGACGAGGATTCTGAAAATATGAATTTTGTAATTTTTCGGGAAGCGGGCCCAAGGCTCGTGTTTTGGCAACTTCGTATTTTTAGGCATTTTTCGAGTCATTTCGATTGGGTAATGTTCCATTAGCCTATTTTGATGTATTCTTATTGGTTTTGATCAGATTTGGGGCTCGAGGATGTCGATTTACGAGGGAAGCGCAAGGCGAGCTAGGATTTTGGCTGGTTCGAGGTGAGTGGTAGTCATGAATGATATACTGAGAGTTTGAAACCCCGTATTTCCACTATATGGTGCTATGTTGAGATAAAACATGCATCGTGTGATGAGCATGGTGATATTGTGACTGGGAATTCGAACTTAGTCCATCCCGATTGATGGTTTACTGTACTTATTGACTGTGACTGAGCTTATATCCGTACATTTGGGCTTGTTGCCATGTTTGGGGCCTTGTTCCGATCTGTAGAATCTTAAGGAAGCCTGTGGGGCTATATGACCCCCCCTATACCTGTTGAACACATACTCTCATTCGCACTCTTAGCTGTAAAGCATAATATGAACCGGTACTAGAAATGTACTCTAAGTGAGAATACCTAGGGTTGAATACCCTATTCTAGCTGACTGGGCCCGAGAGGCCAAGTCTATACTGATTGAGAGGGGTCGAGGACCCATGGTGAGGTATTGATATATATACCGGATCAGGTTGCACGCCGCAGCAGTATAAACATATACATGTATTGGATCGAACTGAACGCCGCAGTGTTATATATATATGGATCGGACTGCACACCGTAATGTTGTACACATATGGATTGGTCTGCACGCCGCAATGTTATATATATATGGATCGGACCGCAGTATTATAGCGCTTGGGCTAAAGGATCCCCTCCGAAGTCTGCACACATCCCCAGTAAGCGTAATTACTATTATATTGGTTCGGGCTGCACGCCACAGTATTATATATATATATTATATTGGATCGGGCTGCATGCCGCAATACTATATATACATTATATTGGATCGGGCTACACGCCGCAGTAGTATTAATAATAATCGGGCAGCTCACCGCAGCAGTGTTGGATAATTTGAGAGACAGTAGTAGACTGATACCGGACTTTTCTCCTTAGAGGTGTTCTTACCTGTACTGTTACTTTTAGAACTGTTTAGTGTTCTTACAGGTTTTCTTACCTTCAGTTATTATTTATTGCTATTACTTACTGAGTTGGAAGTACTTACCCTACTCCCTGCACCTTGTGTACAGATACATGGATCTAGGAGCGCAGTTGATATATATTGCTATTGTTTCAGCTTACTGCGGAGTTATCGAGGTAGCTGCCGGCGTCTGCAGGACCCGATCTCTCCTTCCCATTATCTCTTGTACTTCTGCTTAGACTTGGTTGTATATGATAATATTCAGTTGTTTAGAGCCTATGATTTGTGACACCGGATCATGTTGGGCTATTATTTCAGTTGTTTTGATTTCCGCACTTTTATCATTATTATGAAAATAGGAAATTTCACCTAAATTGGAATATTTGAAATAATAATTGGATTGGTTAATGGGTAATGGTTGGGGTTGCCTAGCAGTGTGTTGGGCGCCATCACGATCAGGGTTTGGGTCGTGACAAGTTGGTATCAGAGCCTAGGTTATCAGGTCTCACGAGTCATGAGCCGGTTTAGTAAAGTCTCGTGGATCGGTATGGAGACGTATATACTTATCCTCGGGAGGCTGCAGAACCTTTAGGAAAACTTCAAATTCTTGAAATTTATGTTGTGCGACTTTGTTGATCCAAAACTAAACTTTTACATTATGTTCTCTCGCAGATGGTGAGCACTCGTGATATCGGACGACCGCCATCTCTAGAGGCCGTAGGCGTGACCGTGGTAGGTGTAGAGCCGCTGGGGCAGTACCATTTGCACCCATTCGGGATCAGCCTCCAGTTGCAGAGCTTCCAGCAGTACCTGTTCAGGCACCAGCTGTGCCTATTGTGATTCCGGGTCTTCAGGAGACTCTAGCTCAGATTTTGACGGTTTGTACTGGCCTGGCTCAGCCAGTTTCAGCATCTACTATCGCAACTACATCCCAGACTTGGGGTGGTCATCAGACCCCCGCAGCTCGCACTCCAGAGCAGGTAGTACAGGGTCTAAAGACACTTGAGGCGCCACCAGTTCTGCTAGTTGCCTCAGTCCAGCCAGTGGTTCCAGTTCAGCCGGTTATTTAGGTTCAGCGTGATAGGGTCCCAGTGATGTCTGACGATGAGCAGATTCTTGAGAGGTTTAGCAGACTTTCACCTCCTACATTTAGTGGTATTCCAGGCGAGGATGCCCAGGGTTTTCTCGGCAAGTGTCATCGTATGCTCCGTACATCAGGGATTCTTGAGTCGAGTGGGGTATCATTTACTACTTTCCAGTTTCAGGGAGCAGCCTTCACATAGTGGGAGGCATATGAGCACCGGCATGTGCAGTACCATTGACATGGCAGGAGTTCTCCACTATCTTTCTGGAGAAGTGGATACCACGGTCGTAGAGGGAGGAGTTACGCAGGCAGTTTGAGTGGCTCCATTAGGGGGATATGTCTGTGACAGAGTATGAGGTGAGGTTCTCATAGTTAGCTTGATATGCCCCATGGATGGTTCCTACTGATCATGAGAGGATCATGCGCTTTGTGGACGGACTTATTTATCATATTCACATTTTGATGACTCGAGAGAGGGTCCTGAGTTATTCCTTCGAGGATTCAATTGATATTGCTCGTGACATTGAGACAAACCGTCGTCGAGAGCGAGAGGAGAGGGAGGCCAAGAGGCCTCAAGGATCGGGTAGTTCCGGTGGTGCTCAGTCTAGAGGCTAGGGTCAGCAGAGTAGAGGTCATTCTTTTAGGACTCCACAGACAGCCCGCTCAGAGTATCGTAGGTCATATTCCGGCCGAGGTCATCAGGGCTATCATCAGGGTCAGTCATATCTCAATGACCTTCCAGTGCAGAGTTCATCTCAGGCTCCATCTGCTCAGGGTTCATCCTGACCAAGTTCTTCAGCTAGCCACTCTGGCGTGAGGGGTTCCCTTCAGTCCCAGCCCCCAGCACCCGGGGGTTGCTTTGAGTGTGAGGAGTTTGGGTATATTCGGTGGGAGTGTCCTCGCCTTGTATCTAGATCATCTCAGCAGAAGGGACAACCCTCATCTTCCTGTCCATCTACTTCAGCACCCGCCCCGCCAGCTAGGGTAGAGGGTCAGGCATCCATGGGCCGCCCTCGAGTGGGAGGCCGATCAGGTGGTCAGGCTCGTTACTATGCTCTTCAAGGCCATTCAGATGTGGTTGCTTCAGATGCTGTTATTATAGGTATTATTTTCAGTTTGCCACAGGGATGCCTCAGTTTTATTCGATCCTGGTTCCACTTATTCCTATGTATCTTCATATTTTTTTCCTCATTTGGTTACGACCCGAGGGTGTCTTGCATTGCCCGTGCATGTATCTACCCCGGTGGGCGATACCATTATTGTGGACCATGTGTACCGGTCCTATCTTGTTACTATTGGGGGTATGGAGACCCGTGTAGACTTGCTGCTGTTGAGCATGATCAATTTTGATGTTATTTTAGGCATGGATTGGCTATCTTCACGACATGCTATTCTAGACTATCATGCCAAGATAGTCACATTGGCTATGCCGGGTATCCCGAGGATCGAGTGGCGAGGTATGACTAATAATGTACCCAACAAGGTAACTTCTTTCTCGAACGCCTAACGGGTAGTTGGGAAGGGACGTTTGTCGTATTTGGCATTTGTGATGGACGTTGGAGCTGAGACTCCCAGTCTTGATTCTGTTCCCAGTGTGAGGGATTTTCCTGATGTGTTTCCCTCGGACCTGCTGGGCATGCCACCGGACAGGGATATTGACTTTGGTATTGATTTGGTGTCGGGCACTTAGCCTATCTCTATTTCTCCTTATCGTATGACACTAGTTGAGTTGAAGGAGTTGAAGGAGCGGCTTCAGGAACTCCTAGATAAGGGGTTCATTCGGCCGATTGTGTCACCGTGGGGTGCACCGGTCTTGTTTGTCAAGAAGAATGATGGCTCAATAAGGATGTGTATTGATTATAGGCAGATGAACAAGGTACCAGTGAAGAACAAGTATCCTCTACCAGGCATTGATGATTTGTTTGATCAGCTCCAGGGAGCGAGGGTATTCTCGAAGATAGATCTTTGTTCAAGCTATCACCAGCTAAATATTAGAGATTTTGATATTTTGAAGACAACCTTCTGGATGATATATGGGCAATATGAGTTTTTAGTGATGTCTTTTGGGCTAACCAATGCCTCATCCACGTTCATGCATTTGATGAACATCGTGTTCCGGCCGTATTTGGATTCCTTTGTGATTGTGTTTATTGACGACATCCTTGTGTACTCTCGTATCCAGGAGGAGCATTCTCGGCATCTGAGAGTTGTACTACAGCAATTGCGAGAGGAGAAGATTATGCAAAGTTCTCCAAGTGTGAGTTATGGCTCGAGTCTGTGGCTTTTCTAGGACATGTAGTGTCCAGTAATGGTATACAGGTGGATCCGAAGAAGATAGAGGCGGTGCAGAGTTGGCCTAGACCGACCTCAGCCACTGAGATTCGTAGTTTCCTGGGATTGGAAGGATATTATCGCCGATTTGTTTAGGGATTTTCTTTTATTGCTTCACCCTTGACTAAGTTAACTCAGAAGGGTGCTCTATTTGTGTGGTCTGAGGAGTGTGAGGAGAGATTTTAGAAGCTTAAGACAATATTGACCGCGACGTCAGTTTTGATATTGCTGTCAGGTTCAAATTCCTATATTGTGTATTGTGATGCCTCGAGAGTCGGCATTGGATGTGTGCTGATACATGTGGGTAGTGTTATTGTTTATGCTTCTCGCCAGTTGAAGCCCCATGAGAAGAACTACCCCGTGAACGATTTGGAGTTACTAGCCATAGTTCACGCCCTGATGATTTGGAGACATTAATTGTATGGTGTTTCTTGTGAGGTGTATTCTAATCATCGCAACCTTCAGCATCTGTTCAAACGGAAAGATCTTAATTTGAGACAGCGGAGGTGGCTTGAGTTGCTTAAGGATTGTGACATTACCATATTGTATCATCCGGGGAAAGCCAATGTAGTGGCCGATGCTTTGAGCCGGAAGGCGGTTAGTATGGGTAGCTTGGCTTATATTCCAGTTGGGGAGAGGCCATTTGCATGTGATGTTCAGGTGGTAGCCAATCGGATAGTGAGGTTGGATATTTCTGAGTCGAGTTGGGTGTTGGCTTGTATTGTTTCTCAATCCTCTTTATATGATCGCATCAGAGAGCATCAGTATGATGATCCACATTTGCTTGTTCTTAAGGACAGAGTTCAGCACGATGATGCTAGGGATGTGTCTATTGATAGTGATGGTGTTTTGAGGATGCAGGAGCCGGATTTGCGTGCCAAATATAGACAGACTTCGAGACTTGATACTAGAGGAGGCTCACAGCTCGCGGTACTCCATTCATCCAGGTGCCGCGAAGATGTATCAGGACTTGAGACAGCATTACTGGTGGAGGAAGATGAAGATGTATATTGTGAGTCATGTATCCAGATGTCTCAACTGCCCGCAGGTCAAATATGAGCATCAGAGATCGGGTAGTGTTCTTTAGCGTATGGTTATTTCTGAGTGGAAATGGGAGCGGATTACTATGGATTTCGTGATTGGTCTCCCTCGGACTTCGAGGAAGTTTGATTCGGTTTGGGTGATTGTTGATCAGCTGACCAAATCCTCACACTTCATTCCAGTATGTACTACTTATTATCTCTGATAGAGCTACGCAGTTCACTTCTCAGTTCTAGAGGGCATTTCAGCGGAGCTGGGTACGCAAGTAGAGTTGAGCATATAAATTCATACAGACGGACAGTCTGAGCGCACTATTTAGATCTTGGAGGATATGTTGCATGCCTGTATGATTGATTTTGGAGGTTCATGGGATGATTTTTTGCCACTTGGAGAGTTTTCCTACAACAACAGTCATCAGTTAAGTATTCAGATGGCCCCATATGAAGCATTGTATAGTAGATGATGTAGATCTCCTGTGGGATGGTTTGAGCCTGGAGAGGCTAGATTGTTAGGCACTGAGTTAGTTCAGGATGCTTTGGAGAGAGTGAAGTTGATCCAGGAGAGGCTTCACACAGCACAGTCACGCCAGAAAAAATATGCGGACCGAAAGGTTCAAGATGTGTCTTTCATGGTTGGCGAGAGGGTCTTGTTGAAGGCTTCACCCATGAAGGGTGTTATGCGGTTTGGGAAGAAAGGGAAGCTGAGTTCCAGGTTCATTGGCCATTTTGAGATACTAAGGAGGATTGGAGAGGTGGCATATGAGCTAGATTTGCCACCTAGCTTGTCCAGCGTGCATCCGGTATTCCATGTGTCTATGCTCCAGAAGTATGTCGGGTATCCGACTCATGTGTTGGACTTCAGCGTGATTCAACTGGATAATGATCTATCTTATGATATAGAGCCGGTGGCTATTCTGGGTCGACAGGTTCGGAAGTTGAGGTCCAAGAATATTGCTTCAGTAAAGGTGCAGGGGAGAGGTCGGCCCGTGGAGGAAGCTACTTGGGAGACCGAGCAGGAGATGCGGAGTAGATATTCCCACCTATTTGAGACTCCAGGTATATTTCTTGACCCGCTCGAGGATGAGCGTTTGTTTTAATCGGGAAGAATGTGACGATCCGGTCCGTTGTCACATGAGTTACCGCCCCGGTTTCCCCGTTATATGCTTGTTCATGCTTCAATATATGAATTTGGTAAATTTGAGCCAATTCGGATCGAGTTTGGTAGGAAATAGGATAACTAGTCTCTTTGATGAAGGAATAGTTAGGAAAAGTCAATCGGAAGTTGACTTGTGAGTTAGAGGGCTCAGAATCGAATTTTGATGCTTCGGGTAGCTTCAGAGGATGATTTGTGACTTAGGAGAGCGATCGGAATCGAATTTGGAGGTCCGGTGTAGAAATAGTGTTGAATTGGCGAAGTTGGAATTTTGGCGAATTCGAGTCGATAGGTGAGATTTTGATCTGGGAGTCGGAATGGAATTCCGAAAGTTGTAGTAGCTTCGTTAGGTGATTTTGGATATGTTTGCAAATTTTCAGGTCATTCGGACATCATTTGGTCGGTTTTTTGATTGGATGTTGGTTTCGGAAGTTATAGTTGAAACTTAGGCTTGAATCCACCTTGATTTGATGATTTTTGTGTTTAAGAATGTGTTTTTATGATTGGAACAAGTTCGTATCGTATTTTGGAGTAGGTTGGTGGTTTTCGTTGAGGTCGCGGGGGCCTCGGGGTGAATCCAAGGGTCCAAACGGATTATTTTTGGCATATTGAGAGTTCAGATTTCTGCTGGTATATGTTGCAGAAGGTTTCCTCTATGCGATCGCATAGGTGGCATTGCGAGCACATAGAAGGCTGGAAGAGGGGCCTGCTTTTGTGCTATGTGATCGCGTAAGGGGGATTTCGATCGCATAGGTTTGGGAAATTGTTCAGTGCGGTCGCGTAGGGTGGTGTGCGATCGCGTAAGAGAATTTTTGGGCCTTGAGGAATTTGTGCTATGCGATCGAAGGGCCTTGGATGCAATCGCATAGATTATTAACTAAGCGACATAAGGGTTTTTAACATCATTTCATCTGCGACTTACCTCAATTTTTACTCCATTTTTGCAGACCTTGAGAGCTTGTTGGTAGAATTTGAAGGAAGTTTCATCGGGAAGTAATTGGTGGTGAGTCTCGTGGTCTTAATACATCATTTTATCAAAGAATCTTCCATTAGTTCTTTGAATTTCGGTATAAATTGAGGAAGTTCGGGCTTGAATTTTTGCTTTGTAAAATTGGGATTTGGTGGCTCATTTGAACTCGGATTTTGATAAATTTATATGCATGGAGTCGTGGCGAGATGAGGATTCCAAAAATGTGAATTTCGTAATTTTTTGAGAAGCAAGACTGGGGCTCGAGTTTTGGCAACTTCGTGTTTTTGGGTGTTTTTCGAGTCATTTTGATTGGGTTATATTCCATTAGCTTATTTTAATGTATTCTTATTGGTTTTGATCAGATTTGGCACTCGAAGAGGTCGATTTGCGAGGGAAGCGCAAGGCGAGCTAGGATTTTGGCCGGTTCGAGGTGAAAGGAAGTCATGAATTATATACTGAGGGTTTGAAACCCCGTATTTTCACTATACGATGCTATGTTGAGATGAAACATGCATCGTATGATGAGCGTGGTGATATTGTGACTGGGGATTGGGACTTAGTCCATCCCGATTGATGGTTTACTGTACTTATTGACTAAGACTGGGCTTATATCCGTACATTTGGGCTAGTTGCCATGTTTGGGGCCTTGTGCCGATCTGTAGAATCTTAGGGAAGCCTGTGGGGCTAAATGACCCCCGTATACCTGTTGAACACATACTCTCAATCACACTCTTAGCTATAAAGCAAAACATGAACCGGTACTAGAAATGTACTCTAAGTGAGAATACCTAGGGTTGAATACCCTGTTCTAGCTGAGTGGGCCCGAGAGGCCAAGTCTATATTAACTAAGAGGGGTCGAGGACCCATGGTGATGTATTGATATATATATACTGAATTGGGCCGCACGCCGCAGCAGTATATACATATACATGTATTGGATCGGACTGCACATAGCAGTATTATATCATATGGATCGGACTACACGCCGCAGTGTTATATACATAAGGATCGGACTGCACGCCATAATGTTATATATATATATATATATATATATATATATATATATATATATATATATATATATATATGGATCAGACTGCACGCCGCAGTATTATAGCGCTTGGGCTGAAGGAGCCCTCCCCCCGGAGTCTGCACATACCCCTAGTGAGCGCAGTTACTATTATATTGGATCGGGCTACATGCCGCAGCATTATATATATTATATTGGATCGGGCTACATGCCGCAACACTATATATACATTATATTGGATCGGGCTGCACGTCGCAGCAGTATTAGTAAGGATCGGGCTGCGCGCCGCAACAGTGTTGGATAATTTGAGGGACAGTAGTAGACTGATACCGGACATTTCTCCTTACAGGTGTTCTTACCTGTACTGTTACTTTTAGAACTGTTTAGTGTTCTTATAGGTTTTCTCACCTTCAGTTATTATTTATTGTTATTACTCACTAAGTTAGAAGTACTCACCCTACTCCCTGCACCTTGTGTGCAGATACAGGGATCCAGGAGGGCAGTTGATATATATTGTTGTTGTTTCAGCTTACTGCGGAGTTATCGAGGTAGCTACCGGTGTCCGTAGGGCCCGATCTCTCCTTCCCTTTATCTCTTGTTCTTCTGCTTAGACTTGGTTGTATAGGATAATATTCAGTTGTTTAGAGACTCAAACTTGTGACACCAGATCATGTTGGGCCGTTATTTCAGTTGTTTTGATTTCCGCACTCTTATCATCATTATGAAAATAAGAAATTTTACCTAAATTGGAATATTTGAAATATTAATTGGATTGGTTAACAGGTAATGGTCGGGCTTGCCTATAAGTGTTTTGGGCGCCATCACAACCGAGGTTTGGGTTGTGACATAAACTCATTTAACTCATGTTATTCATGTTAACGTATTATAGTTTGGTTTGGATAGGAGTGTATCTAATAGCAATTAGATAGACAGTAGGAGTCTTAATGTTATCTCATTGAAGAGTTTGATTATAACTTGTACTTTGTATCATCTTATAATTAGCAATACAACAAAGCGCAAAGGTGCGCAGGTTATTTCTCAACATGGTATCAAATACCCTTCAAGATCCTCTCCGACTTTCATCTACCCGATAACTTCCATGTGGTCCACACCTCACCAACCAAAAGAAGAAGATTGAAATAGTTTTGAACAAAAGTGGCTGCTTAAATGCATATGGGCGGCTGATGATTGCAAATTGCAAATTGCAATTTGTAATAAAATAAGTCAGATTTGGGTGGCTAATTGGTTGGCAAATTTTCCTATAAAAGGACGTTTCATTTTAGTTTAAAGACACACCAAAATAAAGAGAGAAGCAACATATAGTTAGTGAGAGTAATCCACAGATTGTTGTATGTGAGATAATTAGTGAGTGCTAGTAATATTAAAGTGAAGTGTGTTAAATAAAGAGTGTTATTTCTTTCAAAGTTGTAGTAGTCTCTTGACACTACTACGTTGTATTATTATAGTGATAATATTGCTCCACTCGGTTATTGTATTTTACCCCGCTAAAATATTTGGTGTCATTGTTACTCTATTGTGTTATTATTATTTACTGTGGTTATTATTCCTGGCCGGGATTATTTATTTTTTGCAACAATGTGGTATCAGAGCCATGGCAAATAATAACCCGCTGTCTTTTTAGTATCCCCGTCTCACAAAAGATAATTAGGAGAAATGTTGTCTACGTATGAAAGCCGTTCTTGGCTCTCAAGATGTATGGGAAATCTTAGACAGAGGGTATACAAAACCCGATAATGAGGAAACTCTGCTTCAAAATGAAAAAGAGGTCTTGGCAAAGATAAAGAACAAGGATCAACAAGCCCTCACGCTCATCCACCAATGTTTGGATGATGCCATGTTTGAGAAGGTGGCAGATGCTACTACCTCAAAGGAAGCTTGGGGGATTTTACAAAATTCTCTTCAAGGAGTTGAAAAAATAAAAAAGGTAAAACTTCAAACTCTAAGGGCTAATTTTGAAGTTTTAAAAATGAAAGAACCCGAATGAATCTCAGATTTCAAAAGTGAAGGATGTTGTAAATCAACTAAGAAGATACGGGGAGGACATAAAAGATGTCCATATGGTAGAAAAGATCTTTCGCACTTTAACACATAAATTTGATTTTGTGGGGTGTGCCATTGAGGAGTCTAAAGATTTAGACTCTATGATGTTGGAGCAATTGGAAGGTTCTTTACAGGCCCACGAACAAAAGATCAAAAGGAGATAAGAAGTGCCATTGGAGAAACTTCTTAAAACTCGGGCGTCTTTAAGAATTATGGAGGTGAAACAAGCTATCGAGAAAACGGATGAGGCCGAGGCCGAGGAGGTCATGGAAGAGGAAGAAGTAATGATAACAACTTCAATAATGAAGTTAAAATCCACCAAACATTTAGAGGCTGTGGTCGTATACAAAGAGGAGGAAGAGGTCATAGCTACTACCAAGAAAATAATGGACAAAGGTATGACAAATAAAAAATTAAATGTTATAATTTTCATAAATTTGGCCATTACTCTTGGGAATGCCGTAGCAATGTTGAAGAAAAAGGTAACCTTGTTGATGACAAGAAATAAGAAAATGAGTCAACATTGTTGATGACACTCAAGGAAGAACAATGGAGCAAGCAATCATATGTGTGGATGAAAAGAGAAGTTTGTGGAGATCAATAAAATAGTGAGAGGTAACGTTTCCTTTGGAGATACCTCAAAGGTTCAAACCGAAGGGATAGGTACGATTCTGATCTCCTATAAAAATGGTAGTCACAAGTTAATTCAAGATGTTTATTATGTTCCAAAATTAAAAAAGTAATATTTTAAGGTTGGGCCAACTTCTTGAAAAGGAATATGACATCCAAATGAAAAATATGCATCTTTGGCTTAGAGATTCAAGTGGAATTCTAACTGCTAAAGTGTATATAGCAAAGAATAGATTATTTTCTCTAAATCTTAAAACAATTGATGTAAAGTGTTTGAAGGCTAATGTGCAAGATGAATCGTGGTGTTGGCACATGCGATTTGGATACTTAAATTTTGAAGCGCTCAAATCAGTGGGAGAAAAGAACATGGTGTATGGAATACCATCAATCAATCATCCAAATAAATTGCGTGAAACTTGTCTTCTTGGATAACATGCAAGGAGGAGTTTTCCAAAGGAGGCCATATCAAGATCAACCAAGCCGCTCCAGCTTGTCTACACTGATGTGTGTGGACCAATCAGTCCACCTTCTTTTGGTAAAAGAAAATACTTTCTGCTTTTCATTGATGACTTTAGTAGAAAGACTTGAGTTTATTTCTTGAACCAAAAATTTGAAGCTTTTGATGCTTTTAAAAATTTCAAAGTACTTGTAGAGAAAGAAAGTGGCTATGAAATTAATGCTCTAAGGTCTAATAGAGGAGGCGAATTCACCTCAAACGAATTTAATGACTTCTATCAACTTCATGGAATCCGTCGCCCTCTAACGGTACCTTATTCACCTCAACAAAATGGTGTTGCAAATATAAAGAATCGAACGATTCTTAATATGGCTAGATGTATGTTGAAAGCTAAAAATATGCTCAAGGAATTTTGGACCGAAGCTGTTTCTTGTGCAGTTTATTTGAATAACAGATCTCCAATAAGAAATGTTAGAGATCAAACGCCTCAAGAAACATAGAGTGGAATAAAGCCAAGTGTCAAGCACTTGAGAATCTTTGGGAGTATAGCCTATGCTCATGTTCCACATCAAGGGAGAGCAAAGCTTGACGATCGAAGTGTCAATCATGTGTATGTTGGCTATGATACGAGTTCAAAAGGCTACAAGCTATACAACCCCAGTAGTGGCAAGGTGGTGGTAAGTCGCGATGTTCAATTTGATGAAGAATTGGCATGGGATTAGGAAGCTCAAGAAGAAACTTCATATGATTTTCTTCCATAATTTGGTGATGAAAAAGAACTAGAGACTGTGGAACCTGTGCATGATACAACTCCACCTCCTTCTCCAACCAATGTTGCATCCCCCTCTTCTCAAGAAAGTTCGAATGAACAACCACAAAGGACAAGAAGTATTCAAGAGCTCTACGAGGACACAGAAGAAGTTACTAATTTTCATTTTTATGTTGTCTCTTTGCTGACAGTGAACCAATGAACTTTGATGAACCTGTTACAAACAAAAAGTGGAGTCAAGCCATAGAGGAGGAGATTGAGTAAATAGACAAGAACAACATTTGGGAGTTAACATCACTTCCCAAGGGTCATCGAGCAATTGGAGTAAAATGGGTATACAAAATAAAGAAGAATGCGGATGGAGATGTGGAGAAAAACAAGGCACGACTTGTGGCTAAAGGCTACAAGCAAAGGCAATGCATTGACTATGAAGAAGTCTATGCACCTGTTGCCCTCATGGAGGCGATTCGTTTGCTGATCTCTTCGGCAGCACAAATAAAGTGGAAGATCCATCAACTAGATGTCAAGTCAGCCTTCTTGAACGGCTATCTTGAAGAAGAAGTCTATGTTGAACAACCATTGGGTTTTGTGGTCAAAAACCATGAATATAAAGTATTACGGTTGAAGAAAGCTTTATATAGATTAAAGCAAGCTCCACGAGCATGGAATAGTTGCATCAACAAGTATTTTCAAGATAATAAGTTTACTCGTTGTCTCCATGAATATGCTCTTTACCTTAAAGTTCATACTAATGGAGATATCTTACTTGTTTGACTTCATGTTGATGATCTTATTTTCACGGGTAATAACCCAAGTTTGTATAAAGCTTTTAAGAAAGATATGTCCCGTGAGTTCGAGATGATAGATGTATGGCTCATGTCATACTACTTGAGCCTAGAAGTGAAGTAGATGGAGGATGGAATTTTTATCTCTCAAGAAAGCTATACAAAAGAAATATTGAAGAAGTTCTGCTCGATTGCAACCCTGTGAACACACCGATGGAGAGTGGGATAAAATTGTCCAAGTTTGATGAAGGAGAAAAAGGGGATCCCACATTTTTTAAAAGTCTTGTGGGAAGTTTGAGGTACTTGACTTGTACCAGGCTAGATATACTCTTTGCAGTTGGAGTAGTTAGCCGGTTCATGGAGGCTACTACCTCCACTCACTTGGAGGTCACTAAAAGAATTCTTCGTTACCTAAAAGGTACGATCGACTTTGGGCTATTTTATACTTCTTCTAATGATTTTAACCTTATGGGATATTGTGATAGCGATTATGCGGGAGATATTGATGATAGAAAAAGTACAACTGGTTTTGTATTTTTCTTGGGTGTTGTGTTATTTCTTGGAGTTCAAAGAAACAATACATTGTTACTCTCTCGACTTGTGAAGCCGAATATATAGCAGCAACGTCATTTACCTGTCATGCTATTTGGCTAAGGAGATTATTAAAGGAGCTCAATTTGCCACAAATGGAAGCTACAGAGATTTGTATTGATAACAAATCTGCACAGGCACAAGTGAAGACTCCGGTGTATAATTATTGAAGCAAGTATATAGATACAAGGTACCATTTCATTAGAGAGTGCATTGCCAAGAAGGAAGTCGAGCTCAAATATGTGAAGTCTCGTGATCAAGTTGCAGTCATCTTTACAAAGCCTCTCAAGTTTGAAGATTTTCAAAGATTGATAATAATACTTGGCCTCAAGAAGAAAAATCAAAATTAAGGGAGAGATTTGTGGGGTCTGCACCTCACCAACCAAAAGAAGAAGATTGAATTTTTTTTGGACAAAAGTGGCTGCTTGAATGCATATGGGCGGCTGAAGATTGAAAATTGCAATTTGGAATGAAATAAGTCAGATTTGGGCGGCTAATTGGTTGGCAAATTTGCCTATAAAAAGGGCGCTTCATTTCAGTTTAAAGACACACCAAAATAAAGAGAGAAGCAACATATAGTTAGTGAGAGTAATCCACATATTGTTGTCTGTGAGATAATTAGTGAGTGATAGTAATATTATAGTGAAGTGTGTTAAATAAAGAGTGTTATTTCTTTCAAAGTTGTAGTAGTCTCTTGATACTACTACGTTGTATTATTATAGTGATAATATTGCTCCACTCGGATATTATATTTTACCCTACTAAAATATTTGGTGTCATTGTTACTCTATTGTGTTATTATTATTTGCTGTGGATATTATTATTGGGTAGGAATATTTATTTTCCCAATATTCCGTTGTCTCTTTATTCTCCATATTTGTCTCTTATCGCCAAGTCTAATTCAATATTTATTCTGATTTTTCTACTCACGGTTGCTCAACCTCCCAAGAACCCTTACTCAGTACACATCAAAGACTTGGTTCCTGTTTGCCTTGACACTTCCAACTACATGAAATGGAGTCACCTTTTTCTTCCTGTTCTTGATATCTATGAGCTTCAGCATCACATTGATGGTTCTAGCACTGCCCCTCCGTCTATGATTACTGGTTCAACTGGAAACAATATTTCCAATCTCGAGTATCCGAAATGGTGCCGACTAGATCGTCTTATAATGACTTGGATAAATGCAACAGTATCACCTCATCTTCTTCCTCTCCTCTATGCTGCAGATTTTGCTCAAGCTGCATGGGCTATTCTGAAAAGTCATTTTACAAATCAAGTACCAGCTTCAATCTCTCAAAAAGTGTGATCTATCTATTGATGCATATATGGGTAAAATCAAGGAGTTAGCTCATTCTCTTCAAGGTATTGATCGTGTTCTAACTGATTCCGAACTTCTGCTTTATGCCTTGAATGGGTTGCTACCATCATATGAATCCTTTGTTACCATGGCTTCTAATCAAATACCCCCTCCATCATTCACAGAACTCTGGAGTCGGCTTCTAACACAGGAAACACGTCTTGAATAGCTTCATGGTGTCCCAGCTTCCTCATCATCAACCGCTCTTGTTGCAACCAATATATCAAAAGCTGAAGTTTCTCCAGTCATTCCATCTTTTTCTCGTGGTAATGTACAATCAGCTCGCGGGGGACGTTGTTGGTTTTAAAAAGATGGGGCAGCAAAAATATTAAAAGTGTTAGATTGAAAACGTCTCTTAATAATTTTATTAAGTATAACAAGGCTTTAAATAATCAATTAGAAACATAATCCCAAAATATCTCAACTATCCTAAAAATTCTAACTTAAATTTGAATTCAATAAAAAAGATTAATTTATCCTAAAACTAAGTAACTTATTATGCTAAAAAAGTTACTCCAATAACTCAAAGTAACAAAATTTCAACACTCCTCTTTTGCTTCAGTTGCTGCAATTTAAAAGGTTACTCCTCCTCAATTTTGCTTCGGTTGTTTGTCCTTGAGGATTGTTTTGAGCATCGCTGAAATTGCATACTTTGGTAGTGCATTTCTTTTTCTTTTTTTCTTCTTTCTTTTTCGTTTTATGGTTTTGTGCATGAAGAACATCCTTAGTGGCCTTGTCTTATCTGAAATCTCTTTTGGAAGTATTTGATTCTGGACAATGATAGGATTTTCATGAATTGCTGGTAAGGATTGTTCTTCCTTTACAACATTCAACAAATCATATGCTTTAAGATATGATTTTATTTTCACTGAGAAAATTCGATAGTTTTCACTAGTGAAAGTTTGTGGGACATTCAAAGAGAGACTGATGCTTGCAATGTTTGAAATATATTTAAAAATTGATATTGGTTAAAAATGATTTGAAAATGATTTTCTTTTTGGAAGAACTCACAGATCCCGTAAGATCAATGAGGCTCATGATACCACTGTTGGTTTTTAAAAAGATGTGGCGGTAAAAATATTAAAAGTGTTGATTGAAAAAGTCTCTCAATAATTTTATTAAGTATAACAAGGCTTTAAATAGCCAATCAGGAACATAATCTGCAGAAAAATCTGCATAGGGCAAATTTAAAAATCCCAAAATATCTCAATTATCCTAAAAAATCTAACTTAAATTTGAATTCAAAAAAAAAAAAAGATTTATCCTAAAACTAAGTAACTTATTATGCTAAAAAAGTTACTGTAAGTAACCGAAAGAAACAAAATTTCAACGGACGTCATGGTGGTCGTTGGCAGAATCGTGGTCGAGGTCGTAGTGGTAGGTTCTCTAATTTTGGTCGAAGATATAGTGCACCAGTTAATAATTTCTACAGGTTCTCTTTCGTGTGTTATCCAGCATCTGGTCGCGGATTACTTGGACCTCCACCCTCTCAAACCTCTGTTATCCCTTCTTTTGTTCATCTTAATACCACACAAGCCCAAACACAATGTCAATTCTGTCAAAAATTTTGTCACGTGGAGTTGGATTGTCCTCGTCGTCACAATTATTCATATACGTCTTCAGATTTTTCACGACAATTTTCGGGTCTTTCTCTTCAAGATTCACCAAACGGGGCTTGGTATGGATAGTGGTGTTAGCTCCCACATGACTTATGATCAGGGTAAGATAAAATCACCCTCTATGCCTTCTAATTCTCACTCTATTTTTCTTGGTGATGGTAGTACACTATACCTGTCTCCTCTACTGGTTGTTCATCAATTGTTTTTCCTAATAGAACATTTCGTTTAAACTCTATTTTACATGTTCCTTCCTTGTGTAAGAATCTTCTATCTGTCAAAAAGTTTACTAAAGATAATGACTGTTTTATTGAGTTTCACTCTTGGGGTTTCTTAAATTTGTTAAAGATTTGATAACCCCAATGATGTCCTATTATCCCCTGGTGGCTTCTTCATCAAAGTTCAGTCCGTCCCCTTCCAGATTCGCATCCTCGTCCGCCTCTTTGCATCTCGTGAATCAATTGACACTTGGCATGCCCGACTAGGTCATCCTGGAATTGCAGTTCTAAATTTCTTGCTTTCTAGTAAATTTATTTCCTTTAGTATAAATAATGAAAGGCAATTTTATTGTCCCTCTTGCCTAGCTTCAAAACGCAGGTTATTACTCAACAATTCATACCCATAACCAAAAATGGTTACCGTCCAAAAATTAACTACAATATTTTCCAGCCCCAAACTGTTTGTTGTAACTTCAAAAGTAAAAGATATCACCGGCTAGATACTACTGCGAAAATATAGGATAACGAGAAACCAAAACAAAAAAAAGAGAAAAGAAATTACTCTTTTTCAACACAGCTAACTGCGAAATGAATAACGCGTCTAATTACATAATAGTAGCCACATAAGAGCCAAAAAGTCAATAAAATACGAACCCATGAAAAGTTTATAATATTTATGTTAGAATTGGAAATTGAAGATGAGCTTGAAGCTCGATCTAGAGCTTCAATAGAGTCCTTCTAGAGAAATCATAAGAGAGAAATTGAAATTGAGAAAGTGAAAGCTCACCTTCATTTCTCACTGTAATACAAAGTATATATATCTGTAACTATCACAAAAGACTTCTACAGGTTTAGAAAAGGGAACAGTAAGCTCGTCAATTAATCTATATAGCCCCACCAACTCCCTTACTACTTTTCTAAGTGCCCTGTATTCTGCTTCTGCTGATGATAGTGATGTAGTCTTCTACTTATTGGATTTCCAGCACACCGGACTATTTTCTAACAGAATTATGTATCCACCCACTGACTTCCTTGAGTCTGGGTAGGCATCCCAATTAGAGTCACAATACGCTTTGATATTACAGTTTGGATCATATGACATGAAGATCCCATGGTGAGATACCCTTCAAGTATCGGAGTAAGTGAAATGTCGCTTTCAAGTGGGGTTGTCTTGGATCTTGCATGAATTGGCTAAAGTGTTGTACACTATAAGCTTTCAACTTGACTATTTATGGAGTGCCCTTTTTAGCTTTCAACTTGACTATTGGATCATGTAGCGAGGGAAGACTACTGTAATCCATACAGTTGTACTCCATTAGTAGATCAAGGACAAATTTTCTTAGTAATATTACAACTCCATGATCCTTATAGAGTGTCTCCATCCCTAGAAAATAATGCAGTTTTCCAAGGTTTTTTTATCTTAAAGCTATCATGTAGGAATACCTTCAGCTCCTCTATCTCTTTTTTATTTGTCCCTTTCAAGATCATGTCATCGATATCATTGCCATATATACTATTGACTCATATGTCTTCTTGTAGAAAAGTAAGTAATTATACATAGAATGAGTGTATCCTTTACTACTCAATTTGGTATATCACTGTCTATTTGCTTGATTAAGGCCATACAAGAACTTCTTGAGTTTACATACAAGATTTTCACTGTCTATTACTAAGCTTTGTGGCACTTTCATATATACCTCTTCATGGAGGTCCCCATGAAGAAGGCATTATTCACATCTAACTAAAATATATCCCAGCCTTTCTTAGTTGCAGCAACTATGAGGGCTCTTACTGTTGTAATTTTACCACAGGACTAAATGTTTCTGTGTAATCAATTCTAGCTTATTAGGTATAGCCCTTTACAACCAACCTAGCATCGAACCTCTCTATGCTACCATCTGCCTTATGTTTCACTTTATACTCCCACTTATACCATATGGCTTGTTTCCCAACTGGTAGTAGTACTACCTCCCAAGTGTTATTGGCATGCAATGCTTCTAATTGTTGTGTCATGGCTGCTTCCCAAGTTGGACTCAAAATTGTTTCTTCAAATGAAGTAGGCTCTTTATCATTGTAAATACTTCTCACAAGTAACTAACTATCCTGGGTTTAGATCCTCAGTATATGATGGTGGAGAGAAGATAAAGGCATTAAGAGAAAAAGGGTGCATTTGTTTGGTATTGTGCTCATTGGTATTTGGTTTCAGCTGTGATAATTAATAGACATAATCCTTCAAATAAGTGAGAACTTTGTGTGTTCTATAAGATTGTCTTTGCTACAAAACATGCTCAGATGGGGTATTCCTTATTGAGCTTATTGGTGAATTATTTGGTGAGTTTTCTAGAACAAGTAAATCTATAGTGTTAGGAGAGTGCGGTGAAGGAGGTGGATTAGATGGCAGATCTGGATGTGTGATATCTGAAATCCCTTGATCATTTGGCTCACTAGTTTGTATGTACTCATTGTCACTAGACACATGATCAATAAAAGGAATGGATTTGAGAATAGAGAGAAAGGAAACAGTATCATAAGACATACTGAAAGAAAAAATATATTCATGAAACACTACATCTCTAAATATATGTGTTTTATTAGTGGCCAAATTGAGTACTTTGAATCCCCAAAAGAATATCCAACAAAAAATGAGGTGTGGTTCTAGGTTCAAATTTATTTCTGTGGACCTTGGGCACTCTAGGATAGCACAAGCAACCAAAACTCCTCATATGAGAGTAAGTAGGTTTTCTATTGTATAGTAGTTCATATGGGGACTTGCCCTTGAAATGAGAAGATGGCAGTCTATTTATTATACAGGTTGCACATAGGATGCATTCACCCCAATATCTTAGAGGCAATTTTGACTATAATAAGAGGGCTCTGGCAGTTTCCAACAAGTAACAATGATTTCTTTCTATTATGCTATTTGTTTTTGTGTATAAGGACATGTGGTGGATGATCTATTTAGAAAGAAAAAAACTTATTTACCTCTGTGTTGTTAAACTCTAGACCATTGTCTGACCTTATAGATTCTATAGCGGTATTGAATTGGTTTTCAATCATCGATACGAAGTTTTTGGTGACATGAGGACATTATTTTTGCTGGTTAATTGGTGGGTGCAATTGGACCTACTAAAATCATCAAACCATGTTAATGAAATATATGAAGTTATCCACTACTACAAAAAAGGCATATGGTGGCCATTATTTAGCGGTAACAAACTAATTGCCAGTAATTCATTCCTTAAAGGCCAATATTAGCGGAAATTGATTAATTGCCCAGAATAAGCACTTTTTCTCGGCAATTAAAAAAATGGCCACTAAAAGCTTATGCCTTGTATAGAGCGGGAATATTTTGCCCCCCGCCCAGAAAATTATTTTTCATTTCCCTCCCTAATATTGATAATCCAGTATTTCATTCTTTCATTCCCTCTTTATCGAGAATGTGGATTCAAAATCCAATGAAACCCTAACGCCAAAAATTCTAATTCCTACTCAATCATTACCTACTTATTCATTATCAACTTCATCTTCTTCCAAAAAATATTACTTGACAAAGATACTTTATTTTCCTATTAATTAATAAAGGAACATCATCGGAGAAGAATATTTAGTCGTGGAGTCAAGACCTGTCTGCCATCATAAATGGACGGAGTAGGAGCCAGACTTGCCTAGTCATCTAATAGGTACGCGCCAATAACAATTGTATATACTAGGCCGGTTCGTAGATGGAAGAAGAAATGGATCCACAGGATGCGCCTAGCTTTGGCAACAAAAACTGTCCAACTGCTAATGGCGGCGTTAACAGCAGTAACAACTCTCATCTCTTGCTTTTCAAATGGACACCCATTACTTCAAGCACAGTAACGTTGGTGCTAACAGTTCTGCTAAAGATGACGACTTCATAGCGGAGGAGCCACCTAAGCGCAAATTCAAGTACATTCCGGTACTAATCTGACTAATTACTTCATTTAATCATCGGAGATGGACTTTATTTACCGTGTATTGTATATATTACTAACATATAAGCACACTTAAAAATGTTGAGCACTTTCAACGAGCTTTAATTTTTCTATTTTATTTTAGTTTAGGGGGATGTACTCTTTCTTATGTTGTTCTATCGGGAAAAGATCAGATTTTTCCAAGAAGAGGATTAGGTGGTGGATGATGGTTAGGGTTCTGAGTTTAAGTAGTTGCGTGTCTATGTATATGGGGTTCCACCAAGTTGTGCGTGTTGGTCTGTCCTAAACTTATTTTCAATATGTAGTGGGGTTTGGAAGAACTTGTAAGCTAAGGAGGATATAGTGTTACGCTTTGTACATAGAAGGCTAAGAAATCATGAGACCATAGTTCACTGGAGTGGACATGAAGTTTCTTACCTTAGCTAGATCATGCTAGTGCCACATAATAGGAAAGTGAGGGGGTGGATGTGTCGCATTTGGAGTTTTCTTGCACGTGCACACATTGGTTTCACCTCGACCTGATATGTTCACACCCATTGCATGAAAGAGTAGTTAGGTATAGTGATACACTACAATCAGCGGCTTAAAATGCTTAATCTTCCACACTATTAGTTAGATATTTGGGACGAAGATGAAACTCCAATTGAATTTTTGGGAAGTGAGGTTGAGGGATATGTCTAACAGCATGGCTGATATGTATAGTTTTTGATTAAAGATGAAGCGAGTGTTTTGCTATTATGTCCTGGAATGTGAGAAATTCAGAGTTCCTTATGGATCTTTTAGTCGGTTGGGGAACAAACTGTGGCACAAGAACCATATAACTACTCTTCTATGGTGCAAGTTGTTAATATGAGATTTGGTGGTGGCATGAATCTCTGAATGACTTTTATATGCTTTGAAGTTGTAGTACCATCTTTATAGGTGATGAAGTGCTAGTTTTTATAGACAACCGCTTTCCCTCTTCCCACCAAAACAATTCTGTTTTACCCTTGGGAAGTATAATTCTCCCTTTTTACCTAATTTAGCTTGACTCATCTACGTATGACTGAATTGTTCGTTCTTTTCCGGTTGAATTTTTGAGCCCTAGAGAGCCGATGGTAAGTAAACAATATGACGGTAGGTTTATATATTATAATATGCTAAATATACTTAATTGGTCCAGTTATTTTCTAATCTGTTGATATTTATACACTACAAAAAATTCATTATTTTCCGACTACCAAAATAGTCGGAAAGTAGTCGGAAAAGTGCCTGTTCCGACTACTTTCTGACTGATTTAGCGTAGTCGGAAAATGATTGGTCGGAAAATAGTTTCCGACTACTGTAGTCGGAAATTTCCGACTACATTAGTCGGAAAATATTTTCCGCCAAATATTTAAAAATCCAGCTATATTCCGACTGAAGTAGTCGGAAAATAAGAAAAAAATATTATTTATTTTCAAAAATATTTCCGACTACTGTAGTGGGAATATTATACTAATAATAAATATTTATTAGTTATTTTATTATAATTTCCGACTACAGTAGTCGGAATCTGTAATAATCCAGCATCCCGTTATGACAATCGTAGTCGGAAAATTATTATGCTGCACACACTTTTCGACTACAATAGTCGAAAAACTGAATTAAAATTTGACAGCAACCATCCATTTTATTGGCACATCACCTGTGAAATACAGGATATTATGACCAACCAATTCCAATATCAACAAACATTCAAAGTTCATAATGTCAAACCAAAACATTACTTAACGTCGAAATATTTAATATAAAGTCTAAGTAGCTAATACATATCAACACTAATATAATAAAGTCTAAACATAAATATACCACATCATTCAAATCTACCATAAAGTCTAAATATAAAATTTAAATATCCAAGAACACTAATCAACCTTAAATCACTACTACACATCAGAATCAGACTCTTCATCATCATAAAAGTCGGGCATATGTTTTTTCATGTATTTATCCATTCTAGCAATGTAAGCTTCGGATGTCTCACATCGTTTCGACAACTCCTCAATATTCTTTTGCATTGCTCCCATTTCTTCCTGATTAGGAGCATCCGAAACTAATGGCGATGGACGAAAAGAGGAAGGCCGTTGTACTCCAAGCCCGTAAACTCTTCCTTTGGATACACCACCTGCAACATACGTCCATATTGAAGTCATAACATCGGGTGACGGTTGGATTGGGGTACCATCATCAGAAGCAGGCTGCATCTGACACCATTCATCCAATCTTCTATGGAATCCATCCTGAAATAAAAGTAAGGATTATATAAATAAATAATTTTATCACTGAAGATTTAAAAAGCGAGAACAAAAGGCTAAATAAAGAACTAATTTTTATCACTGATGCTTCTTTCTATAATAGGCGATACCCAAACCGTTGGCGGAGGAAAGGTAAAATTACGCCCCAGCTGATGGAGCCGCCGGGCGGCAGCATATCGGCGCGCACGGACCATCAGAAAGATCCCCAACAAAAAGCGAACCTACTAGCAAAAGGAATCCCAGCAAGTAGGCTCATTGTGAGTCGACTAATGGTCATTATAAATCTCAGCAAGTAGGCTCATTATATACTAATAATATAAGGAATTTACATTACAAGTGACCATATACTGATGTTTCTGATCTACCATTGCAGGATACCTCTGTGGCCATATATAAGATTAAGTTCCATCTGTATATTGGTGATACCTCAGTTTAATGGAGCATTATACTTTTACCAAAATATTATTTATCCAAGTTTGCCAGTGAAACTACTGGATGTCAACCTATATACTATCACTGAATGGTTTAATGAGCTAAAGAAAGATCTATTTATCAAGAAAGAGAAGTTGCTCGCTGTAGCAGAGAGGTCTTTTGAAGAGAATGAATCTGAAACTCTGGCAAAACATACTGCAAGCAAGGTGATTTACGTTGTATACAATCGACATTATAAGAAATTCTTACGAACCAGGTTATGTTTTTTAACCATTTGAAGAAGTTCCCAATTTTGATACTCCCTTATTCCAGCTTTCGGATCGCCATTTGTTGTTGATAAACCGAGCATGTAATCAGCAACTTGGTGATTAACATGTCCACAGCAAAATTGCAGGTTGGAAGTATGGTTGAAAATGGAGTTCAGATTGAGAAGAAAGCAAGTTCAGCTATACAGGTCTATGAACCACCCATTCGAGCAAGTGTTGAAGTGATCAAACTGCCCGAGACTTCTTTTATACAGAAATTCCAGACAAGGTGGACATGTGAAATATGTCAAGTGACAAACTCATCAGAGTAGAATTTACAATCCCATCTTCGTGGGAGAAGACACCTGGCTGCGGCTAAGCTAAGGTGCCATTTCTGTAACTAGAGGTGCTACGGAGAGATTGATATGATTGCACATCTTAAGGGGAGGAAGCACTTGACAAAGCTTCAAGAAGCTTTTGCTGGTGCTAATACGGGAGCTTCATAGAGATATTTGAGTTTTGTTTAATCAGGGCATGTCTATAGACAAATTTGTTTGTTAATGGTCTATGTCTAAAGATGACATATCGATATGGATTCTAGTTATGTGTACTGGTAGTTTACGAAAAGATATATACAGGTAAGTGGGAATATGATCTTACATATTGTTCTGATGCACGTGTCTCAACCCATCCTTCCCTTGAACCGTCTTTCTTCTTTTTCTTATGTGTCTCCGCAAAGACCTCGGCATCAGACACTGGTCCCCCTTTTAAATTTTCCTGCAAATAAAATATACCAAACTTCATACGGACAGAATTTGAAACTCCCCATTAAATATACCAAACTTCATACAGACAGAATACTATATAGATGTATAACTAAAAAACAAATCATGCCATTGTTGGTTGCTAAGTGTTAACATCACTTAAGGAGCAACTGTTTTGACATATCCATTGTTGGTTTTGAAGTCTAGGTTTCAAGCCAAGCAGGAGATTGGTGGAAATATCTCGTCAAGATATTCAGGTACAGCAGATGCTGTTATTAAGATGATTTATCATGAAGGATTCAGAAGCTTCTATCAGGGAATGCGCACAAAGATAGTACAGAGTGTCTTTGCAGCCTCTGTACTTTTCATGGTGAAGGAAGAGCTTGTTAAATTGTATGCGGTTCTGGCTAACAGGTTAAGTGTTAACATCACTTAAGAAGCAAGGTTAATATTTAGTTTGCAGTGAATAGATGTCTATGTAAATCTCTTTGCTGCATAATTGTAAATTATTGTACTGTATTCAAAGGTTTCTTTCTTTCACTCCTAATTCATTTCCTCTCCATAAAAATTCAAATTTGAAATTTATATAGGGGTTTTGTTGATCACAAAATATATTATCTAAGTCTTATGGAGTAAAAGATCTAATATATTCTATAAAAAACATTGTTCAGATTACTTCTCTAGAGAAAGCTCTCAAAGATAAAAAGGTAGCTCAGCTGAATAAAACTATTATCTTCGAAACATACAAACTATCCTTAAGTGATGTTAACACTTAGCAAGCTTGAATCTGAAATACAAAGTTAATGAACAATTTAAACTTTAGTATAGCAAGACCATTACACCCAACAATTTTAAACAAAAGAAAATCAACCCATGACAGCTTAGGACTAGCATTCAACAAGGACTAGGCATTCAACAATAAAACAAATCCAGAATGATAAGATTACCCGTGAAGAAAAAGAGTGAATAAGAAAAGATTAAGCTTTCTAGTGAACATTACCAATCTCTGTCGATGCGCAGCAAAACTCATAGATCCCCCGGTGTGTAACGAGCCACTCTTTTGAGAGGCTCGTGCTGCCTTTGCTCGTTCGCTCTTCGCCTTAAATTCAGGACTATCCTATATTGCTAAAAATTTTAACCACACATCCTTTCTTAGCCAACCAGGATTCTTTCTCTTGTCTCGAGCTTCAAACAATGAACTTGTAATCATTCTTTTTGCTTTTTTCTCGTATATATATTTTATTTCATTGTCATATCTTTGCTCCCACACACACTTAGTCTGCAAAATAATTAAATAAAGTAGGTAAAATTGGATATTTGATATATAATTTAAAAATAAGGTTTATACGTACCCTAAATTGATTCCACATTTTATCTCTGATCTCATATGGAATCTCTTTCCATCTACCCCAAGCATCATCGTAAAGCGGCTTCATAGACTCTATAATCATATGTGCGCCAGCAAATGAAGGGAAAAACCTGCATTAAAATTAACATATGTAAAATGTATATTCAAGAGAATAAAAATAAACATAAGTATTACTTACCCATCTTTCTCATCCGGAACGATAATCAGCCTACCATATATATCAAATTGTGGAGTCACTTTACCACTTCGACCCCGAGAAGTTGCTGGTGTAGCACTACCAATGGATGATGATGTTGGTGTACCAGAGACTCCAACATGTGACCTAGATACGCTAGGTGTGCTTGATACCGGAGATGCAGCTGGACTCGATGAAGTAGGCAGTGCTGATGAGCTACCTTGTTGACTAATATGAAAACCAGGAGAAGAATTTACATTTGGTGTGGGAATAAAATTAAGGTTAGAGCCAGAGTTCGGGCCAACTGAAGATACAGAAATGTGAACAGGCCCAGGTGGCGGCATAAAAAATGTTGGTGGCAATGAAGTCGACTGAGGAGGAAAAGTAGGAGGAGGCCCTATATGTGGAGGAGAGTGACCTACAGTTGGACATTGTAATTGAGTCCCCTTACGCTTACGGCGTCGACGGTCGCTACCCCCAGATGCCATCTACGTAACATAACCATAGTAAAAATCACTTAAGAAACAATACAAAAACATAAAGAATTAGATGATTAGGAAAAATATAAAGAGATAAAATCTTTAACATATTAGAAGATTAAGAAAAAAAAACATAAAAATCTTACAAAATAATAAAAACATGAAGTAATTCCTCAACAAATTAGATGATTAAGGAAAAATATAAAAATTTAAGAAATAATAAACACATAAAGTAATTTTCAACAAATTAAATAATTAAAGAATAACATAAAACCTAACGACATACTAAAAACATAAAATAATTCTTAAACATATTAGATAACTAAGGAAAAATATAAAATTTAAAGAGAGAAAAAAAATCCAACATGCCAATCATCATCATTTGATTCATATTCATTATTAGATTCTTCCTCATTACTTGTTCCATTGTCATCAAGAAATTCTTCTCCATCGATTGTTTCATTTCCATCAGATAATTCTTCCTCATCGCTTGTTTCATATTCATTGGTTGGGTCTTCCTCCTCATTTTCCCTAGATGCTCCTTCCCCATCATCATTTAAATTTGATCCAAGGACAAAAATATCAAATTCTTCGTAGATGCCTCGCTATAGTGTAATTCACCTGCTAATTCATCATCTACCAATGCTTCAACAGTTGAAATGTCATTTTGGTAAGCTACATCCAAAACATCCTCGACTTCCACTCTACCCACGGGTTTTGTTTTAATAACCACCCTCCATGAGGACTTATTCTTGCACAAAGGATAAGGAGTGTAATACACTTGTTTTACATTTTGTGCAATGATAAATGGATCATAGAATGGATAATCCCTTGTGTGCTTAATTTCAACTATTTTGTACTGGGGGTGCACCTTCGTACCTCTATTTGGTGATGGATCATACCACTTGCACCGAAAGAGTACCAACTTTTTCTTTGGCCAACCAACACTGTACTCGAGTTCTAAAATCTCTTGAATCGTACCATAATAATCAACATCCCCTTCACCTTTCACCCACACCCCACTATTATTGGTTTTCTTGCCCTTAGACCATTCTTCTGTATGGAACTTGTACCCATTAACACAATACCTAGACATACATTTGACTTTAGGATCAGGTCCCCAAGCTATATCATTCAGAAATTGATCACATATGCCATTAGCTGGATTATGAACCTATATAGAATTAGAGAAAATTTAGAATTTTAAATTACATGTAATTAATTTGCAACTAACAAAAACCATGTTAAATATTAAGTAACACTTACAAATTCTCTAAACCACTTTGCTAACGTAGGATAAACAACATTCTGCCCGTATGTACCCACAAAGTAACTGTCCAACACAATTATAATATTTATTAGTTAAAACAAGGACCTGAGCTTGTATGAAACTTGGTAATATAAATATATATTTACCTATAATAAGGTTGGACTTTAGGGCAATTCAATAGTACATGTGTTGTAGCCGACACTAGTTCCTTCTCAGTCAAAATTCGCGTTGAACTATTTTTTGGACCACCTTTTCCTAGTTGATTGAATATGGAAAATGGTGGTGCTGAAGGATCATTACTTCCTCCGTCGTCATGTCGATTGGGTCTATTTCTCAAACATGGCACATCATGTTCAAAATAATATGAAAAAAAATAAGAAGTTTCTTTAGCGAGATATGCCTCACATATCGATCCCTCAATTCTTGATCTATTTTTTACGGTTCGCTTACATTTGCCAATAATCCTGCGTAGTACGATTTCTTAGATGGAATAATATTTAATTAAAATAAACAAAGGGCAAATGATTAAAAATCGTTTATTAATTACCTCTCAAATGGATACATCCATCTATACTGAACTGGCCCTCCAAGTCGTGCCTCTTGCACAAGGTGAATTGGAAGATGCTCCATTACATCGAAGAAACCAAGAGGAAAAATTTTCGCCAACTTATTTAGAGTTAGGCGAATATTACTCTCCATGTAAGTTAAATTCTCCATCCTCAATGTGCTAGAACACAACTCCTTAAAAAATAAGCTTATCTCTGTGATAGGCTTCCATATTCTATCAGGCAAGGCATTGAACGCAATAGGCATCAATGATTCCATGAAAATATGACAATCATGGCTTTTCATTGACATCAACTTCCCTTCTTTCATGTCAACACACCTAGATAAGTTTGACGCATATCCGTCTGGCATACTCAAATTCTTAACCCACTGACAAATCTCCCTTCTCTCATCTAAAGTGAATGTGTAACTGGCCTTGGGCTTCTGAATCTTGTTATTCATGTATGTAAGGTACAACTCACTTCGCCTACAATATTCCTTTAAGTCCATCCTGGCCTTCAAGTTATCTTTTGCCTTGTTATTGACATCCATCACAGTATTAAACAAGTTATCAAAAAAGTTCTTCTCAATATGCATGACGTCGAGATTATGCCTTAGAAGATTATGCTTCCAATAAGGTAACTCCCAAAATATGCTCTGTTTAGTCCAGTTATGGGAAACACCATAACCAGGTATCTTATTACGCAATGGAGACTCTGTTACCTTAGGTAGATCCCTAACTCTATTCCAAATTTCTTCTGGCGACAAGACTGAAGGTGGCTCTTCATAATCAGTTTGATTCTTCATAAATGCACTAGTGTTTCTCCTAAATTCATGATCCATTGGCAAGAAACGACGGTGACAGTCAAACCATGTGTTCTTACCTCCATATTTCAAAGTGAACGCTTTTGTGTCTTCCATGCAAGTCGGGCAGGCTAACTTTCCAGCAGTAGACCATCCGGATAACATTCCATAAGCAGGAAAATCATTTATAGTCCACATTAAAGCAGCACGCAATCTGAAGTTTTGTTCAGTTGATATATCATAGGTTTCCACACCTTGATGCCACAATAACTTTAACTCATCAATCAACGGCTGCATGTATACATCAATCAAACTTTTTGGATTACGTGGACCTGGAATAATGCAAGTTAGAAACAAATATGGACTTGTCATACAAAACTCTGGAGGAAGATTATACGGCGTAACAAACACTGGCCAACATGAATATGGTACGGCAGAGACTGCAAATGGAGTGAATCCATCAGCACATAATCCCAACCTAATATTTCTTGGTTCACTTGCAAAGTCCGGGAACACCCTATCAAAATGCTTCCATGCTTCTCCATCTGACGGATGACATAGAACACCGGTTGCCCTTCTACGTTCATAGTGCCATCTCATATGAGGAGCGGAGCTCATTGATGCATACAACCTCTTTAACCTTGGTATAAGGGGTAAGTAATGCATCGCCTTCACTGGAACTTTCTTTTTATTAGCATTTGTAGCCTCCTTATAACGAGGTTGGTTACAAAACTTACAATTTTCTAACGCTGCATCATCCTTATAAAATAGCATGCATCCTTTCACACAACAGTCAATCCTCTCTAATGAAAGTCCTAACTTGGACACCAATTTCTTTGCAGTATAGAAATCTTTGGGTAAGTCAATTTTATTCGGATTCAGTTCATTCATAAGCCCAATGATAGAATCCATGCCCGCTTGAGAAATAGAACTATCAGATTTGATAGTTAGTAATCTAACTGCAACAGATAATTTAGAATGCATTGAGCCTTCATACAATGGACGACTAGCTTCCTCTAGTTGTTCATAAAAGCGCTTAGCCTCATCATTTGGTTCGGATTGAGCCCCTGGGAACATCTCAAAAGCATCTCTCATCATTTCATTGAATCGAGAATTTTCAAAATTATTCTCTACTCTAGGACTACCCTCACCACCAAAAGAATTATGAAAATCATGATTCTCTCCATGAACAGTCCACACATAATAATTTTCTACAAATCCATTCTTGTAAAGATGAAGTTCAACTACATCCGGTCTTAATAACTTGACACACTTGCATTTAACACAAGGGCACCTAATTGTCCCTTCAATAAGAAAATCATTCAGCGATTTCGCCTTAGCAATAAACTCCGCAACTCCTTCTATAAATTCCTCCCTCAATCCGGAACGATTAGGATGAGTCCTATTATACATCCATCTACGATGTTCAAACTCCATCTACATCAAGAGAAAAAACTATTGAGATATTCTTCTAAAGGTTCCTACTTTGAATAATTGTAATACCTTCAACATTTAAAAAGTAATGTCAAACAAACGAATTAAATTTTGTTGGCTGCACCACATTTCAAGAAAATATAGCCATTAACTCAGTAACTTGAGGGGAGGTGACAGTGAAAATGATCAAAATGCAGAAAGCAAAACAACAAGCATATACTCATCAATTCTTAAAATGCTAACAAGCTTAGATTATTGTAAAAGTTCTTTGAACTATAAGCTTCACTATTCACAAATCAAAAGATATCATCCAGTATATACTCATCAATTCTCAAAATGCTAACAAAATGTAAAGGAGAAAAATTGGAAAAGTAGTGTTGCTACTAAAGGAATTAATTAGTTGATGAAATATTAGTTCATGGAGACTACACCAACTGAAGATATACTTATAGTCGTGGAGCTGTTATTTGCACTTGTTTCCCTCAAAGTGGAGTGTAACTTAACTAAAGTGAATGATAATTTGGCTTATTTTTCAATGGAACCCATGTTATCCAAGATTATTGTTGCATGTTACAATTACAATTGCTCTATTGACATAATAAGTGTTGAACAAATGCTTTGTGTTATGAATTCAGCCTTCTATCATCCAAAGGATAGAGAAAGCAAATCTACCAATTACAACAATCACAACTAAATAAAAAGAAGATATGAGAAGGAGCGGCAGAAATATAAGTTTAAAAAGAGGCGAGATACATAGTTGACGAATATAAATGACATTCCTGCATTCTAAGTTTGTTTCTGTTGTATGATAGAGTATTAATATCTTTGAAGGCAGCAATTGGCAACAGCAAGATCTTGTTAGCAGAGAGATAAGGAATTCGGCTTTTACACTTTTAAAAAGTCCTTATGTTTCTAGTCGTAAAAGACCAAACAGGTTCTAGTTCAACAATTTCTTAGCAACACTGTGTTCTTTTAAATAAGAAATCCTCTCAATGTGCATCATAACTACAGAAACCAGTAGATTTTGGTGCAAGCAGTGCAAATATTTATATTTTCATATTTTCATCTGGCGACCAATAGATTCACAGACCAAAGCACAGTAAAATCGAATAGATTCACAGACCAAACCACAGTAAAATCGAATAGATTCACAGACCAAAGCATAGTAAAATCGAAACCCTAGTGGTACCATTGATTTTGTACAGTAAAATCGAAACCCAAATCTTGGTCGACGACTAGACGGGAAAGAGAGAGAGCGAGCGTACCTGAAGAAGTCACTATCGTTGATTTTCCCAGCGCCGTCGAGAGAAAGGCAGGAATATAGAAAGAGAGATATCGACAGTGTGAGAGAATTTGTGGGAAAAAAGAATTAGAGAATAAAGTTACTGGAAAATAATTTAACTTTTCCGACTACTGTAGTCGGAAAATATATATTATTTAAATAATTTAACGTTTCCGACCACTTTAGTCGGAAAATATATATTATTTAATTTTTTAAATTAAAAAATTCAGACTACAACAATCGGGAGCACTTGGTCAAAAATGGGTTTGACTTTAATTAGCTAATGTTTCGACTATAGTAGTCGGAAAGTTTTACGCGGGCAATTTCCCGCGAAACTTTTTAATTATATTTGTCGAAAAAATATTCTGAATAATTTTTAAAAATAAATTAAAAATTAAATATCAGATTTCCGACTACAGTAGTCGGAAAATTGCGACTGACATTTTGTAGTCGGAATTTGTAGTCGGAAATAAGGTATTTTCTAGTAGTGATAATAGGTCCCTGATGATCCATGTCAAGAAAGTATAATAGATCCCTTATGCAAATAGTGATCACGAATGAGCAAAACAAGGACTACTACTGTCATTTCAAAGTAAAGATTTCTTTTCTTTTTGGTATTTAAATATATGTTGCTAATCTCCACTATGCATTTTCTTATCTGTTCATGGTATAATAAAGAAAATATTTGGTTATTAACTCCTCATTTTTAGTTCTCTCATTTGTGTAACTATTTAATTGTCCTAGAAAACATAGTAGAACTTGTTTGTATTGGTGAGCGTCTGATATGGAAATCTCTTATCTGTCTTTTCTTAATATTCTATTATCTTATTTCTATTTTTTTAAAGAAATATAGTATTTTATATGAAATTATATTGGCTCATTTTGAATATGCACCTCTTTCTTTTTTATTTACCCTAAAATGATGTATCTTTTTGCTACACAAATAAAGTGATATGAAACCTATCTTGCCACTTTCAATTACTTTTTCTTTCATGCACATGCTTTACAAAGTAATATTAAATAATTTTAGGCCTTTTTAATACATATTAGTTCAAACATGGACATTTAGTTTTGAATGAAGGAGTCTTTTTAAGAGAAATATTAATCACACATTGAAGGTTCTGTAAGTGATATAATATTAGGTGGTAGAGCTTTCATGTGTAACCAAAAGTCTTTTCTGGTGTTCTAATCATTCCGAATGTATGATATCTAATCGATTATGTCTTCCTCAGAACATTTACTTTACCATTCTAGAGATGGAAAATAGCAGAATGTTTCATTCTTCTTTTAACAGCACTCATCAAACAATTAATGACGAACTTAATGCTTTGACACCTACCAAAATCTTCAGTGCATTCTTTGTTGCTTAATTTCAGGCAATTTAATGATTATTGGTTTTGAAGTACTTTTGTAGTATCACACCATTCATGGATTACTACCACAACAAAGGAAATACTAATTTCATGCTTTGATTTATATCCTGTAAAGATATTGAGATATGCAAGGCATATATCTGTGGAGACTAGCTGCGAGATATTAGATGGTCTTGGGAAGGCAAACAACTATTACTTGGAAGTTTATCCAGAGATAAAGTGGATCTTCATGCATTTTTCCGTGTGGAGGCTTCGTCAAGATCAAGAGTTGGAGAAATTTTAATGGCCATTTGATGTATTGTATTATAGCTAGTATTTGATAATATTAGATATTAGACCAAATGGCACTAGCTATTGGATTTAACCAGTTAACCTTTTTCATTATGTAATTGGCACTATGAAATTATGGATTAGTAGTTGGTTTGCTTAGGATTTAATGTAGTGTATTGAGCTCTTTTGAATGGATCTTGTTATTATACTTGAAATTAAATATGTATAACATGTAATAGAAAATCATGAATAATAAACCTTTTTGGTAATAAGATGAATCATTACTGGAAATAACAGAAGTAACATGTAGATGAAGACCAATTGCAAATAGTTTCGATGGCCATTACATTCGCCGTTAAAAGGGTTCTTTTTGAATGGTCTGTATCGGCAATTGAATGATGTTTACCGATAATAACTAAAGCCATAAAATGTGTGACTTGGTATATTCTGGGGAGTTTTAGTGGCCATATTATTTACCGGTAAATTATTGCCACTAAAGCTCATAGACGTTTAGCGGCAATAAAGGGGATCTTTACCAGTATTTGTTGTAATGACCGTTAAAACCTTTAGCGACGCTGGATTCGCCGGCCAATAATTAATTGCCGGTAAAAGGCTTTTTTGTTGTAGTGATCATGATTTGACTTATGATAGGGACCCCAAAGATCAACATATGAAGTAGTTGAAAGATTTTATAGAATTGGTGGATTTTGGTGTAATCGGTGAATTTTTCTTAGAAATGGCAATCTCCCCTGTCTTGTCATTGGAGAGACATAGCAGGTACAAGGTTGTTATTATGAAAAAGGTCCTAGAATAGTGGACATTCCCTTTATTATAGCAAAGGGTACATAATCCAGTCTATTATGCCAACGCATTTATATCATTACTTGGAGATATAAAAGAATTGATACTATTCATAATGGGAAATTGCACTTTATTATTTGAAGAATATGTATTTACAATTGAATGAGATTTGCAATTATTCTTAGACAATGATCTATTTACAGTGAAATGACGAAAACAATGTAAGTTGTGTGTGAGCAAGTGGAAAAAATAGAACTCGTAATTGAACTTTTTATTGTTGATTTTTAATGGTTGTTCTTGAGACAACTTGGGCAGAGTTATAGGCCATCGCGGGCTTTATCAATTTTTAGAGGCTTCTTCACTGAATGGGCCTACAAAATACAAATATTATCAGTAAAGGCAACAATATTATGAGAGATTGAACTGGTTAATGAATGAATTGATATGATATTATATTTGAAGGAAGGTATATACATGACTTTGTATAAAATGATCTTGGAAAACAATATCACACTTTCAATTTGTGTTACTTTTACCTTACATTCATTTGGAAGGACTACTAATAAGTGTTATGGTAGGGTTATAATATTCATTAGTGATGATATATTAAAGGTCATATGATTAAAGGTTCCTGAATCTAATATCCAAGAGTCAGCCTTGCTTTTGAAGTATTCACAAGATAAATTGCCAAGATCAATAGAAGAAGTGCACACTACTATACCTGCAAAGTTCACAACACCTTTAACATAGTTTTTGCAGCTGGAACTCTCACATATTGTTCCATCTGAAAATGTTGCAGCAAATTTAGGATTTGTCCATATTGTTCCTTCGATAGATTGACCTGACCAGCCTCATATCTATGCTTTCAAGCTGGCATTGCTTCAGAAGAGTCCATTGTATACTGGCTACTATTCTCCTTCTCGTGTTAAACTTTGTTGCTTGATTCATGTTTTGTCCTGCGTTTGAACTCTAAGTGTTGGAATTTCCAAAACTTTGAGGGTACCTTTGTAGTCTGTAGCACTTGTCCTTGGTATGCCCTAATCTCTTACACATGGTCGAGGCCTATTTCCTCCAGGGGAATCGTTATTGGTAGAGTAATTTATTATGTATGTACCAATTTTAAATGTGTTGATATTTAGAGAAACAGACTCAAAAGGCATTTGCTTATTTGGTTTGATCTCTCTGTGCGTCTCACCTTGAACGAGTAGTGAAAAAGCTTGT
>JASVEL010003341.1:0-201814 GCA_032618575.1 Nicotiana noctiflora
ATCTTCATTCCCAAAAAGAACCACTTCCACCACCAAAGCATTTGAAATCCTCCATGTAGATATGTGGGGCCCTTATCATGCACCAACTCATGACAATCACAGTTGATGACTATAGCTGATGTACTTGGACACATCTCTTGACTAGTAAAAGTAATGCCTTACATGTCATAAAATCTTTTTGTGCAATGGTCCAAAACCATTTCAATACCTCAATTAAACTATCAGAACTGACAATGATCTGGAGTTTGTGAACAATGAAACAACCATGTTTTTCCAAACCAAAGGATCTTACACCAGAAAACTTGTCCTTATAGCCCTCAACAGAATGTATAGTAGAAAGAAAACATAAGTACCTCTTTGAAACTACAAGAGCATTGTTGTATCATTCCAAACTGCCTATAAGATACTGGGAAGAGTGCATCCTAACTTCTACTTACATGATCAATAGATTGCCATCGTCATCCCTCAAAGGGAAATGTCCTTTTAAGGTTCTATATAAGAAGAAACTAAACTATTTACACCTTAGGAGTTTTGGATGTCTATGCTTTCCTACAAACTTAAAACCTCATTAAGATAAATTTGAACCAAGATCAACTCCACATATTTTCATAGGATACCATTTTGGATCAAAGGGATACAAGGTTCTTATCCTAGCCATAAGAAAGATTCATGTATCTAGAGATGTGACTTTTCGTAAAAAAATCTTTCCATTTGTATTACATGGAAACCATATTGATTTAGCATCTAAATATGAACATTCATGTTTTCCTTCTCCTCAAATAGGACCGAGTATGAGTCATTTTGATGTTGCTAATCCTACTGTCACCTGCAAGAGTGAAAGTCCACATCAACAGCTAATGTCACATGAATTTTAATTTGAAAATGATACTAATTCTATCACTCATGAATCATGTTCACCAGGATACGAAAGCTCTCCCACTTCAAATGGAACCTCAAACACATCACTTGAGCCTAGTTTTCACCCAAAAGATCAACAGTAATCCCTTTCAAATAATTCACCAAGCTCAATACAATCTAATAAGACCATAATCCTAACTCACAATAGACCCCAAAGAACACTGAAACCTCCAAGTTATTTTAAAGATTACATTTTCAATGTGCCCACTCTCAATACTACTCACAATACCACTGAAGAACAACCTACAGAATTTGACCATAGCTCACCCTCACAGTCCTTATCTTTTCACACACATGTACCCTACTTGCAACCTATATTCTTAAATGCTCTAAGTGGCACTGGTCAGTATTTGATTGAAAAGCTTTCTATTGACTCTGAACCTGAGTCATATGAAGAGGCAGCGACTATACCTGCTTGGAAACATGCCATGAACCAAGAATTTGATGCCATCTATTCTAATCATACCTGGGACCTTGTCCCACTACCTGCATGAAAGAAAGTGATAGGTTGTAAATGGGTGTATAAAATCAAACACAAGGAATATGGAAGTGTTGAAAGATTTAAAGCTAGACTAGTTGTCAAGGTTACACTCAACAAGCAGGAGTTGACTACGCTGAGACTTTCTCTCCAGTAGTAAAGATGACTACTATGAGAGCATTAGTTGGTACTGTAGTAAAGAAGAATTAGGATATTTTTCAACTTGATGTGAACAATACTTTTTTACATGGAGACCTAAATGAAGAAGTGTACATGCAAGTACCACCTGTGCTGGTAGTAGAAAACCAGAAGTTGGTGTGTAAACTGAACAATCCTTTTATGGTTTGAAGCAAGCAAGTAGACAGTGGTATGCTAAGTTGACAGAGTCCCTATGCTCTAAATGTTATATGCATTCTATGATAGACTATTCTCTTTTCTACAATAATGAGGGTAAATTTGTTATTTTTTTAGCAGTATATGTAGATGATGTCTTCTTAACAGGAACAGATTTGGGAGAAATCAAGGCATTGAAGTCTTACCTACATGGAACTTTCAAAATAAAGGATCTGGGAAGACTACACTATTTCCTAGGATCGGAGATATTGTACAAAAACGATGGAGCAATAATCACACAAAGAAAGTTCACAAATGATTTGATAAAGGAGTTTGAATGCTCACACTATACTCCGATGGCCTCTCCACTTGATCCCTCAACAAAGTTGAAAGCTACTGAAGGTAGTCTATTCACAGACCTTACTTAATACAAAAATTTGATGGGAAAATTGAATTTCCGCACCAACACACGATTTGATATTGCCTACAGTGTCCAACATCTAAGTCAGTACATGAAATGTCCTCGAGACTCTCACCTCAAAGCTGCCATACTTGTACTCAGATATTTGAAATGTGATCGTGGTATGGGGATTTTTCTGTCGAACAGTGAAGCTTATAGATTAAGAGCTATTTGTGATTCAGATTGGGCAGCTTGCCCTGAGACCATAAAATCACTTAGCGGTTATATTGTATTACTTGGAGACAATCCAATTAGTTGGAAATCGAAGAAACAGTCCATTGTGTCACTGAGCTCTATAGAGGCAGGATATAGGTCTGCAAGAAAGGTAGTTGCAGAGCTTGTTTGGTTGTCAAAGCTTTTGGAAGAACTAATTGTACCTTGGATCTTCCTATTCCAGTATATTGTGGCAATCAAGTAGCCCTGCACATCACCAGAAATCCAGTGTTTCATGAACGAACAAAAGACAAAGAGGTCGACTATTATTCTGTAAGGGGTAAGGTCGCTGAAGGATTGATCTCTCTACATTATGTCCATACAGACAACCAGCTTGCAGATATACTCACCAAATCCCTGACAGGAATCAAACATCCGTCACTGCTTCACAAGTTTGAAATGAGTACCTCCCTTCCAACTTGAAGGCGGGTGTTAAGATTAGAATTAGAATGTAGTTATTTAACTAGTAGCCACATTGTCTACAGTTGGTTAGTTAGGTTGTTAGTGCTAGTTTTGTAAGTGTCTAGTTTTGCAAGCAGTTAGTTACATCTGTTAGTTAGTGTCTGTGAGTCATTTGTGTATATATTTATAGATGCACTGTCATTTCCTAATTCAATTCAATGAGTATGTTTGCTCTCATTCCAAAAGATTTCGAACCTTCTTCTTTTTCTCTTTGAGCTTGATGGCACGCAGCCATGGCGGATGAGCTCTAGCTCAAATACTCCCATCGATAATGCTCAATTTTGTCGAGTAAGATTTTACAGTGATAAAGTAGGTGTAAAATTGTCAAAATGATCTGGTTTAAGACATCATAACCAAATATTAACACTTGGATATTACTTATCATTTTAACCTTTAAAAGTATATATCAGTAAGCAAGATAACGACTGCTTTTGGTACAGAACCAGATTGATCATCACCTTGTTGACACTTATATCATTCATTTAAGACTGCTCGGCCCACCATTTAATTTTATCTACTTGTCTCGAAGAGATGATGCAGACTGAAGAACACACATGACTTTTAAAAAACGAGAAAAAATAAAAGAAGTAAAAGAATACTATTCTAGAAACAGCATTTTACTCTAGAAATTTATCATGGGTATTGATGTTACTATTGCTTTTCTATTACTATTAACATAACTATAAAGAGAGCAATACCGAAAGCCACAACTGACCTTGTTTGAGGCTATTATTCTTTAAATTTTGTCCCTTGTTAGTTCACGTTGGCTGTCTTCCGTACGCCCTTAGTTTGTTATCATTTCATATCTTGTACTACGTATTATTATTGATTATTATTGCTTCTTTTATACTCTTTTTTGCTTGCTTGGATTTTGTTTTATAAATACCTTATATTGATATTACTTATTATAAGTGCTTCTCTTATTCTTTCTTAGCCGATAATCTATTTGGAGATATTTTCTCTACCCTTCTAGGGTAATTGGGTAAAGTTGCGTACATGCATCCTACTCTTCCTAGATTCTACTTATGAGATTACACTAGTTATTGTTAGTTAGTTCACGTTGGCTAAGTTTGTTTGAGAAAGAGATTCGTCCAATTACTTTTAAAGGTGAAATTTAGCTTACATGGCTATCAGGAGACAGAAATTGAAAATATTTTCAAAAAAGGGGAGGGAAATTCACTGTCATTGTATGAAACTCTAATTTATTCATTCTTCAATAATATACTTCTACTGTGACTGTCATATTATTGGTTGTTGTTCTTATCTTAAATACTTGTATGCTTGTTACAATCATAACTCTAGCAAAGTTTTATAATGGAAATGTAATGCAGTCTTAATTGGAGACCATCTATGCAAGTCAAATCTAGTGACCGAAATTTACTGATTTTGGTATTTAATAAAGACTTCTTGCACTGACCTTATTATTATTCTTTTAACTATCTTCCATAATTAATGCACGAATTACCGCTATATATAATCATAAAATGCCTCCTTATTTTATGCCGCGTATACATCATTTATATGTTTTCTAATATTTCTTTCATCCAATTAAATTTGTTTTATACTTAGCTGTAGCTTTAGCAAAATATATATGGCTAATTAATCACGTCTACATTTAATGCCAAAGGTGACATTATTGAAAAATAATTCTTCGTTGGGTGTGGTATCCTTAACGGGAGGTGTTAGATTTGAGCCTTGAATATGCAGTCATCTTTATTAAGGAGTTTTTACATTCTAATATGGAACTTGTTGACGCGAATCCGAATTTAGTCAGTAATATCGAATGAGGAACCAAAAGAATTCTTGAAATATTAAAGTGACATTTTTTTAAAACAATTATTTTGTCGATTCCACTTTCTCTAATGTGGCACTATACTCAAGTCAACCATTTTAACATTTTCAAAGTCGTCCACCATTTTTTATTTTCAAAGTCTTCCATCTTCGTGCTAGTTTTGGAAAGAGATTCGTGTTTCAAAGACTATAACATGCGTTTGTCCTAGAAGGTATTGAACAGTTGTGTTAAATGGTGCATAAAAGTCTTTAAGTTTTCGTTTATCTATAAGCTATCATTAGGTGAAGCGAAAAAAATTGACTAACTTAATTACAACGCATTAATTGGAAATGATACAGTTGGTTTATGATTTTCTTCTATTTTTCTTTTGGTTAAGTAAACATCATTAAGATCATAATTGACATATTAGTTGGCAAAGAGTTTGTCGTTTTGAGCTCAAGTCAAAGTAGTAAGATTACAAAAGTAAATAAATTGCTTTGTTTAATCAAGTTGTGAAAACAGTTCCAGAAATAATGAAGTTGTCGAATAGTACCATAAGCATGAAGCTTTTTTCCCTCTCCTTATTTTCGAGGAAATGGTCTCCAACTTACAATTTTAATAGAATAAAGTGGAATGACACTGAATCGATCATTTGTTTACCGATCACAGCTTATCCAACTAAATACAATCTCTTTCGTTCTTCCCCAACTAATGGAGAAATCTTGGCGGAATTACCACATAGTATAAATTTGAGCAGAATATTGCAAAGAAATAGCTCACTTCTTTCTCGACAAAGACGGAAAAAATTATATAACAATAAAAATCTCTTGTAAAAAACCATAAAATTAAAATCAAATTTATAAAGGCCTCAAAAACAAATTGAATCTTATTTTCTTCATAAAATAAAATGGGATCATAACATGAGTACCCGTATGAGAAGATTTAAAAAGCAAAAGGCCGATGAGGTTTTAATCGGGACAAATTAATACTTTCTCCGATCCATAATAAGTGATCAATTTTTTTTTGGCACATCATTAAGAAAATACTAAATTCTAGACGAAAATAGTTAGTGTGACTAAATTACTCCTTATTAAATATTGCACCATAGTTATAGTAGCCCTTACATCTCTTCTCAAATGTGAGGAATAAATGATTTTTTAGGGATACGTACATAAGAGTAATTTTAGAAAAATAAGTTAAATTTTTACTTGATTATATAAATAGATAGTTATTTTAAACCAAAATAAAAAAATAAATTGATCAGTTATTATCAACCGGAGAGAGTAGATTAACTTTACGTATAATTAAATACCTCTTAATACAACCTTGCTATGATTTCTCCTATGCGCTCTTTCACCCAAATTGCTCAATAATGTTATATCATGTGATATGCAAGTACATTAACATTTAATACAATAGTAAATAGAATCACACTGACAATTCAGACGACAAATCCACTTGACTTCGTGTACGATATTCCTCTCAGGTCAACGTACATGATACAAAAAATGTTGACAATGTTAATTGTCTTCATTATATATAACACAAACAACTAACAATAGACTATAGTTAGTGACTCCTTAAGATGGTATAGCTGTTAGACCAAGTATATTAACGATTGCGATGCTTAAGTTAAAGTAAAATAAATTGCCACCTTATATCACCATCTATCACTTTGGTGACAAACAAAGTCAGAGTTACAAACACGCTCTTTTTTTCTTTTCTTTTCTTTTTTTGCATAGTGGAGATCACATTATGAGCAAATAGGGTTGATAAATTAGTCAATTTTGGCAAATTTTAAAATGAAATATTATACAAAGATTAAGGAGTGTTATGACAAAAAAAATTAAGTGTCACGCGGAATCTAGCAAAGAAAATGTTGAACGACGATAAATCACACAATAAAGAGAAATCTACCAAAAGAGACACAAACATTTAACGTGGTTCGGTGAACTGACCTACGTTCACAACGGAGATGAGCAATCCACTATAATAAAAGAGAGTACAAAATATTGAGAGAACAACTTCACGGAGAGGCAAACACAAGTGACACACTAACACTTGTCCCGTAAAGTTCTCTCCCTAAACACTACTCTCAAACCCCCTATGACTATATTGTGGATGCTACTGAATGAGAAGGAAGGATCCTCAATTTATAGAAGTCCAAACATTTTCCTACAAGAAAAGGGACTAGCCAAATATGGAAGAGTTTACAATTTTCTTTTACAAAAAGGAAAACTTTATATTGCCATTTTCGTTCAAGAAATTGGAAAACCAAATATGATAAGAAAATTAAGACAAAGACCTAAAATGGACCACATAAATTGGACTTGCTTTTAGTAATTTTAGCTCTGTTTAGTAGTAATAATTATAACAAACATTAACTAACAATATTCCTTTTGGGTCAACGTACAGTACACAACACAACTTGCAATAGAGTTTCGTTGAGGTCAAATACCTCCTAAAATAAACTAGCAAGTGTTATGCTAAAATAATACAAGTGTACCACTTTATGGTAAAGTCCATACAGGGATTTTGATTTTGAATCAGTCAACAAAGTTCCTTTTCACATTCTGCTGGAGTATAAGTCATAAAATAAGGAGGTCTAGCTGTTGAACATGTGCTCAGAAATAAAACAAGCACCCTGTCCCAGCATATATTTTAGGGCAAAACCAACCAATTATGACTTGAAATACCACATTACAGAGACTGTATAATTTTCGTCATTTTAAATGATATTATACCAAAGATTTAAGTAAATACACTGACAGTATAATTGCAGGTCACGAGTGGTTGGAGCCAGGGGACTATTTAATAAAATCAAATACTATTGTCTGCAACATCTGCAAGACGTATCACTTTCTGAGTATTTGATCTGTTCTTCTTTTCTTTTGTGGGTTTGAATAATATTTCTGAAACAATGTACTGATCAAAACCAAGACAATATTATCATAATTGTAAATTACTCTCTATCACAATAGATGTAGTTCATTGCAACAGCTGCATATACTGTATCACAATTCAGGCACTATACAACAGCTTTACATTAAGGATGGCCCCTTGAAAAGGAAATAGCTCTATAGGATATTCACAAAACAAATTTGACTAATATCAGACTATACCAAATATCAGCCGAAAAATGGAGGGTGAGTGCTAGTCAATGTTGAGCTCATTAGCTCAGTCATAACGCTTAATCACAGACACAAACTTGAGTTTTCTGAGAACAAAAATCCAATGCCAAGTCCGGATGATCATCGAGTCAAGTCAAAATTCTTGATCACCTTAGTTTATCTAGGATCGATCCAACTCTCTGTCAATTTATTCCCAGAAGATTGTGTAGAGGAGCTTGGTTGACCAAAAAATCTTTTACCATGTAGATTAAACTGATTAAATTCTGAACTACCAGAGTTGAGGAATGGTGGTTGTGTTGGCTGAGGAGTTTCATGGTTCTCAGTTAGCATTTTCACGACGCTTGACATGCAGGGTCGTAATTCTGCTGATGCCTGTACACAAAGCAGACCTACTTGAAGCAGCTTTGATGCCTCCTCTTCATTGAATTTACCTTCTAATGAAGGATCAACTGCTTCACTAGATTTTCCCATCCCATACAAGTTCCACAACTAGAAACCACGCCGACATGAGTTTAGTAAGTATTATTAATGTCCATTAAGGACAGAGGATATAGCACAAGAAAGTACCTGCTGCAGAAGAGAACTTGTATTCTGGAAAACATAACTGTTCTTCTTTCCACACACGAGTTCGATAACAAGAACACCGAAACTATAAACATCAGCTTTCTCAGTCAGTTTGCCACGTACAACGTACTCCGGAGCCATGTAACCGCTGCAATTTTAAATCTGATTACTTCTCTCAAGAATATCAAAGGAAGTTCAACAACCAGAAATGTATAGAATAAAGTAAAACCGTGAAAATTATATATGCAGTAGTTAACTTATACTAGCGAAAAGCCTACTTTTACATTTAGACATAAGTGAAAGGTCTAATCTCCAGAAACATGGCTAAATTGTAGACCCATAAGATCATAGCAATGGAGCTAAAATACAATATACATGAGTAGCAGTACCAAATAATAGCAAGATTAACGATGATATAGCTACATAAAACAGATCCGACACTTCTTACTATATCGTGATATAATCATTTCAGTATACAAATTGTCTATATTGTTAAATCCTCTCTGGTTAAAAAAAAAGTAAGAGTAACTGAAAAAAGGTACCAACTTACAGTGTACCAGCAATAGCTGTGCTAATATGACTCCTGTCTTCAGGAAATAACCTGGCTAGACCAAAATCAGCAATTTTTGGCGTGAAATCTTCATCTAGAAGAACATTGCTCAACTTTATGTCTCTATGGATGATCCTACACTTTGATTCTTCATGAAGATAGGCCAAGCCCTCAGCAGTACCCAATACGATTTTGTATCTTTGATTCCATGTAAGTGGCTGAAGTTTCTTTGTGTCTGATTCAGTGCAAATCGAAGTCATTTATGTGTAGGTATACTCTAATGCAGAGGTAACCAGATAAGACTACCGCCAATTTAAGTGTTCATAATTAAGGTTGGATTCGACACTTACCAAAGACGTAATCCAGAAGACTATGATTGGGCACGTACTCATACACTAGGAGACTTTCCGGTCCTGTAATGCTGCACCCCAATAGCTTTACTAGGTTTTTGTGATGTACGCCGCTAATCAAATTGACCTCATTAAAGAAATGATCAACCCATTGCCTCGTATTGAAGAAGAGCCTCTTTATAGCAACCACCTGACCATCCGGCAAGATCCCCTATTTCATGTAGAAACACGACTATCATAAGACAGAAGTCTTTGCGATAAGAAAATAATGTTCAAAGAGAAATTACCTTATAAACAGAACCAGAACCTCCTTGTCCCAATTTGTTTGAGTTGTTAAAGTAATTTGCTGCCTTCTCAAGGGTTTCATAGGAAATATTCAGTTTTGATTTATTAACTGTTCTTATGAGTGCTCCTAGCTGCTTCTTCTCTGCATCATCAAAGCAAATTCAAGTCAAATTTCCATTTGATCAATCAAAAGAATGAAAATGATTGACATAGAAATTAGTACCTCTCTTTTGTTTCAAAACCTTCTTCCTCATAAAGAATGAAACAGCCGACACAAATAGCAAGAAAGCGGAAATACCCAGGGTTGTTGCGAGAATAACAGCCAAACGACTCGATCCTCCTGATAATTAATCATAATGTGAATACATGAATAACTTAAATTTGTATAAGAATTTTCACTTTAGCGCAGCTTAAAAAAAGCTTTCAATATCTGCAATTGCATCAACGCTGATTTCACTCTTCATTCATATACAGAAGTCAACCATTTCTCCTCATTAAATAGTGTAATTAAACAGTATCACAAACAGTGTTTAGATTTTCTTAAATCATTGAATAAGATTTGGGTAATTGATAAAACAAAAAACCAAGATAAACTAACTGCAAGATGCCAAATTCTAAAATACAACAAAAGTAACAATTCAAGAGAAACTGAAGACACCTCCATTTCCTAGACACGTTTTTTCCAAATCATGAAGTAGCTATCATTTCAAATTAAAAGAAATTGGTGGGACAACTGAAACTTTTTCTAATTCAATTAAATAGTCTCAATAACATCATCACAAAGTACGACCAAAATAAATTAAACATTTAAAATCATTGGATAAGATTGAAATAACTCATGAAACCAACAAATATCAAAAGCATATACTGAAAATATGATTAAGTAAACAAAAATGTTTTCTAACATCTTAAACTTTTAAATGCGTTATCACACAAGTAACAACAACAATCCAATATAATCCTACTTAGTGGGGTCTGGGAAGAGTAGTGTGTACGTAGAAAAGAGGTTGTTTCCAAATAGACCCCGGCATCCTTCTCTCCAATAACTTTTCGCTCTTGTGAGACTCGAACTCACAACCTCTTAGGTTGTAAGTGAGGGTTGCTTATCATCACACAAGTAAAAACATGATTTTAGAGTAGACAGAGGTCTTGGATTCAAATCTCATACTAAAAGAAATATTCAGGTGCTTGACCCATCAAGAATCAAGACGGCACATAAGGGGGCGTTTTGATGATATATTATGCAAAAGCTTGTATATGAGATGATCGCAAAATTAAACAAGCAACGAATTTATTCAAGACATAAAGAACTTACCCCCATTTCCAGTAGGAGGAGTATCAGTTGCAGAATTGTTAAAGAACTTCTGAGTAGAATACCTAACATAACAACCAGTATTCAACACCCTTCCCTCTTCCTTAGGATGACAAGAACCAATCTTTAAAACTGCATCAGAAAGACACTTTTGACAAGCACTCCCATTCACAAATTCCCAACACTGAGCCAAACCATAAACAGTCAAATTCCCAGTACCCACAACCGCCGTTAAAAACCCATCATTCCTCAAACCTCCCACCTCCAAATTCCTCACTAATTTCCCAACATTTTCCTTAAATAAACTTTGATTCCCTGAAAAACTTGTGTTCCCACAAATTGTCCTATCCACAGAACTCACACTTTCATTAAAAAACTTATAATAATCATACCTTAAAAAACACCCATCATAAAATAATCTCCCACCAGTAATCAATCTTTGAAATGGTAAACACCTTAGGATTTGTGTTTTACACTGAGCAAAACAAAGATTACAATCTCTTTGTGACAAGTCTTTCATGCATTCACCGTAAGCATAAACTGTGTTATTTCCTGTTCCATTTATTACAGCTCCGTACTGTTGCCGTGCAACTAATGGTGTAACTGCATCCATGGCTGCTAAAAAACTGGCTACATAAACTTGACGATCAGATTGTGAAGCTGTTCTGTTTGTACATATTAAAGCTGCTTCTGTAGCTCTTGGATCAGAAACTGATCGATTTATGAATGAAAATAGTGTAAATAGGAATACCCATTTCAGTGGAGAATCCATTTTTGGAGAATTTGAAGGAATTAAGCTATGAAAATTGAGTTTTACGACATAACTTAAAGGTATGGGCGAGAAGTTGCAGCTGAAAAATGGCAGTTTACTTTTCTTTGTTTTTTTCCAAAGGAGCGAAATGAAAAGCCACTATGTGTACAGTTTGTAGGGTCCACCGGCCACCGAAGCTGACGAATTTGCAATTTCCAAATCTAAGATAGAAGACCTCTTTAAAAATAATTTAGAAAAATAAAAAAAAATGCTAAGATGGAAGACTTGGTATTTATCTTGTTGACTTTTTGAAGAAATGAGAAAGTTACAGCTCGGTGATCTTCAATACGTTTTTTTTTTTGTTTTTTTCTGAGTGGTCTAGAACATTAAAAAAAAATATATATATAAGGACTAGAGAGTCTAATTTTTACCATTTTTTTCTTTTCTTTGGAGGTCAAATATTCTTGCGGCTCAATCAAACGACTATTACTCCCTCCATTTTAATTTACGTAGATTCATTTGACTAAGCATGAAATTTACGAAAACATAGAAGATTTTGAATTTTTAATTTAAAATAAGGTACATATATTTTGTAAAGTTACAAATTAGTGTATAAAAGTAAATTATTTCCAAACATGAAAAATGATCATTCTTTTGGATATGGACTAAAACGAAACGATTCATATAAATTAAAACAGCGAGAGTATCTTGAAGTTTAAACACGAATTTAGGGAGTTACAAAATGTTGTTTACAAAACAAAACAAAAAAATCACTTTTTGAAGCTGTTTTTTAAAATTTTTTAAAAAAATTGAGACATAAACTCAAACTTTTTATTCATTTTTGATGTTTGATTGTATAAGGTAGGTAGATTACACTTATAATACAATGTCGTAATAAGACATGCAGCATAGGATGGTGTTGTTAACTTTAATTAAGTATTTAAGGTTAAAATAACAATTCCACATTATCGAATCACGCGGCTCAAAAAGTAAGATATTAGTTGAAACAAAAAAAAAAAAAATTAATTTGACAATGATGGAATTAAGTCAATTTTTTTCCATTTCTTTACACAATTTTAACATACTAGCAAACAATGGAAATGATTTGTTTGGAAACTTTTCTTAAGAAATATGTTACGCCATACCTAACACAGTCTTATAATTTGGTTTAAATATCTTTTATTCGACAAGAGGGGCTGCTGTGATGGTAAGCAACCCCCACTTTCAACCGAGAGGTTGTGAGTTTGATTCTCCCCAAGAGCAAGGTGGAAAGTTCTTGGAGGGAATGATGTCGGGGGTCTATTTGAAAACAGCCCCTCTACCTCAGGGTGGGATTATACTAGGTTATTGTTGTTGTAAATATCTTTTGTTCCCTTAGTTGCTATTTGAATTCTAAGTACTAATAAAGCCAGCTTCATTTCCTGTCAAACCTAATTTTGCTTAATATAATAGGGTTACAAATACTTACTATAATTCACCTTTTTTTTTTCTTTCTCTTTTTCTTTCCTTCGTTCTCTCCTGTTTGTCCAGTGATAGTTTCAGACTATTGAAAGAGTTCATATACCACCAAGAATTGTGGTAGAATTGATAGAATTCGTCTACCCTTAGTTAAATATCTTGGGTTCAAGCTCTTGGAATAAAGAAAATCCTAATAAGAAGTGTCTTCCTCTTTAATGAGTCTTACCAACTGCAAATCCAAATTAATTAGACCCTAATATTGATTTGGACATCAGGTGAAAAAACAAACAAAAACAGAAAGAGTTAACATGGTTTTGTCAAAAGATCAATAAATAATGTGTCTATAGTTATTTTGAAGATTTTGCTTTGATTAGGGCATGCTTGTGTCATTGTCGACATTGAATCATCTTACATAAAACTAAAAATGAAGGACCCATTGGGAAGACTGGGAATTATTTATTTACATTTAGTGTATATATTTGGTTCCTTTTGCCAATTGATTTTTTTTGTTCTTCAACATATGACATCACGTAATCACGCTTTTCATTTCTCCTAGCTCAACTTTAGGGATGGAAGGAGGGCTAGATCCTTCTATGCATAGTTTATGCTCTTTCCAAAATTTTACACTAATAAAAAATTAGTTTATAGAGTACCTTTTTTTATGTTACGGATATACAAGTCATGAGTTAAGCATATAAATGATTAGTTTATGGAGTACCTTTTTTGTGTTACGAATTTGCAAGCATATATATATATATATATATATATATATATATATATTATGAGTTGAGCGGAGTTCAATCACAGTTCATCCTCCATTAATGGAGGTTCCAATGAGTGAGTTGAAGTCACAGTAGAGAAGATGAAAGCAGAAGGAATAAGAGAGAAGAAAATGTTTCTATATTTCTGTACAAAACCAAATGAAATGATACATCATACACATATATACGTATATCTTCCACTAATTTAATCCCTCAACTAATTAGCACGAACCACCTCAGTCACTCTAACTAACTAGTGACAGTTGGATGACTGTTTCCTATAACTTGTCCAGATGTCGTTTCTTCAGCTCCTTTCACACTCCCCCTCAAGTTGGAGGGAGTAGAATGTTAAGCACTCCAAGCTTGCTCAACAAATACTCATGTTGTATTCTCCCAAGTCCTTTGGTAAGTAAATCTGCATGCTGCTCCTTTGTCCCTACATGATATGTTTTGATCTTCATATCCTTCATCTTGTCCCTTATAAAGTAACAATCAATCTCTATATGCTTTGTTATTTCATAAAATATGGGATTGGCTGCAATTTGTAGAACTGCCTTACTGTCACATAACACACTCACATGCTACTCAATTGGAATCCCAAGCTCTGCAAGTAACCCAAGTCTACTATTTTTTAGATTTCCATGAGACCAATGAATCCCTATATTTCACACGGAAACCAGTCACCGACCTTCTAGTATTAGGACATGCAGCCCAATCTGCATCACAATAACAAGTTAAATTGTTTCCACCTTTGCTGCTTACTAGAATGCCCATTCCTGGATTTAGTTTGAGTTACTTCACAACTCTTAATGTTGCTTCCCAGTGAGACTGATTGGGTGACTGCATAAACTGACTAAGTGTTTGGACAACAAATATTATATCTGGTCTTGTGATTGTCAATTATATTAATCTTCCAATAAACCTTAGATAGCTTGTAAAATCTTTTATCAACTCATCTCCAAACACTCTAACATGTTCATTAAATTCAGCTGAAGTAAATTTTTGATTCATGTCTATTGGAGTGCCTACTGGTTTAGCAGCCCCTAACCCCAGATCAGAAATCATCTGTAGGGCATACTTCCTTTGGTTTAATAAGATTCCTTTTGTTGGATCTCATGACTTCAATTCCAAAGAAGTATTTCAATTTCCCCAAATCTTTCACCTTAAACCGTTGATTTAGAACATTTTTAGTTTCCTGGATGAATTGCTCATTGTTTCCTGTGATGAGTAAGTCATCCCCATATACAAGCACAGCCATAAAATCTGTTCTTCTCCTCTTGGTAGACAGTGAATAGTTATGCATGCTTAGCTTATATCCTGCCTCCAGAAGTGTTTCTGTAAGTTTGATGTTCCACTATTTTGAAGCTTGCTTTCATTAGCTTGCATGCTTTTGTCTCATATGTCTCTTAAAACCATGAGCATCTCCATATATACTTCTTCATATAAGTCCCCTTGCAGGAAAGCATTATACATATCCATTTGATACATGTCCCACCCATTTGATGTTGCTATTGTAATAACTGACCTTACAGTTACCATTTTGGCAATAGGTGAAAAGGTCTCATGGTAGTCTAATTCTTCCTTTGGCTATAGTCTTTTGCTACTAGCTTGACCTCGAACTTTTTCACAATTTCATTAGCTTTGTATTTGATTTTGTATACCCATTTTGACCCAATTGTATTTTTGCCCTTGGGAAAGTCTACTATATTCCATGTTCTATTGTCCTCCAATGCCTTGACTTCTTATTTCATTGCCTCAATACATCTCTTGTCTCCTGATGCTTCTATAAAGCTCTGTGGTTCTATGAGTGCTGAGAGCTTTGCTATAAAAGTTCTACATACCTGTGAAAGTTGATCATAACTTAAATAATCTAAAATAGGATATAAGGCCACATTATGTGCCTTTTTCTTGGTAACATAGTCTTGTTGCCATATAGGTTTTTTGATACTTCTACCCGATCTTCTTGGTTCTACAAGTTCATCATGTGGATCTTGATGAGGTTCAGATGCTTGAGGTTCAAAAGTTTTTGCAGATTCTTCAGATATTACAACATCAACAATGTTGTTATCATCTTCATAAACATCATTAGCCTCACCATCTTCATGATCATGAGCTTCATGCATTGTAGTAGTTGTATCCAGTTCAGGTTCAAATGCATTATCTACCACAAGTGTCTGCAGTAATTCAGATACATGATCTCCAACATGTCCCTATATGGTTTATGCTCATGCTCAACTGATGCACTCCCCCTAGTAGGAGAATTAACAGGATGCAATGAGGAGGACGCAACAAAGGAAAAAATATGCTCTCTGAAAACTACTTCCCTACAAACAATAAAATGATTAGTTGCAAGGTTTGCCCTTTTGTGTGTCTAAATACCTCATGTGTAAACCATATTTGGCTCTTGCTGAGAACTTGTTATCATGTAGCATAGTTGTAGTATAGCACATGCACCTAAAGACTCTTAAGTGCTCAAGAGAGAGATTCTGATGGTATAGGAATTCATATAGTGTTCTGCCTTGTATAATGATAGAGGGGAGCCTATTTATGATGTAAACAACAATAACTTTACATTCTCCCCAATATTTGGTTGGTATAGTTTCCTGAAATTTTAGGGTCCTTGCCGTGTCTAGTATATGTCTATGTTTTCTTTCAACTACCCCATTCTGTTGGGGAGTGTATGTACAACTACTTTGATGTATAATGCCATAATGTTCAAACAAATCAATGCACTGTTTGCTAAAGAAATCTCCCCCATTATCAGTTCTAATAGTTTTAACATCTACATCGAATTGTATTCTTAGCATAGAGAGAAACTTTTGTAACACAACTATTACATCACTTTTCAATTATAGTAAATGTACCTAGGTATACCTAGAATAATCATCCATAACTGTTAGAAAGTAGTGTTTCCTATCATGTGTGGAAACTTTGTATGGCCCCGAGACATCCATATGTAAGAGCTGTAAAGAATTACTACTTCTTGTAATACTTCTAGGAAAAACGAATCTGCTTTGCTTAGCCAATGGACATACAGAACAGTCCTTATTATCATTTAGATCTTTATGTTATAAGAAATCTATTTTTGAACCCTTGTATAAATTTTGAGCCTTTTACCTTTCTTTCTGAACCTATCCAAAAGCCATATTACAGTCCAAAGAAAGACCTTCGGATTAGTTATGTTTTTCATTGTACCGATAGAGGTGTGACCTAATCTTTTGTTCCAAAGAATGCCATATACTACTAGTTTCTGAACTGCTGCCACTGATGCTTGCCTCGGACTTTTAGCAATGTATTTATCCTTTACCACATATAGACCTCCCTTTTCCTTACCAATCCCCCTCACCCTACCACTCCAAAGGTCCTGAAACACATGGAAGTCAGGGTAAATATGGACAGAGTAGTTGAGTTCCTCTGTGAGTTTTGACACAGACAACAAATTAAATTTAAAATTAGGAACATATAACACATTCTTAATCTCCCTATCATGAAGAAAGGTTGCACTACCAGTATGAGATATTTTGTCTTTTCACCAGTAGGCAAATGAACTTAATCATTATCAACTTTCAATTCAGTCTTAGAATGCAATATGTATAGGGAAGCTGCTATTTGATGAGTTGCACCAGAATCAACTATCCATTCTCTACAATGATTTTCAGTCATTAGTGCAGTAGCAATGCCTACCATGTTGACTTGTGGAACTATTGTATCGTTATTCAGCATATTCAGAATTTGTTTATATTGGCTCTCAGTAAAGAAGTAGCCTCCTGCGGGATCATCATTTTGTGCATTTCCACCAGCTACATATGGATGTTCCTCATGCTTTGCATTGCCAGTTGCATAATTGGCCACAACCTTTCTTTTAGCATTGAAATCTCCAGGGTACTATATTAACTTGTAGCAATTTTTCTTCAAATGACCAGTCATCTTACAATAGTCACATTTTATGAATGGTTTTTTCTCTTTGTAGCCTTGTCATCGTCTAGCCTACATTGAAATAGGATCTCTTCTGACGCCCAAGGTTGGATATGGATTAAACCTTTGGATTTCATCCTCAATTATCAACGCATAAGCTTGATTCAAGGTTGGTTCAAAAGTTTCCATCAAAATATGCCTTCTTGCTTGTTCATAGGTCTCATTCAGACCACTGAGAAATTGAAACAACATTTGGAGATGAAGGTGCTCAATGTAGGCCTTAGATTTAGCACAATCACAACTTGGCGTGGGAACCAAGGCATCATACTCCGGCCACATCTCCTTCACTCTAGTGAAATATGAGTCAATAGAATCAGTTCCAACGAAATTGGTGCAATTTCTCAGTGCAATTGAAAAATTCGAACTTGATTCACCTTATCAAATCTCTCCTTCAAATCATCCCAAATTAGATGTGCATCCATTGCATAAACTATTCCACTAACTAGGTTTGATGATACAATGTTCATGATCCATGAGAGTACAATCGCATTGCATGTCTCTCATTTCTCATGCAATTCCTTTTTAAAAGTATTCTTTTTACATGTACCAGTTATAAACCCTAGCTTTCGCTTAGCATCAAGAGCTATTTGCATCGTCCTTCGCCACAATCCGTAGTTTTCAGATCCGGTGAGTTGAATTGGAATCAAAATCGAGCTCGGCGTATTCGAAGGATGTAGAAATAATGGATGAGTGTGATCAATTTTCTCCTCCGCCATCTCTGGACTTTAAGCGAGAATTTGAATCACACGAATACAGTATTATTCAGTTAAGAAGCAACCAGTATCGATCGCTCTGATACCATATGAGTTGAGCTGAGTTCAATCACAGCTCATCCTCCATTAATGGAGTTTCCAATGAGTGAGTTGAAGTCGTAGCAGAGAAGATGAAAGCAAAAGGAATAAGAGAGAAAGAAAAATGTTTCTCTATTTCTGTACAAAATCAAATGAAAAATTGATACATCATAAACATATATACGTATATCTTTCACTAATTTAATCCTCAACTAATTAGCACTAATTACCTCAGCCACTCTAACTAACTACTGACAGCTGGATGATTGTCTCCGGTAACTTGTCCAGCACACACATATATATATATAGTGAGAGAATAGGTTGGATCGGTCGAATGAGATCCTAAAAAGTAAAAAGAGGACACAAGGATATGAATTGATCAAATACAAGGAAGCCCGAGCATTTCGTTCCTTAATTATTCGTTACCAACAAGAAAGGGTACTTATCGTCTATTTATTTGTTTGATGATAAAATAGTGTAAGTTAGATTATTATTTCTTATTGAAAAGATAGTTGAAAGTCAAATATAATTGTGAAAATAAGATTGTATTTGAACCAAATAATTGAATGAGATATCCTCATTTGAGACTATTCTTTATATTTTAAACCCTTTAAAGATATCTTTTTCCTACTTTTTCTTCTGCTTCTTCCTCCTCGAGTCCTCGTCTTTCTCCTCTCAGTGCTGATTTTTTTTTCTCTTTCTTTCTTCTTCTTCTCCTTCTCATTTCTAGACTATGTTTATGGAACTCTTAATACATGGACAAATATATAAACAGTGACCTCAAAAAGTGCTATTTGAGAAAATCAGCCTAATTGAACTCAACTTGGGTCATACTAGAAGCTGGGTTTAGGCCCAAAGCTGTACGAAGAGTATGGGCTGGGAAATTGGTAACCCACTAATATAGGAAAGAAATTCAAAAATAGTCATATTTACAAGTAGTCGTTTAAAATAGCCCAATTTTAAAAGTCATCGAAACTTAGCCACTTTTAATGTAAAGATAAATCTGAATGAAAATGTTATTCAAAATTCGAAAAAATACTCCAGCATAATATACTGGAGTTCCAGTATAATATACCGGTCCAACATAATATACTGGAGTTTGGAGCACCAGTGTTCCAGTCTCTCGTATATTACACTGAGTTAGCAAAGTATACTGTTCCAGCATAATATGCTTGAAGTTCATACACAGATGCACCGAACTCCAGTATATTATGTTGGACCGGTCTCTATTTCAACAATATAATGACTATTTTTCATTGGCTTATAAATGCTAACTATTTTTGAATGACCAATCCGAAAACTGGCTAGATCGTGCTATTTTCACGCTAAATATGTGGTTGCCACTTTGGGTTTCTACTCGAGTACGTTTATACGGCTATTGTAACTTTGGAGTTTAATCGGTATAAATCATGATATATGATTATCTAAATTGTAAAATCTGATATAAGATTCTATGTTTATTGTCTTGTTATGGGTTTTAGGTTGATTTTTAGATTTATGTAGTATAAATTATTGAAGGTGATAAAAATTTAGAAGAAGCATTGGTTGTGATGGATTTATGATGCAACTAATTGGATTATATGTCCCCACCTATTTGTGATTCAATAATTATATATTGTAATATACTGAAAATTTCCTCTTCTTTTCAAAGGAGGATGATCTCTAATTTGATTAGTATAATGAAAGACTTTCTCGTTTGTTTCAAAATGTTGTTTGCACATGGACAGATATTTTGTCTACAACTGTATCTGCTTTGGGGGATAGTTTGTCATGAAACCAAGAATGCTTTTATTAATAAAATGTTGAAATCTACCTATGTATGATGGACATCGTTTTATCACTAATCTTCCTCGTGAGCAACTAAATATTATGGCCAAACTATTAAAATTTTAGGTTTCCTTTTTGCTTAAATTTTAAAAAGGAAAACTTTAAGTTTGAATGATACTCTCTATTTCTGTCTAATTAATCGTTGCACGATCTTTTTCAGTATACCCCTAATTAATATTGTTTTACTATCTTAAACAACTCAGTCGTTAATAAGAGATCAATTTCAACATGCTTGTTAGAAAAAAAACAAAACTAAATAAAATAAATTTAAAATATCTCAAGGTTCAAGTGATTGCTTAATATTGTCCCAAGCCTGAACTGATGTTTTATACTTCAATACCATACATGAATGAGGAGGGATGATTTAGGGACTACCTAATTTTCATATGCACCGGACTATCAAAGGAATTGGATGTGTTCCTTACACTATAGTACAGAATAAATATTGCAGAAAAAAGAACACAATAATTTTTACGTGAAAAATACTCTGCTAAAAAAAGTGAAAAACTATGACCTATTATCTGGTAGGATTTTCCCAAACACTTCATTACAACTCTGAGCCAAAACAAAGTTTACAATCCTCTTGCAATCCTAAGGATTAAACTCTAACCCTTGCAGCGATATGCCACGAGCTGTTTGTATTAGGTAAAAATTGAATTTTTATTAGAAGTGATGTGGCATGACACGTGGATTGGTCAAAAGGTCCACAGAATGATATTTAAATAAGAAGAGGAGTTCAAAGAGGACGTGAGGAGTAGTTTAGATACGTATCATGTATCTAAATAAGACATTTAAGACTGTGGACTCTTGAATATTCAAAAAAGATACGAAGTTAATGATAGGAGACACAGGAAAAGGAAAAAGTAAGTAGATACGAGTTCCGTATGAATTCAAGACATTCAAGGGCAATGGATAAAAAAACATTTAAGACATGAATCTGAAAATAGGAAGAAGTCCGAATTCAAATATTAAATACTTGATACGTTGAAGAGTTGACATTTAATAGGAATGATTGTGTAACGACCTATTCAATATCATTTATTACTCATAATTGTGTCATTAAAAACTAGGTTTCATTCTTCTACCTAGGATCAGCTATAAAAAGAAGAAGTTATATCATTTGTAGACACGATCGACTATTGAAAGCATACTGAAATACAATTTTTCTTTACTGTTCATTCTAATCATTGAAAGCCTATCACTTTCTTTGGTCTCTTGATTATCAGTAACCCGATTTTTCTCTTATTTTCTAGTTTTAATCGAAATTCTATATTTTGGTTAAACAAATTGGTTCCGTTGCTAGGAATCTGATAATCTATTGTTTCTTAGCTTACACACCTTACTTGTTGTTAACATCATGTCAGACACCACCACCACCAACAACAACAACAACAACAATATTGTTGAAAACCAGATCCCTCGTGCTCAAGGGGACTTGAACAATGTTAACATAGCTCCTTCTCCTCAAGCCTCTCCACGCCAGTCTTGTGAGGGTACTCATGTACCTGTATCACACGCTGATGAACAAGAGCAGTCAGAACATTTCGAAGGGCCAGAACAAGCTCTTTAGAGAATAATTGATGCACGAGTTAACCAAGCTCTTCGGGCTTTAGTTAGCTGGTTGCCTTCTTCGCCACTCACTCCTTCCCCCAATAATAATACACTGTAGAATCCTCGTTCTGGTCTCCATAACACAAACGAAGGATCCCCCGGTGGACCATGAGAAATAGATACAGGTAATGCAAATAACTCTTATTTACAAAATATGGTACTAACCTTGCAGGCACAACTCAAGAAACAAAGCAAACGGATTGAGCAAATACCGGGTGTTCCTCCATAAAATCAAAGGGATTGATGCGGATAAATATTCTCAACAGCCTTGAAAACTAAGTGCAGCTCCTCTTCCTATTCCCAAGAAGTTTAAAATTCCAGACATTTCAAAATATGACGGTACAACCGACCCTCGAGATCATGTGACGACATTTACTACGGGCGTTAAAGGGAATGATTTAACCAAGCAGGAAATTGAGTCCGTATTGGTCAAAAATTTTGGAGAAACACTCACAAAGGGAGCACTAACTTGGTATTCTCTCTTACCTGAAAATTCTATTAATTCTTTTGCTGAGCTTGCAGATTCTTTTATAAAAGCGCACTGAGGAGCACAAAAGGTTGAAAAAAGAATTGAGGACATTTTCAAAATTAAACAATCAGACACGGAGTTACTCAGAGACTTCGTTGATAGGTTTCAACGTGAACAAATGACTTAACCTTGGGTACCAAATAATTGGGCTGCAATAGCTTTTGCAAGTAATTTGAACGACAAAAGCTCAGAAGCCACAAGAAAGCTTAAAGAAGGCCTTCGTGAATTTCCTGCAACTACGTGGAATGATGTTTACTCCAACACTCCCATGATGAAAGGATCAGATCCAGAAAGTCCGAAATCGAAAAGAGATCGGGTAAGAATAGATACGATCCATATCTAGGCCCTGCAGGAAAAGATTCAAGAACGAAACAAGAAAATCAACGATATGATAAAAAATCAAGAATCAAGGAATCGAGTTCTTTCTCAAGATTTAGAAATGATAGAAACATGCAGGAGCCATTTGTTGACGACGAAAGTTTTGAAGGCAAGATTTTATGGATATAATTTCAATGTTACCAACTCCGAGCTCGTAGCTATTTTGCGAAGCATGGGAGATAAGGTACGGTGGCCGAAGGAGATACGTTCAAATCCAAACAAACACAATCCAGATCATTGGTGTGAATTTCATAATGATCACAGGAATAATACCTCAGAATGCCGATTTTTACAGAGTGAATTAGTTCATCTATTGAAACAGGGCTATCTCACTGAGTTATTTAGTGAGAAAGGAAAGCAGGCCTATATGAAAAATAGACAAGAGCCACCAAAACCCCTGTCACCTAAGAGAACCGTGAATGTTATAAGCGGGGGAGAAGGTATTTATGAGGTGACATATCCAGCTTCAAACAAAGTTTCCAAACTCACAATCATGCACGGGAAACGTACGCGCCAGACATTAGAAGATGAAGTTATCGCTTATGACGACGCAGACATGGAAGGAGTGATCACCCCCATAATGATGCACTAGTAATATCTTTACTCGTACATGATATTAAAATAAAAATAGTTAATATCATCCTACTAAGGATGTTGCAAGAGATGCAAATGGAGGATAAGATGATTCCAAAAACGCATACTTTTTCAGGATTCAATAATTCCAGTATAGTAACTAAAGGAGAGGTAAGCTTAACAACTTTTGCAGAAGGTGTTAAGAAAGATACCAAATTTCATGTAGTAGATGTGGAAATGGCATATAATATAATCATGGGAAGACCGTGGATTCATGATATGGGCGTTGTCCCGTCAACCCTTCATCAAATCATGAAATTCCCATCACCATGGGGAACACTTGATGCCCAGAAGAATCTAGTCAAATATCTTTCAATTTGGAGAAAATTTTTACTGAGAGGTGACAAACAGCTAGAAGGTAAATTGGTTGAGATTGTAGTACTTTGATAAGAATAACTTTTAGTCTTCTCAAACCAAGTCCACCTTCTTTAATTGGATAGCACATTTTTTCCCATCAACTCCATTGATGTCTCTTCTTTTCATTACTTGACCCCCAGAAGAATCTTGTCAAATATCATTCAATTTGGAGAAAAAATTCACTAGGAGGTGACATAGCAGCTAGAAGGTAAATTGGTTGAGATTGTAGTACTTTGATAAGAATGACTTTCTGAGCAGCTGATAATAGTTTACCTTGCCAACCTGGTATTTTTCTAACCACTTTAGTAAGAGCATCATTGAAGGTAGATATTAGTTTCCTACGAACATAAATGAAGAAAAATTCTTTGTGTTTATATCCAGAGATATTTTTAATCCAGGATAGTTCCCCTGGATTAGTATTAGGACTAACAAGAAACGAGCTCTTGTCATCATTAATCATGTGCCTAGAGCATTTGGAATTATTCTTTGAACTGTGCTTAACCCTTAAGAGAAAGTTGATCCCTGAAAGTGAAGCATGTATATATGTGATTTTCCTTGAAACCATTTAACACTCTTGATAATACCTCAGCAACTGAAATAAATAAGGCTGGGGATAAGGGATCACCCTGTCGGCCTCTAGTAGAGTGAAAAAAGCCGTTTCTGGTGCCATTGATTATAATCGAATACCAAAGATTTGAGATAGATCTCTAGACCAGATCTACCCATATTTCACAGAACCCACATCTCCTCAATGGAGCCATAATAAATTCTTAGTAAATTCTGTCATATGCCTTTGACATGTCTAATTTTATAATCACATTTTCATCCTGTTTTTTGGTTCCTGATACTGTGCCATCCCTTGACCAAGAATAATATTTTTAGTAATCAGCCTTCTATGGATAAAACCTGATCGACTCTCTTATATGAGCCTTGGAAGTATAGAGGCCAATCTATTGCTCAAAACTTTGGAAAGAACCTTTTGAGAAAAATTGGAGAGACTGATTGGTCTCATTTTAGAGTAGAAAGAAGGGTTTTCACTTTTGGAATGAGAATTATACATGTGCTAGAGAATAATTTTGTAAGTTGAGATCCTCTAAAGAACATATGGATCATCTCCACGAGGTCTTTTTTTATAATAGCTTAGCAATTTTGATAGAAGTGTCCATTGAAACCATCGAGACCAAGAGCACTGTTAGGATTAGGTCCGAACACTCCTTGTTTAATCCCATCGTCAATGGGAATAACAGTGAAGGATTCATTGTCCTCTTGAGTGATAACTTGATTAATACAGTCCAGATATTGTAGATCTGGACGTCCATCTACTCTGAAAAGCTTTTCGAAATGTCTAACAGCTTATTCCCCAATGTTTTTGTCTCCATTTAGCCAATGGTCATCTTGGTCTTTGATTCTACGTAAAGTGAGCCTCCTCCTTTATCATTGATAATAGAATGAAAATATTTGATGTTTGAGTCCCCTTCTTCTAGCCACCTTATGTTAGCCTTCTGTCTCAATAAAGAATCTTCACATTTAAGCCACTTGGTGTACGTTGCTTGAGCTTTATTCATTTCTTCTCTTGACTCAATCTTATTGTCATTAATGTATTATTCTTCCAAAGTCTACATCTTGTTTTCCCATTCTTTGACATGATTGTATTTGTGAATATTCGCTATTTATTCTCTGGACCAATTACTGAGATTTTTTCTAAGAATTTTCAACTTCTGATGGAATTTCCACATGGAGTTTCCATGAACAACCTCCTGCCAAATTTCTTCCACAATGGCTCTGAAATGAGGTTAGTCTGTCGAAAATTTAAGAAATTTGAAATATTTTACACCTTGAAATTCAGTATTAGAACATCTAACTAGCGTTGGAGTATGATCAGATCTTATTCTTGCTAGATATTCTTCACTGATTTTTGAAAACTTGCAGTCCACTCTTGATTGATTAGAACTCTATCCAATCCTTTTTATATTCTGTGTCTTCTTTCCCGTGCATTATACCAAGTAAATCTTGGACCTGAGAAATCGGCATCCATCATTCCACATTCTTCCATACTATTAATGAAGTCCCAACATTTTTGCATTCTATGAGGATTTCCTCCTTTCTTCTCTTCAGCATTCATAATAACATTAACGTCTCTAGATAAACACTAAGTGCCATTAATAATATGGTTATAGATTTGTAAACTTTCCCACAGAGGTCTTCTCAAGAGTTCTTTGTTTTTGTCATATACAAAGGTCATCCAGAAAGATTCAGAATTATTCTTATATTTGAATTTTATAGTAACCTGTTGAGAGTCATTGGAGATTTTTTTAGGCCTAAAATAAAGAGGTCCAGAAGATCCAAATCTTACCATTTATATTTGTGCAGGAGTTATCCAAACCTATCCATCTTTTGTATAGATTAATGTAGTCTTTATCAATAAAAGGTTCTAAAATTTGCATTAATTTGAAGCTTGTGCATTTTGGTGAGAAACTTGAGTCTTTCAAAATCCCCTCTAGACTTTACCCCTCTAATATTCCATGTAATTATATCAATCATGGGATATATTTGCTGTTGAGGCACTGCTTTTGAATGCCTTTAGTTTTGCCCTTGTTAATGGGTCAGTGAAGATTTTTTGTTTCCTAAATCTGTTGGACATACTTCTAGGATATAGATTTTCTCGCATAATAATGTCATTTGTATGTTGGAAGACGACATCATCAGCTTCAGTGTGTAGCCATGAAGTACTGGGAGCAAATGCTCTTATTAATTCCTCTTCATTAGTAGAATTACACTCCTCATAATTATCATCTTCTTTCTTTTCTTCAATATATTCATCATCCCCACTGCTTTCTGCAACCACTTCTGCATCATCCTGGCGGATTCCATGCTTGAAACTGAAAAGGGCCTTGAGATGTAGAAGCTGGTGGAGCGAACTTTTTGTGAGCATTACTCCACAATTGAACACCTAAACTAATAGTCTTTTGACTTTTAGCTTTCCCCATAATTTTTGAGTCTGAGATCATAGTGCCACATTCCTGATCAGTATCTAAGTTCATGAGCTTTGATGCAGAGCTGGGCTTAGATGTGTTATGTGAATCTTGTACTATATTAGTTGGACCAGGAGCAATAGCAATCCTGCAGTTATAAATTCAGACATAACATGGCTATGATGAAAATTTGAAGGCCTGGACTGAGATATTGGAGAGACTGGTTGGGTTCTAGGACCTGAGATGATCGAATTTATATTTTCAACCACATTTTCAATTTCCTCAATATGTCTAGTGCTTCAAGAATCAATAGTAGCGGTTGTGTTAAAGTTTAATAGTTGTTTGATTTGTTCCTATTTTTCAGCTTGATCAATAGGATTGAGAGTTTTCGCTCTCCATTGCATAACATTTTTCTTAGCAAGCTTTGCTCTTATGCCATTTTGGTTATTGTGGATTTTCTTATTCTTACCCTTCCTTGGATCAGGATAATTTCTTGAGGGAGCAACTGTGATTTTCAGAACTTGAGCAACATTTTTTGTAATGGTCCAAGGCTTTTCGTATGGGGCTTTTGGTTCTTTGTCATTCTCACTCAAATTTTGTGGCCTATTAGCCATCATATTATTCTGATTAGCTTGTTGGCCTATATTGTCATCCTTCTTTTGATTTTGAGCCCCGGGTTTTATTTGAACATCTTTGTATCCAAATATAGTTATCTTCAAAGTGTCCTTGATGTTTACATCTAAAGTAATTAGGGACAAATTCATATTCAGTAGGTTGATAGAACCCATCATATTCCATTCCCTCATTATTTCTGATTCCAACCCAAATTAAATATCTTAGGTGCTTAGAACGTTAAATTTCGACAAGTACTTTAGCAAAATTTGGTCTAGATTTGATTTCTGGCTTTACCTATTTTCAACAGAGTACCCAAATAGGATGCGATTCTCAATAGTGCATCCCAATTGTAATAGTGCCATTTAAGCTCCGGGAGGTGAATCCAGACAAGGGTTAAGGGGGTTTCTTCTTCAGGATTAAAATCGATAAGAGAGCCCAAAACCATAAGTTTCCTTCTAGAATTGATATTCAGATAGTCCTCTTCAACACTGAAATCCATAAAGATATGTTTCAAATTATAATGCCCAATCCGTACATGTCCTTTAAGAGTGAACCTAGCAGCGAAATTGCTTCGGTTATCTTCGATTGAGGGTCTTCCATGAGAAAATCTCCCGAATAGTATGAATTTACAATCTTTAGCAAGTTTTACCTCTTCATTAATGGTGAAATATACTGCCGATTTTCCTTTGTGAATTTTCGGTGGCCTGTGGATGAGCTTCGTTCTTGACAATGGAGTTAACTTCGAATTCAGAGCATTTGCGTTGTTAGACTCACTAGTTCCGATGGGTTGGTCACCGGAAGGGCAGGCGATGGCCCTAATTCTATCATCGTTAACTACTGGTTTCATGTTGGAAACAACTTAAGATATTATATTGTATTGTACTGTATCATTTGCTAAATATAATATTTAAATAGATTATGTCATTTATTATCATTTCATGATATTACACGCTAGCAATATGAAGAATGAATTTGTAATATCATAAAGAAAAATTATGATACAGAGTAAAATCAATATATTATTAAAAGTTAAAGACAAAAACTTCTCGTGAAGCCAAGTGTCAAAGTAAGGAATTAACACGTGGCTCATTAGAACATTGTTTCTAATTTATAGGAAGTACATCACACATCTAATAATAACTTTTCACTGCCTCCACACAGCTACACATAATAACCAACACATCTACATATTCTATAAATATAGGACACACACAGAGACGAAAGGAGGGGGGCCAGCTTAATTCTCTCGGCGGTTCCGTTCTCAAAAGTTCCATTTCGACATTAGCTTCTAAGCTTCTTCTTTGCGTCACTCAATTGAAATCTGAAGTGTTTCAGATTCGGATTTGCGTATGTGTGCTCGCTTTGAAGTTGAGTCATTGCGTTTTCATTGTTGACGTGTTGTTTCTGTTGCTAGATTTTCCACGCTATATCAGACCTTATTTGGTCATTTTCTGTCGATTTTTGGTTTGAGGTACTCCATACTCATATATGAACCTTTATCGAATTCATAATTGAAATCTAAATTTATTCGTGTTATAGGTTTGTTTTGAATTTACAGAGCCATTATGTTTAGCTATTAAATTTGTTTACTGGTTTTCTCTTTGGTATTTACTACTCCGTGTATGATTAAAAGGCCAATTATTTCAATTGTTGAACTTTTGATATGAGTTTGAATTTGCTGAAAGAGTGTTACTAAATGATAGTTTAAGTAGATCATATATTAAAAGCCAAAGACAAAAGCTTCTCATGAAGCCCAGTGTCAAATCAAAGAAATAACACGTGTCTCATTAGGACATTGTTCCTAATTTATAGGAAGTACAAAAAACCCAATTTATTTTAATTAGGATTAGGAGGAAGACTAAATTTTATTTTATTTTTAGAAAGAAAAACTGATTCCATTCCTTGCAAAACCGTCACTTTTCTTCTTAATTTTTATGAATTAAAAAACAACCAAATGCAATTACATTTTGATTAGGATTATGATAGGAACTGTAATTTAATTTATTTTAAATCAAAAAAACTACTCATTCCTTCAAAACCATCAGTTTTCTTCAAAATTTATAGGAGTTTCTTCCAAATTTATAGGAAGTTAAAAAAAGGAGTTACAAATTTATTTTTATTAGGATTAGGATATGAAGAATATTTTTTTAAAAAATGTAATTAAAAATGGTTAAACTTGCCTTATAACCGTCACTTTTTTTTCAAATTTATATGAAGTAAAAAATACGAATTACAATTTATTTTGAGTATTAGTAGGATAGGAAGATTATATTTACTTTTTTAAAAAATATTCATATTCTTAGATGAATATATTCGATTTATATATATTCGATTTCTTTTAATTTAGATGTAATTTATAAAAGTATTTTTCTTGGTATAATTTAAACTTTAGTGTAAATATTGAGTTTTCTTATTTACATAGTTTCTTTAAGTCTTAAAGTAAGTTGGTATATATATATGTGTGTGTGTGTGTATTTTTTTTATCTTCTTTTATTTAATAAAAAGGGTTTTAGGAAAAGTTAAATAAATATATATAGAGTTAAAAAAATAAAAATAAAAATTAAATAAATAAAACCACCCATCTTCCCACTTCCCTATTTCACTCATGCCTTACCCACACTTTCTCATACCCAACTTCCCCACTTTCCCACATCACTCATGACTTTCCCCCACTTACATCACACACCTAACAATAACTTCTCACTCCCTCCACACATCTACACATAATAACCAACACATCCACATATTCTATAAATATAGGACACACAGAGACGAAAGGAGGGGGCCAGTTTGATTCTCTCGGCGCTTCCGTTTTCAGAAGTTCCATTTCGACATTAGCTTCTAAGCTTCTTCTTTGCATCACTCAATTGAGATCTGAAGTGTTTCAGATTCGGATCTGCGTATGCGTGCTCGCTTTGAAGTTGAGTCATTGCGTTTTCATTGTTGACGTGTTGTTTCTGTTGCTAGATTTTCCAAGCTATTTCAGACCTTATTTGGTCATTTTCTATCGATTTTTGGTTTGAGGTGCTCCATACTCATATATGACCCTTTATCGAATTCATAATTAAAATCTGAATTTATTCGTGTTATAGGTTTGTTTTGAATTTATGGAGCCATCATGTTTATTTATTAAATTTGTTTACTGGTTTTCTCTTTGGTATTTACTACTCCATATATGATTAAAAGGCCAATTATTTCAGTTGTTGAACTTTTGATATGAGTTTGAATTTGCTGAAACAGTGTTACTAAATGACAGTTGTCACACCTCTTTTTTACGCACCCGCAAGGGTGCAAAGAGTTTTTCCAATTAAAGGACAATCGAGATGGGATTTATTTTAATTATTTCAGAGTCGCCACTTGAGAGATTGATGGTGTCCCAAGTCACCGGTTAAATCCCGAATCGAGGAAAAGAATGACTCCATTTAACAGTCCGCGAACCAGAAATCCGGATAAGGAATTCTATTAACCCGGGAGAAGGTGTTAGGCATTCCCGAATTCCGTGGTTCTAGCACGGTCGCTCAACTGTCGTGTTTGGCTTATCTATCTGCTTTTTACAATTATGTACTTAGTGCAAGTTAATATCCCTTTACCGCTTTTATTATTGGTTATGATTTACGAAAGAGAAAGTTGCTTAAAAATATGCTTTCGAATCACGTCACATGAGATGCACCCGGATCCTTGACATATTCCTGTTCAACATTTCGGGGTTTGGATTCGGGTCGCGTGAAATGCACACCCGTATTTAAGAAAATAGAACTAAAATATGCGCCCGGATCGACTACTTATTTACACTGTTGTGAAGGGCGTGATATTCGTCAAGAAACGACGCATCTCAACATCTAAGTATTTTATATGTACATTTATGAAGGCTGCGCGATTAGTGTAACTATTGGGTGAGGCGCACCTTTGATTCAAATCTAAAGCGAAACTACATCCCACTGTATTTTACTTAAGAGTTGTCTCCAAATTATTAAAAAACTTGCTACGAACCACACCACATGAAATGCGCCTGTGGTTCCTGACACGCTTTGTTTACTCTTTCCCAAAATTGGGGTCAGGTCACATGAAATGCGCCCCCGACTCTTTTTAATCTAATTACGTCATTCCGTTGAGTAACAACTCCCTAGCTAATCTTGCTTTTAGCATAAGGTCTAACGTTAACAGATTTGGAGATTACACACACTAGCAGAGAAGATTGAATAGAGATACAACAGACTAATTCAGGTTTACGTGCTTATTTAACGATAGTGTATCTTTGGCCTAGCTACACTTTTCCAATAACCAAGACTAGCAATACAAGCTTAATTGGAGAATAACAGAATGTAATTAAACATAAGAACTTTAGACGACTACATGTTTCAATAGATTTTATGCATAAGCTTCAAACTTCATTCTCTTCGAACCAAGGAACTACAATAACAGAGGTGTGTACCTGGAATGCGAAAGAACAAGGAAGAGTGAGCAATGGCAATGCAGCAACAGTACAAGAACAGTAACAGCAACAGTAAACCAGTAACAACCAATAGACCAGCAATCAAATAGACCAACAGCCAATAACAAACAATGGCAGCAATCCAATGGCAATTACAGCCAAGTAGCACAGCAACAAACAACCAAGGCAGCAACACTATAGACCAGCCAGCAACAAAAATAATGAAACAACAGCAACAACCAACCCAGGCAGCAACACTATAGACCAGCCAGCAACCAACAATGGAACAACAGCACCAATCAACCCAAGCAGCAACAAACAACCAGGCCAGCAATATCAACACACACGACCACAACCAGTGGCAGTTAGCTACAATAGCACAGCAACACACAAACAATAGAAGAACCAGCACTGGACCAACAACACTGTGCACAGCAACACAAACGACCAAGAGCAGCAACACTAATGACCAACAGCACCAAATGAGCACTGCCACCAACAGACAAACACAACCACAACACAGTAGCCTGGAAACTAATGAAACAGTAGCCTCTCTCAGCTCTTTCTATCTATCTTCTTTTCTGGTTTTCAAGAATGGATCTTTGCTGCTTATATTTCTCTAAGTGTTCTCCAGTTATGACTGTGTTTGCTCCCCAGGTACTCTCCTGTTTATCACTGTCTATGCCCTCTCTCTTTTGGTCTCTCTCAGACTGCTCCTGTTTCAGAATCTCTCTTGCCTCTAATCTGTATCCCCTCTACTCTCGCTCAAATCTCTCTTCGGGATCTCTCAAAAACTCCCTCTCCCCAGCTGTTTTTCAGTGTGTATCAGTGTGTTCCCTGAGTTCCAGGGGGTCTTCCCCTTTTTATATCTGTGTGTGAATGTCCCTCACTAAACTAATACCCCTGCCCATTCCTATCTCTGCCGAGACCCTATTGCTTCCTGAACTCCCACTATCCATTGTCTAAGCATGGGTTTATTAACAAAGATTACTAACAGGGGACAACTGGTGGTGAACTCTGCTGTACAGCAGGTTCCACCAGGCTGTGCACTATGTGCAGGGCAGTTTTGAATCTTAAAATGTGCTAATTCTGACTAATAACTGGGGCTAACAGCCACACCATATCCAAGACTCAATTTAGTCACAAACAAATCAAGCATTTAGCTTGGCAATGACTTCGGATCAAATCACCAACCTTAATCACCACCCAATGCTTTAACAGAAAAATTCGTATAACTAAGCGACGACATTCAATTAATTACAACACATAACAATGATAACAATTTAGCCGATAAAACAGTGAACTTAAAAATCTCGGCAACAATTGAAACTAAGTATTCGACGACGCTAATCGACGCGAGTTCGTATCCTATAACTAACATGTTCAAACAAGCAATACAGAAGGCAATTGACCAAACAAAGAGGTCTTGGAGAAGAAATGACAAATATGGACGGTAAAAGACAATTGAGAAGCATTCAATCAATCTAAAACTAAACAAATACAAAATGAACTGAATTAAACAGAGAGAAGAACATTACCTCAAAAAGAAATCGAAATCAATTAGCCCTGGTTCCGAAGGCTTCGAGTTTTTCGCCTTTTGAAGTAAACGGACTTTAATTGAAGTGTTTTTCAAATGAGAAACACTCCAATTAGAGTCTATTGACTCCAATTACTTAAACTCGAACAAACCCCTTAATTTTAGAATTCTAGGGTTCTTGGGGCTCGGATTTGGGGTTTGGGTAGTTCGGGCTTGATTCGAACCAAACTGGGGTTAATAGGGGTGTGAGGGAGGTGTGAGGAGTGCTTGGGATGAGTTTGGGGTGGTTTGGGATGACCGTCGGATTCCGGCGACCTTTGAACGAATATTCGAGAAGCTCGGGAATGATTCGAGACCAACGGTTAGGGGATTCGTGTAAAGGGAGGTGAGGGGAGTCTATGGTGTTAATTTGGTGGCCATTGGCCTACCGGAACCGCCGTGAGGCGATTTCCGGCGGGCGGTGTGCGGCGGAGGCACGGCGGGGATTAATCGTCTCTGTGAGAGAGACGATGAAGGAGAGAAAAGGGGGGTCTGGCTTGGGGGGGGCTGGGTAGGTCTTTTTGGCATATATACTCGTGTGGGAAACGAATCCTGGCCGTTCGATCTGATGAGATCAACGGCCTGGATTATTTCACTTATCCAAACGATGCCGTTTGGCCATCATCGAAGCCGGGTTGGTCTGTGGGTGGATTGGGCCGGGCAAACTCGGGTCATGGGGATGAAGCATTGGCCGTTGGATCAATTGAATCGAACGGCCCAGATCGATGCCTCCTGAACGGGTAGATAGGGGAGATCGTGGCCATAGGATCAATTTGAAATGGACGGCCACGATTGAGGATGAGTTGGACTGGACCAAATATGACTCGATTGGGCCTGGTTTTGGACTAGATTTTGGCCCAAATCTGATTTTCTTATTTCCTAAAACTAAACTCTATATTGTATTATATATACATATATATATATATATATGCCTATATATATATATATATATATATATATATATACCTATAACTAATTTTTAGCAATAAATACCAAATCCTGCGATTGTACATTAAATGACAAGAAATGCGAAAAATACCCCCTCTTTATGATTTTTCATTTTCGTACAAATAAACTTAATTACTCTAAATTACCAATATGAGTTTATATGCAAAAATGCAAACAATTTATATTTTATATTAATTTAAATAATAGACATGCACACGCAAAAATGCGAATAATAAGAGAAAAATAACACAAAAATCACAGAAAATCACACTCAACACAAAACTATTTTATTTTGAGTTTTTTTTTTTTTTTGGGGAATAATTCTCATGTAGGGCAAAAATCACGTGCTCACAGCTGCCCCTCTTTGCGCGGAAACATGAAGAGTTTTCGTGCAAAGATAAGTGAGTGGATACGAGCGATTTTTGCCCGTTGGAGCACTCCGTGTGAAGCATTTTTTGGAAAAGTTTGACCGAACCTTTGCTTCGGAAGGTCTCCTACATATCCCTGGCTAAAAGGGAATCAGGCCAATGTAGTTCGGGAAGTTTTGGTAGCTGGGACTACCATGACTGCTGTGATCTTGCTGTTACTGTTGTTGTTGTTGTTATCACTGCTTACCGATCTCCTCATTACATCGTGCTAAAATAAAACAAGAAGCTAGGCTAGCCTACGGATCGCATGATCCTATCTATCTTCAACTTGCTTTTGCCGCCTTGCTTTTTTGTTGGCTTGATTGTTTCTTCTGATGTTTCTTCTCTTCTGCCAATTGTTATTTCGGCTTATCTTGATTGCCGAACTCCGACCGTTGGTCCCTTCCTTGTGATCTCCGAACTATTCTCCTTCGACGTCTGAATCTATCTTTCTGATCCTTGTTGCCTTCCTTCTGCTTACAAACTTGGATTCATGCTGGGGATCTCTGTTATACTCTACTGCTTTCCCCGCACAACTTCGAAAGTAAATTGTCACTCCATTCTTCAGGCGGGCTCCTGACTTCAACATCTTTTGAAAATAAAATCGCCATTCCTCTCTTCAGGCGGGCTCCTGACTTCAATAACATCTTTTGAAAATAAATCGCCATTCCTCTCTTCAGGCGGGCTCCTGACTTCAACAACATCTTTTGAAAATAAATCGCCTTTCCTCTCTTCAGGCGGGCTCCTGACTTCAACAACATCTTTTGAAAATAAATCGCCATTACTCTCTTCAGGCGGGCTCCTGACTTCAATAGCATCTTTTGAAATTAGATCGCCATTCCTCTCTTCAGGCGGGCTCCTGACTTCAATCATCTAACTCTGAAAATTAAACGCCATTCCTCTCTTCAGGCGGGCTCCTGACTTCAATCATCAACTCTGGAAATTAAACGCCATTCCTCTCTTCAGGCGGGCTCCTGATTTCAACAACATCTTTTGAAAATAAATCGCCTTTCCTCTCTTCAGGCGGGCTCCTGACTTCAACAACATCTTTTGAAAATAAATCGCCATTACTCTCTTCAGGCGGGCTCCTGACTTCAATAACATCTTTTGAAAATAAATCGCCATTCCTCTCTTCAGGCGGGCTCCTGACTTCAATCATCAACTCCGAAAATTAAACGCCATTCCTCTCTTCAGGCGGGCTCCTGACTTCAATCATCAACTCCGAAAATTAAACGCCATTCCTCTCTTCAGGCGGGCTCCTGACTTCAATCATCAACTTTTGAAAATAAATCGCCATTCCTCTCTTCGGGCGGGCTCCCGACTTCAACAACATCTTTTGAAAATAAATCGCCATTCCTCTCTTCAGGCGGGCTCCTGACTTCAATAACATCTTTTGAAAATAAATCGCCATTCCTCTCTTCAGGCAGGCTCCTGACTTCAATCATCAACTCTGAAAATTAAACGCCATTCCTCTCTTCAGGCGGGCTCCTAATTTCAACAACATCTTTTGAAAATAAATCGCCTTTCCTTTGCTTCCTGCACCACTTTCTTCTTCCTGCATCGCTTCTTGGGCCATCCTTTCCTCCGAATTACCTTGTTTTGGAATTGCTTTCCTCCCGGGTTGCGTTATTTTTCTCTCGACTGCTGGGGATGTCTTTGGAACTAATTACTTACCTGCTGGGGTAATGCTGCTGGGAAAATCTTCTTTATTTACTCCTTTTCTACTTTCTTCAGAACCTTTATTCTCTCTCGAGATCGCTGGGGATTGAAGTGTCATCAGCTGGGGATTACCCTGTCGGGGGATCCCCTTTCCTTCTTCCTCTTTCCAAACCTCCTTCGGGGCTCGCGCTTCGCTCCCTCGAAAAACTTGTAGGATATAATGCTGCCGGTGAAATCTCGAAATCAGTGTTTCATTTCCCGAGGACTGCTGAGGGTGATACCGGCTTCTTGCCTTTCTGAACGCAAGCTTCCTCGTCTTGTCCCGTCTGTTGGGGGTATAATTTCATCTATCACAGCTTGTTGTTTTCTTTCTTTCAAATCTGCTGGGATAACCGGGTTCAAAGATCATTTCCTCGCGTTATCTAGCTTCTTTCCCTAACCAAGTATTTGGTTTCGAGAAAATTTTCGCAACAGGAGAAAATTTTCTGCCCCAATTTGAGAATCTTCTTCGTGGCATGCTTTGCTGCTGACAACCCCTTTTTTCCCTGTTTCAAATCAAAGAAAAATTGGTTAGTTTTAAAATGTGGTGGCTGGTTGTGGTGCTCCTGCTGGGGATTGTTCTCCTCCTCTTTCCCTGCTCTGTGTTTCATTATCAGAACTTGCTGGGATGTTATTATTTGATGATACTCATGCTGGGGATGGGTTTTTCCATTTATCCCTTCCCCGTTCTGTGTTTCTCAACTTGCTGGGGGTTATTTTGTTGAAGATGAGATTTCCTTTCTTCCTTTACCACTCTGTGTTGTCCGACCACCTCGGAACTTGCTGAAGATAACACTGCCGGTAGATTTTCATTTCCTCAAAATTGGTGTTTCACTCTTCTTGAAGGTTGTTGAGGATGACACTAGTTCGAAGACTATTTCCCTTAAGACTTTCCTTCTTCCCCAAGTGGGTATTGACTTCCAGAAAATTTTCAAACTGAAAAGAAAATTTTCTGCCCCAGTTTAATAATCTTCTTCGCACCCTACTTCTCTGCCGTCAATGGCATTTCCTTGCTTTGCATAATAATTGGAAAGTTGGTGGCAAGTTTTGAAGTCATTTCTCACTTGTTCTGACTAGACAGACCTTGATGGGGAATTTTTGATAAAAATGAGAAAGATAAAAAGAAACAAAATAGAAGACAAAGGAAAAAGAAAATGACTCTCTAGCAAGAAATATCTACAAAACTTATCAAACGCGAATACCAACTCCACTGGTCATGACATGCACATATGGTCTATCCTTCGTCTTTCACGATTTCGGTCTCGTGATTTCCATCCGATTATCACCTTTATTCGACCTGTAGTGCCCGAAGGGTTTTCACTTTCAAGCCTCTCTCATTTTGATTTTCTCTCAGCTTTCGTCGTCTTATGGTGCCTGTGGAGGTTTTCACCGGTAAGATTCTCTCATTTGTATCACTTTTAGCCGGGGATTGGGGTGTCACTGCCAAGACTCTCTCGTATTTCCTTTCTGCTGAGAATCAACGTCTTTTCTGCCTGAGAATCAACGTGTTATATTATGATAGGACTCTATCCCTCGCCTGGCGCGGCATCTTTTGAAGACTGATCGGAAGGTCTTTCTTTGGACCGTAATGTGGGATTTGGATAGGGCTAGAAAGAAAGGGTATTGAAGGCTCAAAACAAAAATCAATTTTGGGTTCGAAATTTACAACCTTCGGACCTACATTTATTTATAATCAACACAATTTTTCTTTGCCCCAGTTTTTACTTGGGGAATTTTTATTACTTTATTTACACTATGACCGAGCTGTGAAGCGCCTACGTATCCTCTTTAAGGAATCAGGTCAAACGTAGTTCCCAATTCCTCTTTTTCAAGTTTTCTTTTTTCACACATTTTTCTTTTCTTTTCTTTATCTCTTTTTGTTGTTGTTTTTTTTTTCTTTATTTTTATTTAGCCATTTCTTCTTTTACCTTTCAAACTTGTGTTTCTAGTCTTTGCAACTAATTCCGAAGGAGGGGTATGAAAGAATTTAAATTCAGGCTCAAAGGGTTGACGATGGATAAAGTGTTTGGATAGCAGAACAAAATGCCTTCGTCATTCCAATCTTCAAAACATGCCGAGCGTAACACAATTAATATTCATCATATCTTTAAAGCACTGTTGGGCAACACTCTCATTATGAGCGACCCCATGTCAATTTTGGCCAGCTTGCCTTTGACTGTTTCTTTTTACTTGCCTCGGTTTCAGATGACTCGGGATCTAAATAGTCTCAAGTTGTTTTTGTTTCCTTTAGATGACCCGATCATCTTCCAATTGCTTAATGATTAACTTTTAGAATTAAGCCATAATTATGTGTGCGCATGTCGTGTCACTAGATTCGGCGTTTGAGCACAAGACAAATCTAAAGGGTAAAAGAACTAAATAAAATGACCGGAAGTAACAAAAGACCGAAAGCTTCATTAAACTAATGAAGAAATGGTTCAATGACAAAACAAGCAAAACAAACTAGAGTACAGCCCTGAAACAAAACTGGGCAAGACCAAAGCAAACTGCTAGGACAAAAGGGTTTGACCACAAGAAAACCCTGAAAATAAATCGGACAACAAAAATGACGACAAAACGAACCACCAAAGCTCCATCTAGCTGACCAAAAGATGGAGTATCTTCCCAATTACCAAGCACAACATTTTAGCCACTAAGCTCTGCATCAATATTGCCAAGGCTGCCATCTGCTTCAACATTTTTAGCTCCAGTCAATACACCCCCAGAGGATTTGTGTGTCCCATGTCATCATCATTGACCACAATCAACCACCCTTTTTGAATCATTCTTTCTATTTCCTTTTTCAAGGTACGGCAACTCTCAATATCGTGCCCTCTGACATTGGAATGGTACGCACATCGTGCAGTAGGATCGAAGCTTCTTGCACGTGGATCGGGAGTGTATCCGGGGAGCGGCGTGATGAGACCGACATGTTTTAACTTTTCAAACAGACTTGCATAGGATTCCCCGATAGGGGTGAGCGCCTTTTCTCGCTTCAACAACCTTTCCTCCCTAAACGCCTTATTTGGCCTGAAACCTGACCCGGGGGGTTTCCGGTATGTTCGTGGGGGTTGGTAAGCCTTTTGTGGAGCTGGGTACCTGGAAGGTGAAGTACGATTTTGGTTGTCCCGGGGAGAGTAGTGGTGTTGGGGACGGGAGTAGCGTTGTGAAAACATAGTTGGGGGACGAGTAATTGAGTTACTCGAATGGCTGGAGAAGTTGTGATAGGCGGGTATATATGGAGAGTGCGGGAGATCATCTGGCATCGGGTTCATGGTACGGGTAAGGACAGAGTCCAGGAAGCTAGGTGGTGGCGGAGGTGGTGCTTTTCCATCCGTCCACGCCCGATACATATCAGCCACGTGTTGTCTCAATATCTTGACCTCCTCTACTAACCCGTGGTTCCGTTCAACCAGCTGTTGTCGGGTACCTGTACCAACCCACTCAGTCTTGAGATTATCTGCCATTGTCCTCCGACTTCGTCTTACGGGGAAGAGTTATTTCAGAACCACAACCAACCACCTTTCTGGAAATGGACACAACAAAACAAAGCCAGCATGTCAGCATTAAGGTGTCCCTTTTTTTTTTTTTTTTTTTTTTTTTTTTTTTTTTTTTTTTGTTATGGAAATGGTCGAATCCTATGTGGATTGCCTACGTATCACGACCCCGCATGAATCAGACCGAGCGTAGTTCTTGCAAATTAATGCAAGAAATAAAGAAATGTTTATTTGATTTTTTTTTTGATTTCTTTTTTTTTCTTTGAAGGAAAATTATAGAAGCCGACTCCAACTACAAACTTGTGAAGGAGATTTCTACAAGAAAAAGAATATTTTTTTTTTTTTTGGTGTCAGTTATGACTATTCCTACAAAATTGGCCACATAATGGCTTATTTGACAAAATGACTATTTTTGCAAAATTTATTTAAGGAAGATAAACTTGAAAATTTTTTTTTTTCCTGTGGCTCATGGGGCATCGTTCGGCATCACCATAAACCAACACAAGACTATTTTTCATAAATTGGCCATGTAATGGCTTATTTAAACAAAGTGGCTCTTTTTGCAAAATTTTATTTAAGAAGGTGCAAATTCAAAACAAAATTTTATCCTGGGGCCTATGGGGCATCGTTCAGCACCGACACAGGCCAACACAAGACTGAGGAAGTTGAAATGCAAAAATGTGGCTATTTCAGCAAAACTCCGGCCATGTAATGCCTTATTTGATAAAGTGGTTATTTTTGTAAAGTTGAGTGATGACTCAAAACTTGATTTTTGCGGATACAGCCTTTCGACATTTCCGCGAGGGAATATTTCCAGGATGTGTCCAAAATTATTTCCAAACGACTCAAAGTGGCTATTCTTGCAAAAACGGCCTTCCGGCGTCCTTTTGAGGGACATTCGGCTAATTTTAAGCAAGAATAGCATCACCCGACTTATTTATAACAAAATCAAAAATTTGACATTTTTTGGTTATTTTTGCAAAAGGGGTGTGAACCCGGACTTGATTTTGCGGCTATGGCCTTGCAACATTTCCACAAGGAATATTTCAAGGTTGTGCCCGCAAATTATTAAAATAATTCAAAGTGGCTATTTTTGCAAAAAACAACCTTCCGGTGTCCTTTCGGAACATTCGGCTATTTTCAAAAACAGCGTCACTTCGATTTATTGACAAAATTAAACACACACATTTTTTTTTGATTTTTTAAAGGGGTGGTTGAACCCGATGAGGGTTGCCTACGTATCTCACCTAGTGGTGAGAATCAAACCAGCGTAGTTCGGTCTTGACGAAACAAACGACATCATTCATTTATTCATTTTACTAAAGGAAAACAAATAAGCTATTTCTATCTTAAGAACAACACACATTTTTTTTTTTTTTTAATCTCTAAAAGCCGGTCAGCATGCAAGTCTATAACGGATAAATGCGCAAGACAAACAGGATGCAGCAGGATAGTCTGTTCATTTCAGGTCACCTGTCCTAGACGGACCCAACCCCTGTGTTGAGTTCCCTAAGCCAAAATGCGACATGATGCAAATAAACGTTTCCTACTAGGGATCCGGCATGAAGCTTTGTTATTCTAGGTTTAAAAACCCGGGTTTATCTGTTCTAGACTTGGCTTACCCGAGCGGACAGCTCGAGCCGAGGAGGAGGCAGCAACCCGGGAATACCAGAAGCTTCACCGGTTTTGCAACTTATCCAAACCTCGTTCTAAAATGGGAATTAGACACTATACGGAAAAGAAGTCACACGAAGTGCACCCTTCTTCATGATTTAGAAGACTCAGAGAGGAGATTGGTTCCGGCACAATTTATATGTACAGTTCACAAAATATCAAAGCAGTAAAAACAACATTTGCACATTGATGCCAACATGTAAAAGAATCGGATAATAAAATATGCCAAATACAACAGTTATTCCGAGCTCGAATTCTAAAGATCTCCCCAGCAGAGTCGCCAGAGCTGTCACACCTCTTTTTTACGCACCCGCAAGGGTGCAAAGAGTTTTTCCAATTAAAGGACAATCGAGATGGGATTTATTTTAATTATTTCAGAGTCGCCACTTGGGAGATTGATGGTGTCCCAAGTCGCCGGTTAAATCCCGAATCGAGGAAAAGAATGACTCTATTTAACAGTCTGCGAACCAGAAATCCGGATAAGGAATTCTATTAACCCGGGAGAAGGTGTTAGGCATTCCCGAATTCCGTGGTTCTAGCACGGTCGCTCAACTGTCGTGTTTGGCTTATCTATCTGCTTTTTACAATTATGTACTTAGTGCGAGTTAATATCCCTTTACCGCTTTTATTATTGGTTATGATTTACGAAAGAGAAAGTTGCTTAAAAATATGCTTTCGAATCACGTCACATGAGATGCACCCGGATCCTTGACATATTCCTGTTCAACATTTCGGGGTTTGGATTCGGGTCGCGTGAAATGCACACCCGTATTTAAGAAAATAGAACTAAAATATGCGCCCGGATCGACTACTTATTTACACTGTTGTGAAGGGCGTGATATTCGTCAAGAAACGACGCATCTCAACATCTAAGTATTTTATATGTACATTTATGAAGGCTGCGCGATTAGTGTAACTATTGGGTGAGGCGCACCTTTGATTCAAATCTAAAGCGAAACTACATCCCACTGTATTTTACTTAAGAGTTGTCTCCAAATTATTAAAAAACTTGCTACGAACCACACCACATGAAATGCGCCTGTGGTTCCTGACACGCTTTGTTTACTCTTTCCCAAAATTGGGGTCAGGTCACATGAAATGCGCCCCCGACTCTTTTTAATCTAATTACGTCATTCCGTTGAGTAACAACTCCCTAGCTAATCTTGCTTTTAGCATAAGATCTAACGTTAACAGATTTGGAGATTACACACATAAGCAGAGAAGATTGAATAGAGATACAACAGACTAATTCAGGTTTACGTGCTTATCTAACGACGGTGTATCTTTGGCCTAGCTACACTTTTCCAATAACCAAGACTAGCAATACAAGCTTAATTGGAGAATAACAGAATGTAATTAAACATAAGAACTTTAGACGACTACATGTTTCAATAGATTTTATGCATAAGCTTCAAACTTCATTCTCTTCGAACCAAGGAACTACAATAACAGAGGTGTGTACCTGGAATGCGGAAGAACAAGGAAGAGTCAGCAACCACAATTAATGAACCAGTGGCTAACTTGAAACCAGCAGCAAACAAACAGTATCCAATGATTCAGCCAGCAGCAACAATCAAACAAACCCACAGCAAACAATAGACACACCAGCCTCAACAACACTGAACCAGCACAATGTTGGACCAAGCAGCAACAAACAGACCCAACAGCAACAAAAATAACCACCAGTAGCAACAACTACCACAGCAAACCAGACACAAACAGCAATAACAATCGAACGATAGCACCAATCAACCCAAGCAGCAACAAACAACCAGGCCAGCAATATCAACACACACGACCACAACCAGTGGCAGTTAGCCACAATAGCACAGCAACACACAAACAATAGAAGAACCAGCACTGGACCAACAACACTGTGCACAGCAACACAAACGACCAAGAGCAGCAACACTAATGACCAACAGCACCAAATGAGCACTGCCACCAACAGACAAACACAACCACAACACAGTAGCCTGGAAACTAATGAAACAGTAGCCTCTCTCAGCTCTTTCTATCTATCTTCTTTTCTGGTTTTCAAGAATGGATCTTTGCTGCTTATATTTCTCTAAGTGTTCTCCAGTTATGACTGTGTTTGCTCCCCAGGTACTCTCCTGTTTATCACTGTCTATGCCCTCTCTCTTTTGGTCTCTCTCAGACTGCTCCTGTTTCAGAATCTCTCTTGCCTCTAATCTGTATCCCCTCTACTCTCGCTCAAATCTCTCTTCGGGATCTCTCAAAAACTCCCTCTCCCCAGCTGTTTTTCAGTGTGTATCAGTGTGTTCCCTGAGTTCCAGGGGGTCTTCCCCTTTTTATATCTGTGTGTGAATGTCCCTCACTAAACTAATACCCCTGCCCATTCCTATCTCTGCCGAGACCCTATTGCTTCCTGAACTCCCACTATCCATTGTCTAAGCATGGGTTTATTAACAAAGATTACTAACAGGGGACAACTGGTGGTGAACTCTGCTGTACAGCAGGTTCCACCAGGCTGTGCACTATGTGCAGGGCAGTTTTGAATCTTAAAATGTGCTAATTCTGACTAATAACTGGGGCTAACAGCCACACCATATCCAAGACTCAATTTAGTCACAAACAAATCAAGCATTTAGCTTGGCAATGACTTCGGATCAAATCACCAACCTTAATCACCACCCAATGCTTTAACAGAAAAATTCGTATAACTAAGCGACGACATTCAATTAATTACAACACATAACAATGATAACAATTTAGCCGATAAAACAGTGAACTTAAAAATCTCGGCAACAATTGAAACTAAGTATTTGACGACGCTAATCGACGCGAGTTCGTATCCTATAACTAACATGTTCAAACAAGCAATACAGAAGGCAATTGACCAAACAAAGAGGTCTTGGAGAAGAAATGACAAATATGGACGGTAAAAGACAATTGAGAAGCATTCAATCAATCTAAAACTAAACAAATACAAAATGAACTGAATTAAACAGAGAGAAGAACATTACCTCAAAAAGAAATCGAAATCAATTAGCCCTGGTTCCGAAGGCTTCGAGTTTTTCGCCTTTTGAAGTAAACGGACTTTAATTGAAGTGTTTTTCAAATGAGAAACACTCCAATTAGAGTCTATTGACTCCAATTACTTAAACTCGAACAAACCCCTTAATTTTAGAATTCTAGGGTTCTTGGGGCTCGGATTTGGGGTTTGGGTAGTTCGGGCTTGATTCGAACCAAACTGGGGTTAATAGGGGTGTGAGGGAGGTGTGAGGAGTGCTTGGGATGAGTTTGGGGTGGTTTGGGATGACCGTCGGATTCCGGCGACCTTTGAACGAATATTCGAGAAGCTCGGGAATGATTCGAGACCAACGGTTAGGGGATTCGTGTAAAGGGAGGTGAGGGGAGTCTATGGTGTTAATTTGGTGGCCATTGGCCTACCGGAACCGCCGTGAGGCGATTTCCGGCGGGCGGTGTGCGGCGGAGGCACGGCGGGGATTAATCGTCTCTGTGAGAGAGACGATGAAGGAGAGAAAAGGGGGGTCTGGCTTGGGGGGGGGGGCTGGGTAGGTCTTTTTGGCATATATACTCGTGTGGGAAACGAATCCTGGCCGTTCGATCTGATGAGATCAACGGCCTGGATTATTTCACTTATCCAAACGATGCCGTTTGGCCATCATCGAAGCCGGGTTGGTCTGTGGGTGGATTGGGCCGGGCAAACTCGGGTCATGGGGATGAAGCATTGGCCGTTGGATCAATTGAATCGAACAGGCCCAGATCGATGCCTCCTGAACGGGTAGATAGGGGAGATCGTGGCCATAGGATCAATTTGAAATGGACGGCCACGATTGAGGATGAGTTGGACTGGACCAAATATGACTCGATTGGGCCTGGTTTTGGACTAGATTTTGGCCCAAATCTGATTTTCTTATTTCCTAAAACTAAACTCTATATTGTATTATATATACATATATATATATATATATATATATATATATATATATATATATATATATATATATACCTATAACTAATTTTTAGCAATAAATACCAAATCCTGCGATTGTACATTAAATGACAAGAAATGCGAAAAATACCCCCTCTTTATGATTTTTCATTTTCGTACAAATAAACTTAATTACTCTAAATTACCAATATGAGTTTATATGCAAAAATGCAAACAATTTATATTTTATATTAATTTAAATAATAGACATGCACACGCAAAAATGCGAATAATAAGAGAAAAATAACACAAAAATCACAGAAAATCACACTCAACACAAAACTATTTTATTTTGAGTTTTTTTTTTTTTTTGGGGAATAATTCTCATGTAGGGCAAAAATCACGTGCTCACAACAGTTTAAGTATATCACATATTAAAAGCCAAAGACAAAAGCTTCTCATGAATCCAAGTGTCAAAGCAAGGAATTAACACGTGGCTCATTAGGACATTGTTCCTAATTTATAGGAAGTACAAAAAAACTAATTTATTTTAATTAGGATTAGGAGGAAGACTAAATTTTATTTTAAAAACAAAGAAAAGAAAAATTGATTCCATTCCTTGTAAAACCGTCACTTTTCTTCTTAATTTTTACGAATTAAAAAACAACCAAATGCAATTACATTTTGATTAGGATCATGATAGGAACTGTAATTTAATTTATTTTAAATAAAAAAAACTACCCTTTCCTTCAAAACCATCAGTTTTCTTCCAAATTTATAGGAAGTTATAAAAAGACTTGCAAATTTATTTTTATTAGGATTAGGATATGAAGATTTTTTTTTAAATGTAATTAAAAACAGTTAAATTTGCCTTATAACAGTCACTTTTTTTCCAAATTTATATGAAGTAAAAATAGGAATTACAATTTTATTTTGAGTATTATTAGGATGGGAAGATTATATTTATTTTAAAAAAACGTAAACGCTTCATTAGCCTTCATAACCGTGACCTTTGAATTACTTCTGTATTATACTGAGTTTTTCCATCTAATTATTTAATTTGTTGAAAGGTGAAATAAAATTAAAATCGAAACCCTTCCTAACCGTGACTTTTAAGTGCCTTTCCATCTTCACTTAAAGTAAACCTAAATTAACGCTGGAAAAACACCATACCTTCAACCTACTTTCCCACGAATTTCATTGACTCAACTATGATTTACACGTCTGTGTTGCAACTGTACAAACGTGGAAATACATATATCTTCCACAACTACACAACCTTCAATCCTAATGTTCATTCTTATATAAAGATTTAGACAAAACTTACGTCCTATGCAAAAGATGGTTACTCACATTGATTTTATCAAAGATATAACTATTTCAAAGATGCAATGAAAGTTAAAAGTTCGTGTTGTCCGTTTGTGGGAAGTACCGGTTCGTTTTAATCCAGGCACTATTTTCTCGATTGAATTGGTTCTACAAGATCAAAATGTATTTTAATTATTTTTTTACCTTACTAATTCTGGTTCATTTATTTTGCTCATCCAAATTGTTATATCATTATATCATACAAGTTATTGTTGAAAATAAGTTATCTGATATATTTTATTTCGCTTATTATTTGTGTGAGCACGTGATTTTTGCCCTACATGAGAATCACTCCCAGAAAATTCAAAAAAATAAAATAGTTTTATGTTGAGCATGATTTTTGTGATTTTTGTGTTATTTTTATCTTACATTTGCATGTTTGTGTGTGCATGTTTATTTACTTAAATTAGTAAAATACAAAATATATACATCATGTTTTGCATTTTTTTTAGTGTTTAATATCAAAATTATACGGTTTACATTTAAGTGATATGTAATTATGTGGGATGATTGTAGTAAAAATTAATTGTGTTATGAGTTAGTATATATATATATATATATATATATATATATATATATATATATATATATATATATATACACATATGTATATGATACACCATGGAATGTAGTATGGAAATCGGAATTGGGCCATAGCAAAACCAGGCCCAATGTAATTAAATACCCCAAAACCAACCCATACCCACGCCCAACCCGTTTACCCGACCCGGTCCGAAAATAACCAAACCCCCCTCTTTTCTTTCTCATTTCATTTTCCTAATCTCCCAAAACCCTAAAGACCCCTCCCTCTCTTCTCTCAGCCGGCCGCCACAACCTAGACACCCCCCCCCTTTCTCTTCTTCTTCAAACCACCCCACACAGCCGCCAGCCCCTTGACACTCTTCCACCACGCCCCCAAATCCCAACGTCTCTTTTCAACCAAGGATCAAACAAATCGAGAAACCCTAAGAAATGATGAGCTCAGTGGCGAAGCATGTATCCACTATCTTCAATCGACCGAATGTAGCCTTGTTGAACCCACTAAGTTGGGAGCAGCAGCTACAGCAATGGCGGGGCATACGGGTGAAGGTGCGGAACAACAACTTAGACCAAGCACTGTTCTTGATGCAGAGGAAAATGCAGTCCAGTGGAATGGAACGCCTCATAAAGCGCGAACAGCTTCACCACATCAAGAACTCGGAGAAGCGTGTCTTGGCTCGTAAGCTCCTTGAACGTAAACTCCGTTCTCAAGACCTCGCTCGTAAGCTCAAATCCATCCTCATCAGAGAACGAGCACCAGTGTCGCTGGTTACAAGCCTTGTCCATCGTCAATCATCTTCATCAGTGTATTCGTCGTCTTCGTCAATGTAGGCATCACTGTGATCGATTATCGTCTTTAATCTTCGCCTTCAGCTTATTCCCTCATCGCCCAGCCTCCTCGTCGGTAAACGCCAAACGACCATCCATTGAATCCGGTGAAGCAGAGGTTCGAACCATCAACCTTCACAAATGTGTTCGTAGCAGTTTGTTCGTATTCGTCATCATTCAGTTTTGTCATCGTCATCGTCTTCAGTTATCTTTTTCCTTAAGACGATTAAATGTTCATCGTTGCTTCACTTTTTGTTTAATTGGAAAGCAATCCAGGTTTTACTTACTTCCCATTTCTTAACTTGTCGCTTGATTTTTTTTTGATAAACATGATGTTCGTCCATTTCTATGCGTTTGATAATTAGAAAAATAGATAATTAGAATTGCTAGATTTTATGAGCTGAAATTGATCGATGCTTGTGTTTTGGGCTAGATAAATTTAGGTATTCCTATAATGGTTTAGTATTTTTGGTTCAAATGGTTTCATCGTTATATATTGTTTTTTCCCTTCTCTTTGTTGTTCGTCGTATGAATTTAGTTTGCATTTAGATTCAGTTAATCGTGATTCATGTTGTTTCGATTTGTTAAGTTTGTTGATTCATCATACTATTGGATTCTTGCTCATTTATTTGTGTCTAAGTTAACCAGGATTGGTTCCCAATATGGTTAGCTTATTCCCTTTGATCTGATGTCGTGTGATTCAATCTGAGTCCATGAGATTAATTGTTGTATTTGATTAGGAATTGGTTATAGCTGATAGTGATTTGGTGTTTAATTAGGAATTGATTTTGGTCAGTTGTTAGCATTGTTACAAATGAAGGTTTGGGGGAAAAATAGTAATTTCAGTAGTTTTAGGGGTAATACGGAAATTGAAAACTTAAATAATTATTTATGTTAAAGTATTTTATCCACTAAGCACTAATAATATTAAAATAGGGTATTGTTTAATACTTAGTGAGGAACAAGACATAGTGGTCTTGGAAGATGTTAAAAGAAGTAATTAAATATGTTGCCCATAACTTTTGAATTAATTAAGGAAAAGACAAGTGTTAGTGGGGAACAAAACAAGTAAGCATGGGGAACCATTTAACTTGAATCAAGAAGTCATTTAGGGGGGGGTCTGTTTTTAGCTATAAGTATAGCATGAATCTGAAACAGTAAGGGGACAGACAAAGTGATACACACATACACACAGTAGGATATTCGAAAACATAGACAGAAATATTCCTACACACACAGAGATATCTGGAGAAGGAATTTTGAACTAAAAATACAGTGAGAGTAGGGAAGATAGACAGACGAATAAATAAAATACACACACACATACACATTGTGTCACTGTTGCATTGTTGGTTTGTTGCTGTTGCTCCTGTGTTTGCTGCCAGTGTTGCTGTTGTTGCTGTGGTTTGGTTGGGTCCTTTTACTACTGTTGGTATTGTTGTTCTGTGCTATTGCTGGGTGTATACTACTGCTGCTGTGGTTTCTACTGTGTCACTGCTGCTGAGTGTTGCTGTTGTTGTATTGCTACTGCATTACTACTGCTGATTGCTCCTTTCCTTCTTCTTTGTCATCATCCAGGTACTTCTCCTGTCCATGTTGAACTAGAGAGACAGTGTAAACACTGCTCTGAAATCAAATGATGAACTGCAGTTTGGAGAGTTATACGAGTTTCTGTTGTTGCCGTGTAATTCGAATTGATTGATAATTGTATTCATTTGAAATTATTGTAGTATGTTTAATCGAAAAGCTGAAGTCAAATTAATCGAACATTCTAGTTTCGACCTTCTGATAGCCTAGGATCTTAATCTCTGTTATTGGTTTAGTTCTGCCATGTTTAGCTAGATTAACACTAGTTTGTAGTAAAAGCATATATTATGTTAACAGTTTTCTTAATAAGCCTGTGTTCCAGGTACAATTTAAAGAACCCTACAATTGAACTAAGACAAGGCATAGCTATCAAACATAAAATACATCATTATGAGCAAAGAACCGAATTGGCAATTTAGATCAAATAATTAGAGTAATCACTCGAGGCATAGATTGTTAAAAGAGCAAAGTTAATAGATAGCTTTAGTTAGTTCATTTGCATCCTTGATCATGGGTAAGCAATACATTAGTGTAACCGTAAACAAAGCCTTAGTAACTTGTATAAAGAGTTAGATTGTGTATTTAAGTTTCATACAATTCCTTTTATATTGAATTCGGAATTTAAACTTGTACTCGTGAATTAATCAATCATTAGAGACAAAATAAATAGAAAATTTAGTTACTTAGGTATGACCTTTAATAAAAGTGAGATGAGCCTCGCCGCATGGAATACACAATTACGGGGCCCTCAAATTAATTGTTATAAAAATCTTAGATTCGGGAAGACCGTTTAGCAAATTTCACGGTCTTTTCCCAAAATTAATAAAGACGATAGACTCGTTAGGCACGATTTGTAAATAAATTACCTTCCTGAATACGGGTGCGCATTTATGTGACCCAAATCTTACTCTCGGCGAAACTGAAATACATTAGAGTCGCAGGCGTACTGGTTACGGTGCGGCTCGAAATGTATTTTCGTAACGTCGCAATTCTTCTAAAAAATAAGAACGGAGCATTAAAAGCACATAGTTAAAATATATAAAAGAATCAGATAGAAACAAAAATTGCAATTGAGCGACCGTGCTAAAACCACGGAATCCGGGAGTGCCTAACACCTTCTCCTGGGTTAACAGAGTTCCTTACCCAGATTTCTAGTTTCGCAGACTGTATTACAGAGTCATAAATTTCCTCGGTTCGGGATTAAACCGGTGACTTGGAACACCATTATTTTTCCAAGTGGCGACTCTGAATTTAATAAATTGATCCCGCCTCGATTGTCCTTTAATTGGAAAAAACTCCCTCGCGCCCTCGCGGGTGCGCCAAAAGGAGGTGTGACAGCTCTGGCGACTCTGCTGGGGATGTAATTTTCCCGAACCTCGGTTCGGGGTCTAAGAATTCGAGCTCATTTAAATCGGTGTTTTGTCTATATCTGATTTTATTACATGTTGATTAATGTGCTACATGTTTACCGCTTTGATATTGCGTGAACTGTATATAAAACTGTGCCGAAAACCCGTTCTCTTCTTACCCCCGGGGGATGTGCTTACTGGTTGAGACTCCCCTTTTCTGATAGTGTCAATACCAAAAATAATAAAAGAGGGAGGATAAGTTACAAAGCCGGACGATCCCGCGGGTCCCCGGTACGTAGCCCCCTCCTCAAATCCGAGTCGTCCGCTCGGGTACACGGTCTAGTATCATTGAAAAGCATCGGGATATTGAGCCTAGATTCAGGACGTTTAGTTGCATCATCTCTGACTTAGGGGACTCAACACAGGGGTTGGGTCCGTCTAGGACAGGTAGCCTGAAAGGAAAGACCATCTTGCCATATCATATTTGTTGTGAGCATTTATTTAGACCAACATGCTGACCGGGTTCCTTTAAATACCGAAGAAAAAGAAAAAAAAAAAAAAAACACAAAAGGAAATAGTATGGGGAAGTAAATATCTTTCAGAAAAATACAAAAATACGTTTCACCAACAAGTCCACGAATTTAGTTTGCCAATAAAAGACGGCAGAAGATTGACTTTGCCGACAAAATGGGTTTTTGACAAAATGTGTCTTTTGACAATCAATAAAGGAAAGATAGTTGTTTTGACGGACCGAACTACGCAGGTTTGATTCTCGCCATTAGGTGGGATACGTAGGCAACCCTCATCGGGTCCAACCACCCCTTTTAAAAAAATCAAAAAAAAATGTGCGTTTAATTTTGTCAATAAATCGAAGTGACGCTGTTTTTAAAAATAGCCGAATGTTCCGAAAGGACACCGGAAGGTTGTTTTTTGCAAAAATAGCCACTTTGAATTATTTTTAATAATTTGCGGGCACAACCTTGAAATATTCCTTGTAGAAATGTTGCAAGGCCACAACCGCAAAATCAAGTCCGGGTTCACACCTTTTTTGCAAAAATAACCAAAAATGTCAAAATTTTTATTTTTGTTATAAATAAGCCGGGTAATGCTATTCTTGCTCAAAATAAGCCGAACGTCCCTTAAAAGGACGTCGGAAGGCCGTTTTTGCAAAAATAGCCACTTTGAGTCATCTGTAAATAATTTTGGACACAGCCTGGAAATATTCCCTCGCGGAAATGCGAAAGGATGTATCCACAAAACAAAAAAAGAGAAAAAAAAATCAAGTTTGAGTCATCACTCAACCTTACAAAAATAACCACTTTATCAAATAAGCCATTACATGGCCGGAGTTTTGCTGAAATAGCCACATTTTTGCATTTTAACTTCCTCAGTCTTGTGTTGGCCTGTGTCGATGCTGAACGATGCCCCATAGGCCACAGGATAAAAAATTTTGAATTTGCGTCTTCTTAAATCAAATGTTGCAAAAAGAGCCACTTTGTCTAAATAAGCCATTATATGGCCAATCTATAAAAAATAGTCTTGTGTTGGTTTATGGTGATGTCGAACGATGCCCCATGAGCCACAGGATAAAAAAAAAAAAAAAAAATTTCAAGTTTATTTTTCTTAAACAACATTTTTGCAAAAATAGTCATTTTGTCAAATAAGCCATTATGTGGCCAATTGTGTAGAAATAGTCATAATTGACACCAAAAATATCCTTATTCATGTAGAAATCTCCTACACAAGTTTGTAGTTGGAATCGGCTTCTATAATTTTCTTTCAAAGAAAAAGAAAAAAAAATCAAAAAAAAAATCAAATAAACATCTCTTTATTTCTTGCATTAATTTGCAAGAACTACGCTCGGTCCGATTCATGCGGGGTCATGATACGTAGGCAATCCACATAGGATTCGACCATATCCATAACCAAAAAAAAAATGAAAAAACTACAAAAAGAAAAAAAAAATGAAAAAAAAAATGAAAAAAAACCACAAAAAGGGAAAAGAAAGAAAAAAAAGAAGAATGATCAATAAGCGGGATACCTTAATGCTGACATGCTGGCTTCGTTTTGTTGTGTCCATTTTCAGAAAGGTGGTTGGTTGTGGTTCCAAAATAACTCTTCCCTATAATACAAGGTCGGAGGACAATGGCAGAGAATCTCAAGACTGAGTGGGTTGGTACAGGTACCCGACAACAGCTGGTTGAACGGAACCACGGGTTAGTAGAAGAAGTCAAAATGCTGAGACAACATATGGCTGACATGTATCGGGCGTGGATGGATGGAAAAGCACCACCCCCGCCACCACCTAGCTTCCTAGACTCTGTCCTTACCCATACACTGAACCCGATGGCAGATGATCCCTCACACTTTCCATATATACCCACCTATCATAGCTTTTCCAGCCACTCGAGTAGCTCAATTACTCGTCCCCCAGCTATATTTTCACAACGCTACTCCCGGCCCCAACACCACTACTCTCCCCGGGACACCCAAAATCGTATTTCACCTTCCAGGTACCCAGCTCCACAAAAAGCCTACCAACCCCCACGAACATACCGGAAACCCCCTGGGTTAGGTTTCAGGCCAAATAAGGCGTTTAGGGAGGAGAGGTTGCTAAAGCGAGAAAAAGCTCTTACCCCTATCGGAGAATCCTATGCAAGTCTGTTTGAAAGGTTAAAGCATGTCGGTCTGATTACACCGCTCCCCGAATATACTCCCGACCCACGTGCAAGAAGCTTCGATCCTACTGCACGATGTGCATACCACTCCAATGTCAGAGGGCACGATATTGAGAGTTGTCATACCTTGAAAAAGGAAATAGAAAGAATGATTCAAAAAGGGTGGTTGATTGTGATCAATGACGATGACAAGGAGCACACGAATCCTCTGGGTGGTGTATTGACTGAAGCTAAAAATGTTGAAGCAGAGGGCAGCCTCGGCAATATTGATGCAGAACTTAGTGGCTAAAATGTTGTGCTTGGTAATTGGGAAGACACTCCATCTTTTGGTCAGCTAGATGGAGCTTTGGTGGTTCGTTTTTGTCGTCATTTTTGTTGTCCGAGTTATTTTCAGGGTTTTCTTGTGGTCAAACCCTTTTGTCCTAGCAGTTTGCTTTGGTCTTGCCCAGTTTTGTTTCAGGGCTGTACTCTGGTTTGTTTTGCTTATTTTGTCATTGAACCATTTCGTCATTAGTTTAATGAAGCTTTCGGTCTTTTGTTACTTCCGGTCATTTTATTTGTTTAGTTCTTTTACCCTTTAGATTTGTCTTGTGCTCAAGCGCCGAATCTAGTGACACGACATGCGCACACATAATTATGGCTTAATTCTAAAAGTTAATCATTAAGCAATTGGAAGATGATCGGGTCATCTAAAGGAAACAAAAACAAATTGAGACTATTTGGATCCCGAGTCATCTGAAACCGGGGCGAGTACAAAGAAACAGTCAAAGGCAAGCTGGCCAAAATTGACATGGGGTCGTTCATAATGAGAGTGTTGCCCAACAGTGCTTTAAAGATATGATGAATATTAATTGTGTTATTTACGCTTGGCATGTTTTGAAGATTGGAATGACGAAGGCATTTTGTTCTGCTATCCAAACACTTTATCCATCGTCAACCCTTTGAGCCTGAATTTAAAGTCTTTCATACCCCTCCTTCGGAATTAGTTGCAAAGACTAGAAACACAAGTTTGAAAGGCAAAAGAAGAAAGGGATAAAGAAAAAGTAAAGAAAAAGAAAACAACAAAAAGAGATAAAGAAAAAAAATGAAAAAAGAAATTTGGAAAAGAGGAATTGGGAACTACGTTTGACCTGATTCCTTAAAGAGGATACGTAGGCGCTTCACAGCTCGGTCATAGTGTAAATAAAGAAATAAAAATCCCCAAGTAAAAAAAAACTGGGGCAGAGAAAAATTGTGTTCATTGTAAATAAATTTAGGTCCGAAGGTTGTAAATTTTGAACCCAAAATTGATTTTGTTTTGAGCCTTCAATACCCTTTCTTTCTAGCCCTATCCAAATCCCACATTACGGTCCAAAGAAAGACCTTCCGATCAGTCTTCAAAAGATGCCGCGTCAGGCGAGGGATAGAGTCCTATCATAATATAACACGTTGATTCTCGGCAGAAAAGACGTTGATTCTCAGCAGAAAGGAAATACGAGAGAGTCTTGGCAGTGACACCCCAATCCCCGGCTAAAAGTGATACAAATGAGAGAGTCTTACCGGTGAAAACCTTCACAGGCACCATAAGACGACGAAAGCTGAGAGAAAATCAAAATGAGAGAGGCTTGAAAGTGAAAACCCTTCGGGCACTACAAGTCGAATAAAGGTGATAATCAGATGGAAATCACGAGACATAAATCGTGAAAGGCAATTAACGACGAAGGATAGGCCATATGTGCATGTCATGACCAGTAGAGTTCGTATTCGCGTTTGATAAGTTTTTATAGATATTTCTTGCTAGAGAGTCATTTTCTTTTTTCCTTTGTCTTCTATTTTGTTTCTTTTTATCTTTCTCATTTTCATCAAAAATTCCCCATCAAAGTCTGTCTAGTCAGAACAAGTGAGAAATGACTTCAAAACTTGCCACCAACTTTCCAATTATTATGCAAAGGCAAGGAAATGCCATTAACGGCAGAGAAGTATGGTGCAAAGAAGATTATTAAACTGGGGCAGAAAATTTTCTTTTCAGTTTGAAAATTTTCTGGAAGTCAATACCCACTGGGGAAGAAGGAAAGTCTTAAGGGAAATGATCTTCGAACCAGTGTCATCCTCAACAGCCTTCAAGAAGAGTGAAACACCAATTTTGAGGAAATGAAAATCCACCGGCGGTGTTATCTTCAGCAAGTTCCGAGGTGGTCGGACAACACAGAGTGGTAAAGGAAGAAAGGAAATCTCATCTTCAACAAAATAACCCCCAGCAAGTTGAGAAACACAGAACGGGGAAGGGATAAATGGAAAAACCCATCCCCAGCAGGAATATCATCTCCAGCAAATGAAATCATTCCCCGACAAGTTTTGGGAACCCCGAGCGAGGGAAAGGAGAAAAGAAAAAAACCACCACATGAGCGGCACAACCGCTCACAATGTTTTGAACTAACAAATTTTCTTTGATTTGAAACAGGGAAAGTAAGTGCTATTGACAGCGGAAAGTCATGCCAGAAGGAAGAACACCAATACCGGGGCAGAAAATTTTCTGCCGTTGTTGAAAATTTTCTCGGAGAAACGAGGAAGGCAATTCAAGATGACATGTCAGGTTTGTCCACCTTCAAATAGGATGTTTCAGGTTTGTCCACCTTCGAACAGGACGTCTCAGGTTTGTTCACTTTCATACATTGATACAATGGGAGTATTCGCCCTCGAATAGGATACAATGGGAGTATTCGCCCTCGAATAGGATACAATGGGAGTATTCGCCCTCGAATAGAATACGATGGGAGTATTCGCCCTCGAATAGGATACAATGGGAGTATTCGCCCTCGAATAGGATACAATGGGAGTATTCGCCCTCGAATAGAATACAATGGGAGTATTCGCCCTCGAATAGAATACGATGGGAGTATTCGCCCTCGAATAGGATACAATGGGAGTACTCGCCCTCGAATAGAATACGATGGGAGTATCCGCCCTCGAATAGGATATTTTACATTTTTATTTTTACATTGTCCTATGCATATTTTGTAAATTATTGCCAACATGCATTTTAAATTCAAAATTTGCTACTAAAAGCAGGCGCCTACCTGTATAACAAAAGGCAAGTCTTCAGTCTTTGCATTGCAGGCCTCGAAACCAGTAACCCACCGTAAAGCAGAAGGTTACAACAAGAAATCCCAGCGCAAATTCAAGTGCATGAATCAAAGGAAATGAGGGAATGAAGGAAAATTTTCCCAGCGTCATTGTCCTCAGCAGGCAAGTAAGCAGTTCTAAAGATATCCCCATCAGTCAGGAGGGAAAGCAACACGACCCAGGAAGAATGCAATTCCGAAACAAGGAAATTTAGGAGAAATGATGGTTCAAGAGTCGAGGCAGCAAGAATAAAACGAGTTGATGGTTGAAGTCAGGAGCCCGCCTGAAGAGAGGAATGGCGATTTATTTTCAAAAGATGTTGTTGAAGTCGGGAGCCCGCCCGAAGAGAGGAATGGCGATTTATTTTCAAAAGTTGATGATTGAAGTCAGGAGCCCGCCTGAAGAGAGGAATGGCGATTTATTTTCAAAAGATGTTGTTGAAGTCGGGAGCCCGCCTGAAGAGAGGAATGGCGATTTATTTTCAAAAGATGTTGTTGAAGTCAGGAGCCCGCCTGAAGAGAGGAATGGCGTTTAATTTTCAGAGCTGATGATTGAAGTCAGGAGCCCGCCTGAAGAAAGGAATGGCGATTTATTTTTCAAAAGATGTTGTTGAAGTCAGGAGCCCGCCTGAAGAGAGGAATGGCGATTTATTTTCAAAAGATGTTGAAGTCAGGAGCCCGCCTGAAGAGAGGGAATGGCGATTTATTTTTCAAAAGATGTTGTTAAAGTCAGGAGCCCGCCTGAAGAGAGGAATGGCGATTTATTTTTCAAAAGATGTTGTTGAAGTCAGGAGCCCGCCTGAAGAGAGGAATGGCGATTTATTTTTCAAAAGATGTTGTTGAAGTCAGGAGCCCGCCTGAAGAGAGGAATGGCGATTTTCAAAAGATGTTGAAGTCAGGAGCCCGCCTGAAGAGAGGAATGGCGATTTATTTTTCAAAAAGATGTTGTTGAAGTCAGGAGCCCGCCCGAAGAGAGGAATGGCGATTTATTTTCAAAAGATGTTGAAGTCAGGAGCCCGCCTGAAGAGAGGAATGGCGTTTAATTTTCAGAGTTGTTGTTGAAGTCAGGAGCCCGCCTGAAGAGAGGAATGGCGATTCATTTTCAAAAGATGATTGAAGTCAGGAGCCCGCCTGAAGAGAGGAATGGCGATTTATTTTCAAAAGATGTTGTTGAAGTCAGGAGCCCGCCTGAAGAGAGGAATGGCGTTTATTTTCAAAAGATGTTGTTGAAGTCGGGAGCCCGCCCGAAGAGAGGAATGGCGATTTATTTTCAAAAGTTGATGATTGAAGTCAGGAGCCCGCCTGAAGAGAGGAATGGCGTTTATTTTCAAAAGATGTTGAAGTCAGGAGCCCGCCTGAAGAGAGGAATGGCGTTTTATTTTCTAAGTTGATGTTGAAGTCAGGAGCCCGCCTGAAGAATGGAGTGGCAATTCACTTTCGAAGTTGTGTGGGGAAAGCAGTAGAATGTAACAGAAATCCCCAGCATGAATCCAAGTTCAAAATCAGAAGGAAGGCAACAAGGATCAGAAGGATAGATTCAGACTTCGAAGGAGAATAGTTCGAAGATCACAAGGAAGGGACCAACGGTCGGAGTTCGGCAATCAAGATAGGCCGAAACAACAATTGTCAGAAGAGAAGAAGCAACAGAAGGAACATCAAGTCAGACAGAATAGCAAGGAACACCGGAAAGTCAGGATGAAGAGATAGATAAGATTTCGCAATGCTGTAACTTAGTCTAGCTTCTTATTTTGTTTAGCACGATGTAATAAGGAGGTCAGTTAAGCAGTGGCAATAGCAGCAACAACAGTAACAGCAAGATCACAGCAGTCACGGTAGTCCCAGCTACCAAAACTTCCCGAACTACATTGACCCGATTCCCTTTTAGCCAGGGATATGTAGGAGACCTTTGAAGCGAAGGTTCGGTCAAACTTTTCCAAAAAATGCTTCACACGGGGTGCTCGAACAGGCAAAAATCGCTCGTATCCGCTCACTTATCTTTGCACGAAAACTCTTCATGTTTACGCGCAAAGAGGGGCATCTAGCTGTGAGCACGTGATTTTTGCCCTACATGAGAATCACTCCCAGAAAATTCAAAAAAATAAAATAGTTTTATGTTGAGCATGATTTTTGTGATTTTTGTGTTATTTTTATCTTACATTTGCATGTTTGTGTGTGCATGTTTATTTATTTAAATTAGTAAAATACAAAATGTATACATCATGTTTTGCATTTTTTTTTAGTGTTTAATATCAAAATTATACGGTTTACATTTAAGTGATATGTAATTATGTGGGATGATTGTAGTAAAAATTAATTGTGTTATGAGTTAGTATATATATATATATATATATATACACATATGTATATGATACACCATGGAATGTAGTATGGAAATCGGAATTGGGCCATAGCAAAACCAGGCCCAATGTAATTAAATACCCCAAAACCAACCCATACCCACGCCCAACCCGTTTTACCCGACCCGGTCCGAAAATAACCAAACCCCCCTCTTTTCTTTCTCATTTTCATTCTTCATTCCCAAACCCTAAAAAAGACCCAACCCCTTCTTCTCTCCCCAGCCGCCACAACCTAGACACCCCCCCCCTTTCTCTTCTTCTTCAAACCACCCCACACAGCCGCCAGCCCCTTGACACTCTTCCACGCCGCCCCCAAATCCCAACGTCTCTTTTCAACCAAGGATCAAACAAATCGAGAAACCCTAAGAAATGATGAGCTCAGTGGCGAAGCATGTATCCACTATCTTCAATCGACCGAACGTAGCCTTGTTGAACCCACTAAGTTGGGAGCAGCAGCTACAGCAATGGCGGGGCATACGGGTGAAGGTGCGGAACAACAACTTAGACCAAGCACTGTTCTTGATGCAGAGGAAAATGCAGTCCAGTGGAATGGAACGCCTCATAAAGCGCGAACAGCTTCACCACATCAAGAACTCGGAGAAGCGTGTCTTGGCTCGTAAGCTCCTTGAACGTAAACTCCGTTCTCAAGACCTCGCTCGTAAGCTCAAATCCATCCTCATCAGAAAACGAGCACCAGTGTCGCTGGTTACAAGCCTTGTCCATCGTCAATCATCTTCATCAGTGTATTCGTCGTCTTCGTCAATGTAGGCATCACTGTGATCGATTATCGTCTTTAATCTTCGCCTTCAGCTTATTCCCTCATCGCCCAGCCTCCTCGTCGGTAAACGCCAAACGACCATCCATTGAATCCGGTGAAGCAGAGGTTCGAACCATCAACCTTCACAAATGTGTTCGTAGCAGTTTGTTCGTATTCGTCATCATTCAGTTTTGTCATCGTCATCGTCTTCAGTTATCTTTTTCCTTAAGACGATTAAATGTTCATCGTTGCTTCACTTTTTGTTTAATTGGAAAGCAATCCAGGTTTTACTTACTTCCCATTTCTTAACTTGTCGCTTGATTTTTTTTGATAAACATGATGTTCGTCCATTTCTATGCGTTTGATAATTAGAAAAATAGATAATTAGAATTGCTAGATTTTATGAGCTGATATATTGATCGATGCTTGTGTTTTGGGCTAGATAAATTTAGGTATTCCTATAATGGTTTAGTATTTTTGGTTCAAATGGTTTCATCGTTATATATTGTTTTTTCCCTTCTCTTTGTTGTTCGTCGTATGAATTTAGTTTGCATTTAGATTCAGTTAATCGTGATTCGTGTTGTTTCGATTTGTTAAGTTTGTTGATTCATCATACTATTGGATTCTTGCTCATTTATTTGTGTCTAAGTTAACCAGGATTGGTTCCCAATATGGTTAGCTTATTCCCTTTGATCTGATGTCGTGTGATTCAATCTGAGTCCATGAGATTAATTGTTGTATTTGATTAGGAATTGGTTATAGCTGATAGTGATTTGGTGTTTAATTAGGAATTGATTTTGGTCAGTTGTTAGCATTGTTACAAATGAAGGTTTGGGGGAAAAATAGTAATTTCAGTAGTTTTAGGGGTAATACGGAAATTGAAAACTTAAATAATTATTTATGTTAAAGTATTTTATCCACTAAGCACTAATAATATTAAAATAGGGTATTGTTTAATACTTAGTGAGGAACAAGACATAGTGGTCTTGGAAGATGTTAAAAGAAGTAATTAAATATGTTGCCCATAACTTTTGAATTAATTAAGGAAAAGACAAGTGTTAGTGGGGAACAAAACAAGTAAGCATGGGGAACCATTTAACTTGAATCAAGAAGTCATTTAGGGGGGGGTCTGTTTTTAGCTATAAGTATAGCATGAATCTGAAACAGTAAGGGGACAGACAAAGTGATACACACATACACACAGTAGGATATTCGAAAACATAGACAGAAATATTCCTACACACACAGAGATATCTGGAGAAGGAATTTTGAACTAAAAATACAGTGAGAGTAGGGAAGATAGACAGACGAATAAATAAAATACACACACACATACACATTGTGTCACTGTTGCATTGTTGGTTTGTTGCTGTTGCTCCTGTGTTTGCTGCCAGTGTTGCTGTTGTTGCTGTGGTTTGGTTGGGTCCTTTTACTACTGTTGGTATTGTTGTTCTGTGCTATTGCTGGGTGTATACTACTGCTGCTGTGGTTTCTACTGTGTCACTGCTGCTGAGTGTTGCTGTTGTTGTATTGCTACTGCATTACTACTGCTGATTGCTCCTTTCCTTCTTCTTTGTCATCATCCAGGTACTTCTCCTGTCCATGTTGAACTAGAGAGACAGTGTAAACACTGCTCTGAAATCAAATGATGAACTGCAGTTTGGAGAGTTATACGAGTTTCTGTTGTTGCCGTGTAATTCGAATTGATTGATAATTGTATTCATTTGAAATTATTGTAGTATGTTTAATCGAAAAGCTGAAGTCAAATTAATCGAACATTCTAGTTTCGACCTTCTGATAGCCTAGGATCTTAATCTCTGTTATTGGTTTAGTTCTGCCATGTTTAGCTAGATTAACACTAGTTTGTAGTAAAAGCATATATTATGTTAACAGTTTTCTTAATAAGCCTGTGTTCCAGGTACAATTTAAAGAACCCTACAATTGAACTAAGACAAGGCATAGCTATCAAACATAAAATACATCATTATGAGCAAAGAACCGAATTGGCAATTTAGATCAAATAATTAGAGTAATCACTCGAGGCATAGATTGTTAAAAGAGCAAAGTTAATAGATAGCTTTAGTTAGTTCATTTGCATCCTTGATCATGGGTAAGCAATACATTAGTGTAACCGTAAACAAAGCCTTAGTAACTTGTATAAAGAGTTAGATTGTGTATTTAAGTTTCATACAATTCCTTTTATATTGAATTCGGAATTTAAACTTGTACTCGTGAATTAATCAATCATTAGAGACAAAATAAATAGAAAATTTAGTTACTTAGGTATGACCTTTAATAAAAGTGAGATGAGCCTCGCCGCATGGAATACACAATTACGGGGCCCTCAAATTAATTGTTATAAAAATCTTAGATTCGGGAAGACCGTTTAGCAAATTTCACGGTCTTTTCCCAAAATTAATAAAGACGATAGACTCGTTAGGCACGATTTGTAAATAAATTACCTTCCTGAAATACGGGTGTGCATTTATGTGACCCAAATCTTACTCTCGGCGAAACTGAAATACATTAGAGTCGCAGGCGTACTGGTTACGGTGCGGCTCGAAATGTATTTTCGTAACGTCGCAATTCTTCTAAAAAATAAGAGCGGAGCATTAAAAGCACATAGTTAAAATATATAAAAGAATCAGATAGAAACAAAAATTGCAATTGAGCGACCGTGCTAAAACCACGGAATCCGGGAGTGCCTAACACCTTCTCCCGGGTTAACAGAATTCCTTATCCGGATTTCTAGTTTCGCAGACTGTATTACAGAGTCATAAATTTCCTCGGTTCGGGATTAAACCGGTGACTTGGAACACCATTATTTTTCCAAGTGGCGACTCTGAATTTAATAAATTGATCCCGCCTCGATTGTCCTTTAATTGGAAAAAACTCCCTCGCGCCCTCGCGGGTGCGCCAAAAGGAGGTGTGACAATTTGCTACTCGAATTTCCGTTTCTTTCTCTTTGACGCAAACATATGTACTTGATTATTGTTTAGTACTCATTCTGAAATCTTTAATTTTACAGTTTTCTTTCCCATGAAAGTATATTAATTGCAGCACCTATTTGTGTTCATTACAAGAGTGTAACTTCTCATAGAATGGAAAATCAAGTTTATTTTTTTGGATGAGAACAAAAAAAAATGATTACTACAACATCTACATATATTTGTTGGAGATTACCATACATCTTAAGTAGCTTCACAAGTTTTCCGACCTTTCTTCAAATGCTAATATAATGCAATTCATTCTTATGTACCAACCTATATTACTCTCAACAAAATTCATCTATTAATTTTAGAATAACTCCTTCTGTATTCGATCGCTAATTCTAATTGCAATAAACATATTTTTATTATCTCTTTAAACTCTTCTTTTCTTAAAATTAAACCGCGCATCGCGCGGGTACTATACTAGTTACTATATAAAAAAGTAAGGTAAATGATAACACAAAATAATTTAATAATAATAAATTATGAGATCGAGAGAAAAAGATAATGTAACGACGCAACCACACCAAATCGATCGTTATATAAAGTGCCACATTTCGTCGTTATGTAACGATGAATTTAACAATACTGATTTAATAAAATTTAAGTAACAATCAAAATAATTATTATATTTAATATAACAATACGATACAATATTATGAGTAACAACCATCCAAACAAGCTGTTAGACTTTCACTCTTTCAATATCTTTCTAACTTTCGCTGAGATGCCTCATTATGTTTTTTGAAAGCATTTTCTGCTTGGCATGTGAATTAAACCCATCATATTTAGATTCCAAATTCAAGTATATTTTGAAGCCTTGTTGGTTAGCATCTCATTTGTTGAATATTCTACTACTACATTCGAACTTTCGCCACAATTTCACTCATCATAAATGGCACCGACCATATATAGGCCCCATTTCTTTGGTCCACGGCGTGCAATAATAAGACAGAGTTTCAGCTCATCACATATCAATTTCGTTGTTGCAACCCATACATGGCCAGTAAAGCTCCCCTTACCTAAATCTCTCCCCTTTACCCTTTTCATAAACCATTGTTTAATGTGCAAATGCCACTTCGTTCTTTTACTCATGAAAAGGTTTAGTGATGGGGTCCTCCTCAGTAACTAAAATAACTGTCGGTTCTCCTTTCGGTTTCTATTAATTATTTACTTCTGCTCCTTTAAACCCCATTCATGTATGTCTCTAGATATATAGCTCAGTTGAAGAGTGCGCGTGAAAATCAAGTCATTATATGACTTAGGGTGTGTTTGGTACGAAGGAAAATGTTTTCCATGGAAAATGTTTTCCTAGAAAATGTTTTTCTGGAAAATGAGTGATTTTATCACTTATTTTCTCTTGTTTGGTTGGTAAGTGGAAAACATTTTCCGGAAAATATTTTCTATGTTTGGTTAGAGAGTAAAAAATAGGCTTTTTAGAAAAATATTTTTTTGCAACTCTCCTACCCCTCCCCTCCCACCTCCCCCACCCCTCCCCTTCCCGAAGTCTCTAAAAATTGACACAATCTAAAGGAACTAATGTGATGCTTTACTTTTTAACGCAAAAATCGCGTATTTTCGAATAGGTAAATTTATATTTTCTAAACCCGTAAACTTCCGAACTCATAATTTTGGAACTTGTAAAATATTGAGCCTTTAAATGATAAATTAATAAAATTAAAAACTGAAAAATATATTTTAAAATTTTTTCGGGGGGGGGAGGGGGGGCTGGGGAGGGGGGGCAGTAAATGGGGTGGGGCTGGGGCGGGGATGGGGGGCAGTAAATCGAAAAAAAAAATTTAAATTACAAAAAAAAAGTAATTTTTTTTGTGCGGGGGGGGGGGGGGGGTAGGGGGTGGGAGGTGCAGAAAAATAAGAAAACAGAAATTTAAAATTATAGAAAAAAATTAAGGTAAAAGAATTTTTTTTTTGCGGGGTGGGGTGGAGGGGTAGTAGGGTGGATGGTAACGGAAAAACTGAAATTTTTCTAAAAAAAACTGTTTTTTGGAGAGGGGGTGGGGTGGGTTGGTGAGGGTGAGAATGGTTGAGAAGGAGCTTTGGAAAATGTTTTTCCTTCTTTTGATAAGGAAAACATTTTCCTCCAATTGGAGGAAAATGAATTGATAAGGAAAATGTTTTCCAAAACATTTAAGCCAACCAAACATGGGAAAATTGGAAAATATTTTCCAGAAAATGTTTTCCTTCATACCAAACACACCCTTAAAATATTTGTGGTATAGACTTAGGAGCCAGTTTGGTTGGAATATTAGGTATACCGGTATAAGTTATAACGGGATAAGTTATACTGGGATTAGTTGTGCTGGGATTAGTTGTGCTGAGATTGTTGTTTATTCATTGTTTGGTATGTTGTATAAAGAATGACAATTGAATAATTTCTAAAAGGAAGGTATAAGTTATACCAGTGCTAATTACCCCACCTTTTATGAGGTATAAGTTATCCTAGTGTTAAAATTAACACCGGAATAACTTACACCTGATTTGCTAACCAAACAGAGTATTAAGGTGATATTAAATTCTTATACCACCATTATACCTTCTTATACCTCATACCAAACGAACCCTTATAATACCACTAGTTAGCTTTACTATTGAACATCTTCTTGACACGAGGGGTACTTCAAGGGATGGTCACCATATGTATATATTGTAATATTTGAGCCTTATGTTATAACACAAGGGTGAAACTACATGGTAGCAAGAATGGTCAACTGACCACCTTTTGTCGAAAAATAATACCGTATATATAGATAAAATATTAGGATTTATATATATAATATACATATTGAATACCCTTGTAACAATGAAAAGTCATATCTCAGTGGCAAAGGGTGGTCCAAACTGCCTCAGAAAAGCAGGATCAAACCTGAAACTCCACATGTATTTTTTCGTGTTCAACTTTGAACATCCTCGAATAATTTTTTAGTTTCGCCACTGAATATAACATAGTGTTTCAATGGTCCTCGTCAAAATATGTTTTTGGTATGCCACACCAAATAAGAAGGAAGTTGCTAATTAGTCAGTTACAATTATATTCTCTAGCAAACTAATTAACCCGTATATATTCAATTTTGAAACGATAATTACTATTAGTATAGAGCCGGTAACTAGTATATATAGTCTCTATTATATATATAAAACTATTTTATACTCCTACAATATAATATTTATATAGTACCAATCTTCGCCACATACAAGGAAATTACTGGCATGGACTTGAAATAGGCAAATAGTGAGCTAATTGATCATATGCACCATGTAATGCTAATGTTAACAGATAGAGACAATCATATTTTCTGAATGTAAGGTCAAATATTTACATATATATAACATACTTATGTATTTGTAACTGTCATGATCAACCTGAAAACCATAACCACTTAACTATATATGACAAATGCACAAGCAGATAAACTCTATTTTGATGGGACTAAACATAGTTTGTATGTGTAGGACCGTCCATTGATTAAAGCATGATACCATAATCATGCATTTAGGTAACCATTTTTTCCAAAAGATAGGAATATACACTTTAAAAATTTTGAAAAATAGAATTATCAGTGTTTTATTTACGAAAAAGTCTATTTTTCTATTAGGAGGAAAGGTACTTTACGACTTAAACAATTGGTTTTAGTGGATAATGAATAGATTATTCCAAATTAGAGTTAGTGAGAATCTTGGTACGACAGTTTGGTACCCTTAGCTATCTTACTCTGCATGTCATTAAACGCCAAGATAATGTTTCAAAAACTATCCAAAGCCCAAGGTTTTACTATTAATATAAACATTAATCTTTTAGTCTAATGTCCACTATCTTGCACAGACCCTAATGGACAACCCTATATGCTCAAATTTGGTACATTGGAAACTGCATTAATATAAGAGACACAACTAAAGAGCTTCTCAATGATGAGGAGACACAAGGGAAGAAGCTGCAATAAAAATTAATTATTGACAAATGATGAAGAATTAACTAATTTCTAATTATCAAGAGGCTTAATCCTTAATTGGCCACTCGTATAGAAAATGAGTTTTTGTGGCCCGAAAATATATACCTATTCGTTACTTTAATCATTACCCTTAATATAATACTACCAGCATTTAAAGTATGTGTTGTTTACTTTAACTCTAGTACAACTCTTTGCAGACAAGTTGTAATTAAATTCAAAAAGAAAAGTTATAATTTATTCCTACAAACTTAGCATAGTTAGAATTATATATACTGCATTACTTCCATATTTACAAATATAACTTTAGAAAAATCAAGAATAAAGTGAACCTTTAGAATATAATTGTGTTTAGAGGTGTTCATAAAAATCCAAAAAATCTAACCAAATCGACCAGAAAAAACCGATACGTTTTGGTTTGGTTTGTTTTTTATTTTGATTTTTAAAAACCGATCAAATTTGGTTTGCTTTTGGCCGTTTTAAACAGAAAAAAATCGAACCAAACCGACTATAGGATCGGAGTATATATTTGAAATTTATTATTACACATATATATATGTATATTTTATACAAAGTTTTAAAATATTTATGGTAAATGTTAATAGTTTGCACTTTCAATATAGTTCTTTACATTTACATTCTAATTTGATTGGTAGTTTTCTTTTGTTTAGTGTAACAATCTATTTCGTGTTAAAAATAACATATTTTTAATTGAGTCCTTAAATTATTATCACTATTTGATTCAATTATCATTAATAAATCTTGGTAAATAATAAATTTCTCAAAAGACAATTGATTTGATAATGTTATATATATTGATAATGTGGTCCCTAGAATATGTGTTTGGTAGTGTATGTCTTATATTTAGGAAAAAACAGATAAATAACCAAAAAAACCGAAAAACCGACATAAACCGAATTGAGAAATGCCAACTTAATTGATTTGATTTGGTTTTAACATTTAAAAAATTAACTTATTTGCTTAAAATTTTTTTTAGAGAAAAACCGATCCAAACCGAACCATGAACATCCTACTCGTGTTTATCTTTTCTTTGTGCATTTGCTTTGAGAAACATTGACAAATAGTAGTTCTTATTGAACCAAAAATGTGACATACATGCTAGAATTTGCATGGGACCCATGTAAGTACTTGGAATGGTACTTTAGCAATTTGAGATGATAATAAGGGTATATTTGGCTGAATGGTCTTATATAAAGTGTCAATTAACGACCTCATTTCAGTATTTCACTACTTCCTAGTTCCAAATTCCAACACAGTAACCACCTGAAGTAGAAACATTAATCCTCTTCAACAGTTTAATTTTCTTTCAAATGAAGAAGAATATTTATAAACACTCTCCTCTCATCTTTCTCCTTGTTCTTTTACTTATTTTGTTCACTGCATTTTCCATTGTATCAGTTGAGGCTAGGAAACACCATACAAAGAAGAGCAAAATACACCACAAACATAGGAATAATAAGCAGAAAAATGGAGGTGGAAATAAAGCACCAGATTGTTCAGACTCTCCATCTCCAGCTCCTTCTCATGGTTTTTACCCTACACAATCACCAATTTTTGATATCTTGTCCTTTGGAGCCAAAGGTGATAGAGTTTCTGATGATTCCAAGGTAAAGCAAAGCTAATTACGTAGATTTTTTAAGTTTTATACACCGATAGTGTAAATTTATATATATTACTAGTTCATTTAAAAGACAATTAACAATATTCAAATAATATTTGATAAGTTTGGGGGAAAAAAAGTAATTGAAGTTTAAGCTCAAAGACGTATTTGCAAGTTGTTGTGTTTGGACATGACTTATATTTCACTTGATGCTTTGTGAGTGAACCATTATTTCACCTGAAATTTTCCTCAAACTAAACAAGTTTTTCAGTATTTCTAATATTGAAGTTCGGTATTTTTAAATACGGATGGTAGGGGTGTTTATAAAAATCAAAAAAATCGAACCAAACCGAAAACCAAATCAAACTAACCAAAAAATCCGATTCTTTTTGGTATGGTTTGGTTTTGAATTTTAAAAATCGATAAAATTTGGTTTGGTTTTCGTTTTAATAAAAAAATAACTGAAAAAATCGAATCAAGCCGACTATAGGAGTAGCTAATTCAAATTTATTGTATATATATATATAATACAAAGTTTCAAAATTTTTATGGTGAACGTTAATCGTTTGCACTTTTAATACAATTCCGTACCTTTATATTCTAGTTTGATCGTTAGTTTTTATTTGTTAAGTGTAAGAATCCATTTCACGTTTTAAAAAAAAATTAATTGAGTTCTTAAATTATTTATCACTATTTGTTTCAATTATCATCAATATATTTTAGTACATAATTAATTTCTCAAAGGGTAATTGATTTGACAGTGTTACGTTGAAAATATGGTCGTCAAAATATGTATTTGGTAGTGTATATCTTATATTTAAGAAAAAACCGATAAATAACCGAAAAACCGACATAACCCAATCGAGAAAAAACCGACTTACTTGGTTTGGTTTCTTTTTACGGAAAATCGATCCAAACTGAACCATGAATACCCTACTAATGGACGAACCATTATTCTCAAATAATAATTAAACAGCATTAGTAAAAGAAATTAAAGCTATTATGTATAATACATAACTCCGTTTACTATATTATGGTTTTCTATTTTTTAGTCAACAGTACTGAGCTTAGTCTAACCATGGAGAAAATTAAATCTTCATCTCTTTGATATATGTATAGGCACTTGAAGCAGCATGGGAAGCTGCTTGCAAAGTCCAAGGGGCTATTCTACATATTCCTTCAGAATTCCAATTTTTAATCAATCCTATTACACTTCAAGGACCATGCATACCTAACTTTATTTTTCAGGTTTATAAATTAATATTCTATTCTCTCATCTTTCACAGTCTCTAATACTCACGCCCTAAAAGATTAATTTTCTGTTTACTTGCAAAAAGTTTAACAGGAAGTATATTCTTTGTCGGGTAAAAGTAATTCCTTTTTTATAATTTAAAAGTTAGAATTCTGTTGTGGAATTAATTAAACAGGTAGATGGAATTCTCTTGGCTCCTTCAAAAGTAGGAACCTGGCCCAAATCCAGTTTGTTCCAATGGTTGAATTTCAAGTGGATCCACAATTTTACCATCCAAGGAACTGGCACTTTTGATGGCCATGGCTATAACTGGTGGAAACTTTCTCAAACTGATTATTTCCAGGTTTGTACTTTTGTACCTTTAAGAATACTATATTACTTTACACAGAAAGTAAGAACAAATGACAGCCTTAGTGAGCAGGAGGTTAATGAGAACCCTTATATTACTTCTAATACAATATTATATTATGAGATGTAACTTCTACATATTAACTGTATACAGAACTTTGGCACTATCACTTATTTTAATATGTTGCAATACATAACATATTTTATTTGTTAAGTTTTTGTGAATAGTTACCTATAATATCATTCAAACGACTTTATAAGTATAAAAGCTCTTCCGCAATGCTAGTCTGTAAAAATTATACTATGTTTTATGTTATTACTCATGAATTATGAGAGAGTCATAGTGTTTTACCTCCATAAACTTAGTTGAAAAATGGGCACAATATATCGACCCTAATCATAGTATTGACTGGGCTAATAAAGTTATAATTAGCTCTATTTATAATGTTGAGTGTGCGATCAAAGTCCAATATTAGTAGGTGAAAAGGTTGGGTACGTATGTATAAAGTGTAGGGATACCCTAATTAATGGTAAGAAGAAAAAAAATGTACATGTTCGGATCGAAGCGGATAATTTCACACTATGTTAATAGTATATTTGGGCTGATTTAGCCCAACACATAATATCACTAAATTAAACCATCTTTTCATGTTAATGATTATAATATTCTTCTCTCATTTCATATTTTTTTTACAGGAGATGAAGACATCTAAAAGCATTCCTGATATAAAACCGACTGTAAGTAGAATATATAAGGTGTCTTCCTTTATTTAATTAGTTGAATGCAGTTATGATGAATAATTTTTTCTTTTTAAAAATTTGGATGACAGGTTTTACGATTTTATGCTAGCTATAATGTGACAGTTCGTGATATAAAGATTGTGAATAGTCCTCAATGTCACCTAAAATTTGACAACTCTAAAGGAGTAAAAATCAATAACGTTACAATCTCTGCTCCAGAAAGTAGCCCAAACACTGATGGTATTCACATTCAAAATTCTCAAGATGTTGAGATCCATCATTCCAATATAGGAACAGGTAAACATTCTTCTTATTAATTACCTCGTCTTAATTAACTATTCCCTCGGTCCCAACTTATTTAGCATAAATTGGATTACGAGAGTCAAATTCTTTAATTTTGACTCTAACTTTAAACATATATTCTAAAAAAATTTAAAATAAAATTTACATATTTGAAAATTACATATAAAATACTCCAATTGACTTTCGAAAATCAAAATCCCGCCACATAAATTGGGATGGCGGAGAATAAAAATTGTACTCCCTCTATTCAGTTTATGTAAACCTATTTCCTTTTTTGGTTAGTTCAAAAAAGAATGACTCTTTCTAAATTTTGGTAAAATTTAATTTAAACTTACGACTTTACCCTCAGTGAGAAGCTTTTATAACTATACAAATATTCTGAACCCTTTTTTAATTTGTTTAGAACCATAAATTCCAAAAGTTTTTATTTTTTCGTAAATTACGTGTCTAGTCAAACAGATTCACATAAATTAAAATAGATGAAATAATTACAATTTTCTTTTTTATTTTTTTCTTTTTCTTTTTGTAAACAAAGGAGAACAAAAAAGTATATACGATAGTTGCTACCACGTGCACTTTTGATAAAGTTTCTAAAGGTCCCATGTCATCCTCCTCTCTCAAACCATAAACGGTCACTAAACTAACTTTTTGTCTTGCCCCAAACATTAAAGTATGTAATATTATAAAGAATATTTAACATAGTCCAAGTGATTCGTGGTGTATAAATGCCTATGTACCATAGCTTACATAATTAATAATAGTAAGAAAATTGACGCCTAACTTTATCCTTGAACTAATTGTTGGTACTTTATCCTTGAAATTATTAAAGTGATTAAATTACTCAATCCAATGTTATTAGTGTCCATTAGGATACTTTAGGTAAAACTTATTAAGATTTGGTAGTACAAATGACCTAATTATGATTGCATCATTTTTCTAATCTCAATATTCTTTGAATTACCAGGAGATGATTGCGTGTCAATTCAAACTGGCTGCTCCAATATTCATGTCCATCACATAAATTGTGGTCCTGGACATGGGATAAGGTAACCAATCACTCATTTATCATATGAAGCAAAAATATGCTTGTATATTAGCAGTAAACTTAGATTTTATTATAGTTTAATATGCTTATATGTAGTTTCTAATTAATTTTCTTTTCTCATATTATGATAATCCTAGCCTGGGAGGACTAGGTAAAGATAAAAGCGTTGCATGCGTTTCAGACATCATTGTTGAGAACGTGAACTTGGAAAGCACTATGTATGGTGCACGGATTAAGACATGGCAGGTGGGTGTTCGAAATTTGTAAAATACATAACTACATATTCAAAATTGGTTGTTTGTTAACCTAAATTCTTCTGATACTCGTAGTTAGTTAAGCATTTAATTTCAATACATTGGGAGTGTAAAATCTTTTTACACCATTAGTAAATTTCAACTAATGTAGTACTCTCTCCTATCCAAAATACTTAATTTTTTGGATGTTCTCACACAAATTAAGAAATCCACCTTTTAGCAGTAATTAGCAATGGAATTAACCATATTAACATTTACTAGCTCACATAAACACTCCTAACACATGTTCCAATACTATTTACTCCAAGGACAATATAGGAAAAAAAATAATTAATTCATTCTTGAAATCTGGAAAAATCACTTATTTTGGACCACAAGAAAAAAGCCAAAAAATTACTTATTTTAGACCGGAGGGAGTAGGTAATATGCATTATCTTCTAGGGTACTAATCTCAATCTTTTATAGACAGTTTCATGCAGTAATCTTCTAATTATATGTTAGTAGCAGATACCTTTGTCTTATTTTTAAGATTACAACTCTCACATTTTAAGGAGGCTTACATGTAGAAATCCATTCGCCCTGCTAGTGTAAAATAATCTTTATACATATGGTGTATATAACTTAAACTCGTTTATAGACAATGTATAGAAGTTATAACTTGTTAGTAAGTTTGTAATTATTTATGTAATAACATTAGTTTCTATATTGGTTTGTAGGGTGGTCTTGGATCTGTGAAGAACATATCATTTTCGAACATTCAAGTATCAGATGTTAAGGTTCCAATCATGATTGATCAATATTACTGCGACAAGCATGTGTGCAAGAATCAAACAGGAGCTGTAGCAATATCCAACGTTAAATTCAATCAGATAACAGGAACTTACTCTGCCAAGCCAATTCATCTAGCTTGCAGTAACTCAATTCCATGCACAGACGTTGATCTAATTGACATTCAATTAAAACCATCGTCGAATTATCGGGGAATTCAGCAGGGATTGTGCTGGAATTCTTATGGAAAATCACAAGCACCACTTCTTCCTTCAAGTATGGATTATTGTGTAAGAAGGGGAAGTGGTTTTGTTAGAAGAATATCAAGATCCCATGAAAATATTTGCTCGTAAAATTTTATGTATAGCCATTTAATTTCCTAGTTTTTTTTTTTTTTGTCTTTAAGGTTTGTTGTTGTAAATTTGTGTCTGTTTAAATTTTCCTTGGTTGTTTTCTCCTTCCCCTATGTTTTTTGCGGTCGGAAGGCACAACTTCTAGCCAGTCTAGAAATATGCAGTTGTTTTCAGATATATAGATGAATTTTGGGCTGTATATTTTCAAGCATTCTCTATTTTTTGTTTTTTCTCTCATTTCTTTTTCCTTTTTATTATTTTCCGAAACCCTCTTCTTTCAATATATTTATTCACGGAACACTATATGACTTAAACCAAAATCTATATCCTTCAATCACACTTGTTTACACATACTATGATAATTAATTGTCACTACATTCCAATTTATTTGACTAGGCACGAAATTTAAGAAAAAAAAATTAAATTTGTAGTCATAAACAAGTCAAAAAAGGGTTCAAAAGCTTCTTATTAAGAGTAGAATTGTAAGTTTAAGCTAAATTGTTTCCAAATTTAGAAAGTGATCATTCTTTTCGGAACGGATAAAAAAAAATAGGTTTACATAAACTGAAACGGATGGAGTATTAACGATTAAAACTACATACTACTATTAGTCTTCTAAACTATTCAGCTGTATACCTTGCAACTATTCAAACATTCATCCCCGTTGCTTAACTTCACCTAACAAAGCACGATGAAGTTGCAAAAAAATGTAATTATTCTATAACTCAATGATATTTAATCTACAATTGTCTAAAATTAAAGGGATAAAAGAGTAGCATCAAAGTAATGGGCAGGAAAAAGAAACAAAAGAAAGACAAATAGTAATGTATATACTTTAGGAACTCACAAGTAAGAGTGTCTGGCCCTAATACGACCTATTTCAGCCAAGTAACAACTACGTATTACCAAATCAGCTATCCACTTAGTCGCGCCTCCCTAAGTTTCTTTAATATTGTACTTAATTATATGTTTGAATACCTGTTTGATTTGATAATTGAAAAACTCAAATCAATCCAGTTCATGTACATCCCTACCATAAACATATTATTTGCTGCTTGCGCTTAAGGATAAAATAGGGATATTCTAACAGATGGCGACTAAATTTTTATTTTATTGAACTAAATTTACAAAGTTATTTTTTATAATGAAAAAGTCACTCAAGTTTTTTTTAAGTGTCAGGGAAATTCATGAAAAAGTTAAAGTATCATAAGAATATCTCCACTGTTTCCTCCTAAGAATGGCTTTTTTTGACATTAAGGCAAGCTGAGTTGACTTTTTGGTTATAAAAATAGTTTAATAACTTTCATGATACCTTATAACTAAAGTTAAGTAATTTTTTCATTACGAAAAATTGCCAGAGCAATAAAGTGAAAGTTGAGTGATCATCCATAAAATTAGATATATCGTGTGCGTGCATATAGTCTCCTAAAATGCAATTACGTATATCCAATTTGAATAGATTTCAACAGATTCTTCTATATCATTATTTTTTCATAAATAATCTAGTTTACTTGCCATTTTCTTAAATCTTTATTAATTTGGGTTAAATCTCTTGAATTTTAAAATTCTCAAGATAGCGGTATAGCCTTAAGAGGTATGAGTCTGTCGAATGTAGCGAAGTTCAAGCAACCTTTTTGGATCAATCATTCGTCAAGAAATAGCGAGAAAGCATCAACCTTTTTGTTTTCTCGGTAGATGATTGTTGCTGATGGTGGAAAATAAAGTGATTGCACCACCGTCCAAGTACTCCAAAACTTCACACAAAACAATCGCACGCGTGCGGATGATCTATTGGCTTCAAAATTATTAGCTACTAGTAGTATATTGGTTGATGATAGAAAGCAATATCCGATAAAAGTTAAATTTGCTGTACCTTAGTATAGCACTTCCTCTCCTAGTATTTGTTTCCGGTCCCTATTTACCTTAAAGTTAGATAACAATTAAATTTTTGTGCGATTTTAAGGATATGTGATTTGATTCAATACAAATAACAAAGAATATTAGATAAATGAATTAAAGACGAAATAAACGATCAACCCAATTGTCATGTTATGGCCAAGCCTAAACTTTGATTGAACAGTGACCTCGTCCTCGATTGAACCCTCGATTCGAGCCCAGTCGTGAATGAAGAACATAATAATTAAACAAAAACTTTAACAATAGCTAAAAAGCAGAAAATAAAATTGTATTGCTTTGATTTCTGTGATACAATGTGTCTTACAAAAGAAAACTTCTCCTTTTATATAATAGGAGAGTTTCACCACTAGTATAAGTCTAAAAATATAAAAATCTTCCTTTTCCAGTAATTATCGGTCCATAATCGACCTCGGGCGGTATCCGTGCCGTGATATCTGGTTGAGTGTGAGTATCACAACCATCTATTCGTTATGTGTAACCGTTTACCGTATTTCCCAAACTCTTAGAACTCGTTCTCGGTCTGGGGCGCATCGCTTTATCATACCCGATGACGAGCACATCATTCACTCTTCCTGGATCTTGATACGAAGGGTCTCTAACCTTGATAACAATCTCGTGCATCTGGTGGACCCTATAGTCCTTGCCTTCTACAAAAGGTATGAGGTGTGCCTTGAGAAAATCCACCCGTCCTTTTGGAGGATCGTGATCCCCGACATTTCGTGAACAACACGAAAGCCCCTCGGTTCACCCTCGACCACTTACTCCGCCTATACAGTCTCCAAATCTTCCGATGGGGGATGATCAAGCTCATCTGCCGAGCAAGCAAGGCTCCTTTTTTGAGCATCAATGAGGACCGAGATCGAGGATGGCAGGGAGGTTCATTTGGTTGAAAATCGAAGACCTTATCTCTTCCGAATTTCATTCGTTCCCTGAGAAGTGGAACATATCCCTTAAGTATTTTCCTTCTCGGGTATTTGTTATTTCCTTTTGCTCGTACTCTCATTGCCTATGTTTGTCGCCGAGCAACTATTGCACAAGTTCCCAATGCAGTTTCCTGCTTGAAGGAGTGGATTGAGGGGATCTACAAACATATTCCATACTCCAAGCGTGTATGGCACCAGCTCTCGAAGGGGAAATGGGATGACCGTTCCCGCAGTGAGGTTCTTTCCCAAATAATTTCTGTCGTTCTTTTAGCTTACACATTGTTAAGCCTTCTTTTTTTTCTCCCTCCACTTGGGGACAGTCCAGGCTATCACAAAAGAGGAGAAGAAGAAGAAAAAAAAATTCTTTGAGTTCCCCTGTGATGACCCGGCCCGTCATCATGTGAGTTATCACTTTGTTATCCCCGTTATATGCTTGTTAATGTTTCAATATGCATGTTTGGCGAGTTTGAATCAATTCGGATTGAGTTTAGTTGAAAATGAGACAAAAAGTCTCTTAGAAGAAGGAATAGTTGGGAAAAGTCAACTGGACGTTGACTTGAGAGTTAGAGAGCTCGGAATCAAATTCTGATGATTCGGTCAGCTCCGGGATGTCATTTATGAGCTAGGAGAGCGATTGGAAGTGAATTTGGAGGCCCGGTGTAGTTTTAGGCTTGAATTGGCTAAAGTTGAATTTCGGCGAAATCCGATCGGTAGGTGAGATTTTGATTCGGGAGTCGGAATGGAATTACGACAGTCGCAGTAGCTCCATTAAGTGATTTTGGATGTGTCTGCAAAATTTTAGGTCATTCGGAGGTCGTTTGGTCGGGTTTTTGATCGAATGTCGGTTGTGGAAGTTTGAATGAAAACTTAGGCTTGAATTGCTTGAATTCGATGTTATTCCGTGTTAAAGTATGTGTTTTTATCATTGGAGCAAGTTCGTATGGTGCTATGGAGTATGTTTGTGGCTTTCGTTGGGGGACCGGGGGACCCGGGGACCCGGGGTGGTTTCGGGAGGTTAAACGGGAGAAAAACATGGAAATTGCAGGTTGAAGATTTGCTGGTTCTGTTGTTTCCGCTCCTGCGGAAATGGGAGCGCATGAGCGAGTCCGCAGAAGCGGAAAAGAGAGCGCATAAGCGCTGGGGTTCGCCGAGGCGGATCATGGTCCGCAGGGGCGGCACCGCTGGTGCGAAAGATAAGACCGCAGAAGCGGTCTGGGCTCGTTATGTGAGGATCCGCAGAAGCGGAAGACTTGTCGCCTAAGCGAGTCCGTAGGAGCGGACTCTGATGCGCAGAAGCGGTAAGGCCCGCAGGAGCGGAGGTGTTTCCGTAGGAGCGGACACGCTGAAGCGGTCCTTGGATCGCAGAAGCGAAAGTGGCCAATTAGGCCTGGGTTTCGCAGAAGCGACCATTTGGTCGCAGAATCGGTATCGCAGAGGCGGATTTTTGTCCGCAGGAGCGGAAATCGCGCCTGTGATAAAGATAACAGAAGGGGTAAAATTTCAGAAGTTATAAAAACATTAGGGCTCGGTTTTTAGAGGCGAATTGGGCGATTTGGACGAGAAATTGCTGGGAGATCATCGGGTTATCATCGAGGGTGAGTTTTATGGTTCATTTACGCGTTTTTATCTTGAAATCCTCCTCTATTTCACTGAAATTTGATGAATTAATGGGGGAATTTAGCCTAAGCCAGGGCTTTGGTAAAATGTCGATTTGAGTGAGCAATCGGAGTACGATTTTGGAAAACTTTATATGCATAGACTCGTATTGAGGTGAGGGTATTACTATTAGTTTCGTGTTTTGTAACTACTATTAGAATGGCGAGCACACACATTAGATACTACTACCCATACCAACTTTTCAACAAAAGAAAATGCATCTAGACTACGAATATCTTATGTAGCCACGTGACATTAATCCAGTGGACTATTGAGCAATATTTTGGAGCATTTGATATCGGAAATCCAATCAATGTTATAAAAGGCGGGGCGTGAGGTGACATGGTTATCTCTGACGAGGTGAGGCGAGGCGTAAGCCCTGAAATAAAGGGCGTAAGTATCACGTATCTTTAAATTTTACTAATTTTAAAAAATTTAAGATAGTATAAAAAAATCATAAAAGTTATATTAAAAACACAAAGTTATAATAAATAATCTATTTAAAATATTTATAAATTATAATTCAGTTATGAATAATACAAAAAGTATGACCTATATCATAATATGCAAATTAACTGCAACGTCGATACAACTCAAATATCAAAAGTAATGTATTCGATGTGCAATCTTTTATATATATATATATATATATATATATATATATATATATATATATATATATATATATATATATATATATATATATATGTCATTTAAGGAGTAATGCGGGCCCGCATATGCGACAAACCCTCCGCATCTGCGGCTCCAGTTCTGGCTTCCCATTTCTGTATATGCAGCTACACCACTGCACCTGCGACCTCGCACATGCGGTTCCCACTCAGCAGGTGCGGTTAATACATAATCTCCTTCAAAATGATCTGGCCTTGCATAATCACGAAGTATTCTATCATGTCGAGGTACCACCTCATCAAACTGTTCTTCTACTTGATGTGGTGGAAGTTGGTTGTTGAGTTCTTCGTTCTCCATTTCCTCTATTGTGAAAATTTGAGATCGTGAGGTTTGTTCTTTTCGCAACAACCGTAAGGATTTTTCAATTCAGGGTCGTATTTGACTAGTTCTCTAGAAGAGGAACGGGTCATACACTTTCTGAAATTTCTGTAGAAAAGTTAAAATAATTAGACAATAAAACTAAATCTCAAATTAGTAGCAAAACAATTAATCTGTAGTAGACTTTAGCCAATCCCCAGCAACGGCGCAAAAATTTGACGAGTGTCTGGCGTGTGTATAAATTAAACTCGTACTCTATCAAATTATAGTATAGAAAGATGTCGAACCCACAGAGATTGGTTTATCTATTCTACAGACGTTTCTTATTTTAATCACTATTTGAGAAAACCAGAAAGAGTTAAGTTGTAAATTAATTAACTAAAATGCATGAATAGAGTAGTAGAAAATATTTTACTTTTCACAAATATAATAAAAGGGTGTTGGGATCCAGACTTCACTTAATATTTTTATGTACAGTAGGTATATTTATTCTTCAATTTCTATTTCTCTTAAATGTATAAATGCCTCTTACGATTACGTTTATATATTATTACTTAAGTTAACAATTAATTGCACTCCTCTCGGTTATACAAATTAAGCGTCAAAGTAGCAACATTAAAGAGCTAGAAATATATGCTTAAGCTGGAACATGCTCTTTTTTAGTAAGTCCCTTTCGGTTACCCTACTTGTTATAACTGATTATTACCATATTCGCCTCTTTCGATTATAAATAATAGTAGAATTAATTTTAACATATAAGAGCTACATGTCACTAAAATAAAGTTAACATCTATCAATACTAAATTTAACTAAATTACTTCTTCCGCCTCTTTCGATTACAGAATTAGTAATAAGTTAAAATATAGTACGAAGTAGATAGATGTTAACAAATTAAATAACATCCAGCTATAAAGCATATAAAATTTAAATGAAAAGCTTCAGCTCAAGTATGTGAATTTGAGGAAAAATTTCTACTATTATATAAAAATATTAAGATCCGTCTTTCTCCCAACACAAGAAAAGTTACTCCATAATGGAGTTAGTACTGACAACGAAAATATTCTTGCCCATTAAATAAGAAAATAGAAAGAAATATTCAAAAAAATAATTCCCCTATTTAATTAAAAACGGGAACTAGAGTAATTTCCTACACTAAATAACTAAAGAAATTGATATTTAAAACTAAAAATAGAAAGTAAGATATAAAATTCTACTGCCTCATCCTTTTAGAGTAGCCTCAAGTTCTCATTTTATAGGTGTACTTGAATGCTTTTTTGAAAAAAAAGTAATTTTACGTCACTTTGGTTTCCTTTCTTTGCAGTTGGTCTTCACGGGCTTGCAATGCAAAGTTGAGTCATGTTGCAAGCTTTTGATTTCCTTTATGTAATTTTCTTTTTCATTTCTCTTCATTTATTTATTTTCTCTTACTTATTTATGGTATTTCCTGCAAATAAAATATAAATATTAGTATTAAGATTAAAAAATGAGACTTTTTATGCATGATATTTTCTTCTTATCATATATTTATTAAATAGGGTTCCTAGTAAGGCAATTCCAAAGACTCCTTTTGAATTGTGCATAGGAAGGAAACATAGTTTAAGGCACCTCCATGTTTGGAGTTGCCCAGTGGAAGCTAGAGTTTATAATCCACAAGAAAAGAAATTAGATTCTCGAACAGTAAATGGTTACCTAGTGCGTTTTAAAGGGTATGGGTTACTGTCCAAACCATAGTTCAAGAATTGTTGAAACCGATAATGCAAGTTCATTGAGAATGGTGAAGTTAGTAGGAGTGTTGAAAAATAAAGTGTGAAAATAAAAGATGTGAGTGTCAATATTCTATTACTTGCAAATATGCCTACTTCCACACAAATACCAAATATTCTTGAAGTTGTTGAAGAGCACTTTGACAACACCGAGGAACATTTGGATGAAACTTCATGAAGAAACTAAATCACAAATATCTGACACAAATGAAACACAAGAAATACCATTAAGAAAATCTCAAAGAGTTAATATGATTACGTAGTTTATTTATAAAATTCTGATTTTGACATAGGTCTTAGTAAAGATTCGATTTCATTTTCACAAGTCATAGAAAGTAATGAGTCTGACAAATGGATTGATGCCATGAATGAAAAGTTAAAATCCATGGGATACAATAAAGTTCGGGATCTCGTTGAATTGCCAGAAAGTTCTAAAAAAATTGGGTGTAGATCGGTCTTTAAGACCAAATGCGATTTAAATGACAATATTAAATGATATAAAGCCAGACTTGTTGCCAAGGGTTATACTAAAAAAAGAGGGCATTGATTATAAAGAAACTTTCACCGGTCTCAAAGAAAGACTCGTTAAGAGTTATTATGGATTTTGTGGCTTATTATGATTTAGAGTTACACCAAATAGATGTAAAAATTATATTTCTTAATGGAGAACTCGAGGAAGAGTTTATATGGACCAACCACAGGGTTTCGAAACTAAAGAAAATATCAAATGGTGTGTAAACTGAAGAAGTCAATATATGGACAACAAGCCTCACGATAATGTTATATAATATTTAATGATACCATAACATCTTTTGGATTTGTGAAAAATACCGTTGATCGGTGAATATACCAAAAGATTAGTGGGAGCAAATTTATATTTTTAGTCCTAGATATTAATGATATCCTACTTGCTGCTAACGATTTAGGCTTATTATGTGAGACTACAAATTTTCACTGTAAAAATTTTGAAATGAATGTAAGGATCCTATATGATCGAAATAGAAATATTCCGTGATAGATCACAAAGATTATTGGGATTGTCTCATAAATGCTATATCAAAAGATTTCTAGAGAATTTGAACATGAATAATTATTCAGCAGGAATTGTTCCAATTAAAAAAAGAAATAAATTTAGTCTCATACAATGCCCTAAGAATGATATAGAATGAAAAGAAATAGAATCAATTCCTTACTCTTCTATTGTTGGTAGTCTGATGTATGCTCAGACTTGCACAAGACCTAATATTAATTTTGAGGTCACAATGATAGGAAGATATCAGAGTAACCCAGGAATTGATCATCGGAAAGGTGCAAAGAAAGTTTTGAGTTACCTAAAAGGAACGAAGGATTACATGCTCATGTATAGGAGATCCAAGAATTTGGAAGTTGTTGGATACTCGAACTCAGATTTTGCTGGATGTATTGACACTAGAAAGTCTATGTTTGGTTATTTCTTATTTGTTCCAATTAGCTGAAGGAGCAATATCTTATAGGTGCCAAACACTGTCATTCTACATCCACGATGGAGGCAGAATTTATGGCATATTTGGAAGCCACAATTCATGCGTTATGGCTATGAAATTTAGGACTTAGGCTGTCGACACCATTACCAAGTGGCTAAAAATTTGCTGTGATAATTCTACAACAATATTCTTCTCCAAGAACGATAAGTACTCCAAAGGTGTCAAGAATATGAAATTGAAGTACTTTACCATCAAGGGAGAAGTTCAGAAACAAAGAGTGTCACTTGAGCATATTAGAACAGATATCATGATTGCAGATCTGTTAACGAAAGGTTTACAGCCAAAGATATTTAAAGAACATGTACATTAAATGGGTCTTTATTGTATTTATAATTGATGTATTTATGATGTTTTGATACTCTGAGCTCAAAATTTATGTGTTTCTGATATTCATTAGTGATTTCATGTTTCTCACTATGGTGTACACATTATTGTTTTGAGATGTTACAGGATAAGTCTCAATGAGATATTATTGTGGACCATAATTTTTTTTTTTTTGCTTATGAACCTGATACGATAAGTTACTAATATTGTAGTATAGGGAAGGGAATATGTAGACAACTTATATATAACCGTTATAACTCACATTTACTAGTTTATCATATTGTGGTAGTTATGATAAATATTATAAAAGAGATTTGTATATGCGCAATTAATGTTCCTGTATTAAATATTAATTTTATGTGATTAATGGACCAAGTGAAAAAATGTAAGATTTTCTTACGTTTATTGGTGGTCCAATAAGTTTAAGGCCCATAATTTATATTTAATTAATGAGAAAATCTCATCCATCCGATCGGTTACTTGATGGACGTACCGGATTAAGTGAGACCCTCTATAAATTGGTCATCTCCCTACCCATTAGGATTATCATATTTTTCTATTCTCTCTTCCATCACTAAAGTCAGCGATAACGAAAGTTAGGGCAAGGGGCGAGAAACCAATTCCAATTAATGCTTTCGCTTCATGATAACGGCTTTCGATTTATGTATGTTTTCTGTAATAATTTTAGGGCTATCAAATTTGGCCCAAGCCCAAATAACCCGTCCAACCCGGCTATGGTTGGGTTGGTTATTGATCCGCTCATTTATTAAATTTCGCCCATCTTGACCCAACCCATCTCAATCCATTTAAAGTTGGGCTAGTTTTTAGCCCAAATTGATCCACGAGTAAGTTTGTCAAAATATCTTAGAAATAATTTTATATTTTGTTTAATATTTTAAATATGGCCATAACAAAAGCAAGAAAACCCTATTTAGTAATTATACAATTTATAAGAAATAACACATATAAATTAAAGTTTAATAAGAGTTGGGTGGGCTGGGTTATGACCAGAATTTTAACCCATCTTGACCCACCCCATCATAGCCGAAGTAACTTTTGGGCGGGTTAAATGAGTTAACCCATTTTTGACCCACTCAAAATTGATCCAACTTGCCCATTTGACATCCCTAAATAATTTTATATAAGATTATCATGTTCAAAATCTTGGTACGCAATTAAAATATGTTTACACAATATACCTGTTGTTTTGGATTAACTTAGGGTGTGTTTGGTATGAAGGAAAATGTTTTCCATGGAAAATGTTTTCCTAGAAAATATTTTCATAAAAAATGAGTGATATTATCACTTATTTTCTCTTGTTTGGTTGGTAAGTGGAAAATATTTTCCGGAAAATATTTTCTATTGTTTGGTTAGAGAGTAGAAAATATTTTTTTTTAGGAAAATCATTTTTATGCAACTGTCCTCACCCCTCCCCCTCCCACCTCCCCCACCCCTTCCCGAAGTCTCTAAAAATTGACACAGTCTAAATGAACTAATATGATGCTTTACTTTTTAACGAAACATGGAAAGATTGGAAAACATTTTCCAGAAAATATTTTCCTTCATACCAAACACACCCTTAATTATCCTTACCGTGTAAGAAAATATTATACACTGTTATGGTATGCAAGTTATTGAACTCATAGCGATGATATATAAATGTCCAAGAATATTATACTCGCACCAAAATTACAATCATTTGTCCTCTATAATCACCAAAAACTATTCAAACGGGTATAACTAGCAAAGTGCAATGTCCCAATAGTTATCTTCTTGGTTTGAGACCAATGGTATAATGACTGAGATAGAAACTTCGAACTGCATATTTGAAGCTACCTCGTTCATTTAACGGTGTGGAGGAGCTGTCAAAATGGGCGAAAAACAGTTTAACTTTTTGGGCAATATTTGAAAAAAATTAAGAGAACTTACCAAACGTCCTAATTTATTACATCCTTTTTCTTTGTGCTGTTGTGCATGAGGGCTTCCGTTCCTGTTCGAAGTGTTGGTCTCGTCAAACTCAATTTTCTCTATAAGATATTTTTCTAGTTTAAGTTTTAAAAAATCGGTGAAGAAGTCAAGCAAAAAAATAATAATACTCGGTAGCATTTTGGACCCAGAGTCATCCTAATTCTTTAAAAGAATATCAATTTGAGTGATTATCCATTTAATGTTAACTGTTTATTTTGTGAATAGGATAATCGTATAAAATTCAAATGTTTTAGTGGTAATTAATTTATTTATGTTAAAAATAAAGTTATTGGTCCAAGGGGTGCCTCAACATAATATGGGCCCAAGGCGAAAATAAAAAGTGAGACCTTAAAAAAATTCTCTTATAATTTATTGAAATCTATAGAAGTTATAATCAGTTTTAGTTATTGTCAATGTCTAACCAATTTGTTTAATCTATCTTGTGTTATCATGTTGAACTTTAATGATTTACTTTTGAAAAACTTTCTCAACCGAGGCAACTTATCTATATAGAAATTGTTAACGATAATTGAATTAACACTTTTTACCTGATTGACTTCGCCAATTAGAGTATTCTTCTACTTATATAATTTTTTTTTTGCACTTTTAATTCTAAATATAAGTTGAAACAAATAATATTGTAGTAACTACTATGTTTCAAGAGTCATTCAATGTTAAAGACACATTTTAATAGTTACTTATAGAAGTATCTTGAAAATTTTCTACAAAGGCTCTCAAAGAATTAAGAAAATTTGTTCTAACAATATGTCACGACCCAAAATCCATTAAGGGACTTGATGACGCCGGATACCAGACATGCAACACTATCTAACTAGGGATTACTCATTTTAAATATTTCCACAATCACTTCTTTTATACTTTTAAATAATAAATAATAAGTTCCACTGAATGAATACTAATATCTTTAACAATTTCAGAATACTGAATAATCCCATGGACATCTCAAAACCTGGTGTCACAAGTGCATGAGCTATCCCTAGGAAATAATATAATACAATAATTTCCCGAAATACAAATAGGATAGAAAGTAAATATGGAAATCTAAAAGAGACTCTGCTTGTTGCAGGTCATCTCGAGAAGTGCAGCTCACCTAAGTCTCCGTATCAACCATGCTACAACGCCCACTAGGCCGCTAGAGATACATGTGTCTGTGCAACAGAAATACACAGCAAGTATAGTATGAGTACGAAAATAGCGTGTACTCAGTAAGTATCCCGCCTAATCTCGAAGAAGTAGAGACGAGATGGCAACTTCGACACTTACTAACGGTCCGATAATAATATACCAATAATGTAGTGAGTCGAGAATATCATAAAATGACTTTAGCATTATAGCATGAGGCAAATAAACAGTTCTTTTACTAATAGAAAATTTTCAAATTTAATTTCATAATTCAAGCATTTATCTCAAGACAGGGAGAACAATTATTAATATCTATAAATCTCACGGCAAGCAATACAAGCATGCGTAAATCATGTCGAGGTCATACGTCCTGATCGACCAATATTTAAATTGTGCACTACCAGAGAGTCGAATGGCGCGAACCATAGATGCATCTATTACCCTACCCGCGAATCATACATGCGACGCAGTAAAATATAAATAAACATAACAATCAATCAAATCAAGAATTCATCAGAGAATAATTATCCAAGGAAAAACCAATTTATTTTTTAACAATTCAGGAAAATGAAGTTTAATCCTTTTTAGAAATTTATTTATTGATTCGACATGATTTAAGCAGTTCAAACTATCAACAAGATCATAAATATTCCAAGTATAGCATGATTTTCGATCCTAGACTACCCGGACTTAAACATAATAATAGCTACGCACGGACTCTCGTCACCTCGTGCGTACGTAGTCCCCACAAATAGGAGCACAAATCCAATTAATTCACCTATGGGGATAATTCACTCTTATAAGGTTAGAACGGAGAATCACCTTGCTCTGAAGTTCCATAATCGACACTCCATACCCTTCCAAAGACTCAAATCGATGCACAATGCTCCAAAACTAGTCAATAATTATGCAAATTCATCAATCCATTACTTCTAATGATCCATCTATGAAAATTCTTAATCCCAATTGAAAAGTTGTCAAAAATTTCCTTGGGACCACGTGCTCGGCCTCCGAAAATTTTTGAAGATAAAGTTTACATAGGAACTCACAAACTAAAATATATGATTTTCTCTTCATTCCAGGTCAAAAATCGTGGTAAAAATTTACCAAAATATAAATTTCTAGGTTTCCCACCAAAAACCCACAATTTCTACCAAATTTTCATGCTCAAATCCGTATATAACCCTAGTATTAACTCAAGACTAGTAGAATCCAATGGAAGAAATGGAATTGGAATGAACCCAACTGCCCATTTAAAAGAACTCACTGCCTCCAGCATTTTCGCACCTGCAGCTCTTGGCCGCTTCTGCAGTTCCACAGGTGCGGTTTCAATACTGTTTGTGCGGTCCTTCTCCAGCCACCCTAAATTGCTTCTGCGCCGCACCTTCTGTATCTGCAATATCGCAGGTGCAGAAATTCCTTCGCACATGCGGCCTCTAACGACCTCACTTCTAACCGCTTTTGTGGTTCTCTTCCTCGCTTCTGCTGTAAGCCCTCCGTACAGTGGTTACACCAGCAACAGACCCCCTTCAACTCATCCTTCCAGTCCCAATAGTTCCATTAAACATCCATGATCTACCTGAGGCCCCCGGAGCCCCAACCAATCATGCCAACCAGTCCCTAAACATAATACGGAGCTACTCGAGGCCTCAAATCACATCAACCAACGCCAAATTCACGAATTACACCTCAATCCTGACTTTATGAACTTGAGAACTTCAAACTTCTACATTCGATGCCAAAATTTATCAAATCACGTCTGACTGACCTTAAAGTTTGCACACAAGTCACATTCGACATTACAGACCTACTCCAACTTCCAGAATTGGATTCCGACCTTGATATCAAAAAGTTCACTTCGAGTCAAACTCCTCAAAAACCTTCAAATTTCTATCTTTAGCTAAATGACTTAAAAAATGACCCACTGATCTCCAAATTTACTTCCAATCGCGCTCGTAACACCAGAATCACCATACAGAGCTATTCCTAGACTCGAAATCTCAAACGGACAATGGTAACACTGAAATGCACTTCAACCCAAACTAATGAAATTCTTACAAAAAAAATTCTAACTTCCACAATAGGTGCTGAAACGTTCCCGATTCTTCATACCTGATCCGTACATACACCCAAGTCCAAAATTATCATACAAACCTACTAGGACCTTCAAATCTTGATTGCAGGGCCATTTACTTAAAATTTCAATCTTAGTTATTTGTTACAACTTAAAGCTTATGATATGAGAATTCTCTTTCCAAATCAACTCCGAATTTCCAAGAATTCAATTCAGACTGTGCACACAAGTAATAATACCTGAAGTGAAGCTGCTCATTGCCCCAAACTAAACGACGCACAAGAGCTCAAAAAGACCGGTCGGGTCGTTACACAATATGTAAGAAGATCGATTTAAGTTGGGACGAATTAAAGATATGAAGCAACTAGTAACTACAATTTAAGATGAGTAAACTTCTTAGCTATAACTATTTTAACCATTTAAGTTAAAAAATTTACCAATGGTGCATAATTTAAATATTATATATATTATTTATAGATTTTGGGCCCTAAGGTCATTGCCTTAGTAGCCTTAGGATCCAGTTGGCCTTGATTGTTCCTTATCTAAGTTATTGTTGCACCTTGCTAGTCCATAGTGGATTAGGAATTTGGGCCAGCCCATGCCTATTACAATTCGTCTAGCTAGCGTTGATTGTTCCATATCTCGTCACTTCGTACGTACATAGCACCCACAATTATTAACAATTAACAACTCAAACACCTATGAGGGTTAATTACCTTTATAAGGTTATGCAAGTGACTTACCTCGCTTTCAACCCTTTTTCCGGTCCTCAAATTACATTAATAGCCTCAAGTCAGTGCCGAGAAATCCGAAACAATCCAAAAGTCATACAAACTAATAATATGTGCTCAAAAGTATATAGTTTAACTATAAGAGTAATCACCCAACTCAATTTGAAAAATTCTTAAAACTCACCCCGGTTCCACATGCCTGCATTCCGAAAATATTTGTAGATAAATGTTACCCATAACCTTAGTAACTCAAATATATAAATTCTACTTAACTCCATAAATATTTTTGTGGTCTAATCCTATTTTTACCAAAATCTAGGTTTTTTCAACAAAATCCTATAATTTTCATAATTTACATGTTAAAATCTACATAATCTTTCTATTAAACTTACATTATGTAGAAATAACTTACCTTAAAATGCTAGCTGAAAAACCCCCATCCGAGAGCTCCAAAATAGCCAACCCAAAAGTGAAATGAGAGAACATGAACTTCAGTCCTGGTTTAAAACATGTTTCTACCAAGTTGTCCTTTCTTCGCGATCGCAGAGGAAAAAATCAGCCATCGCGTAAAAACGCTCTTCGCGCACATGACATGTCCATCGCGAACGCGCTTCCCAGGTCCAACTCCACCATTCTACGCGAATGCGATACAACCATCATGAACGCGAAGAGTAACAATCTAGCTTCTCAGGCCCAGCTCCCCCCTCTACGCAAACGCGATGGCTACTGGTCTCTAGCCTTCGCTAACGCGACTACCCTATCACGAACAAGAAACGCCCCAACCCCAATTCCTTTAACACGAACAAGAGACTCTTTCCGCGTTCGTGAAAAAGGAAACCAGTAGCAGATTTTTTCTGCAATTTTGACTTAAATTTGGGAGGTCGAAAACACGCCTGAGCTATCCAGGACCCCGTCCAAATACACCAACAAGTCTATAAATATAATACGGACCTGCTCGAGACCTCGTAACTCATAAAACACATTGAAACAAAGAATCACACCCAAAATCAAACATCAACTGATGAATTTCAAACTTCTTCAACTAGCTCCGAATGCGACAAACTAAACTTAGACAACTCGAAATGACGTTAAATTTTGCGTACAAGTCTTAATTCATCATGCAAATCTATTTCCAGGCTCAAAATCCCAAACACGCATTGATATCACCAAAGCTTATTTCAAACCAAATTTAAGAAACTCTAAAACATTCAAGATGCCAATATTCAACATTAAGTGTTGAAATGCTTGTGAATCGTCCGAAACTTGATCCCATCACGTGTCCAAGTCCAAACTCATCATACGAACCTATTGGAACCATCAAATCCCGATTCTGATGTCGTTTACTCAAAATATTGACTCAAGTCAAACTTGGTCACCTTAGGCCACTATTAAGGAACTAAGTATTCCAATTTCAATCGGAACCATTTCAAAACTAAACTAACTATACCCGCCAGTTATAAAATAGTAAAAGCACATATTTGGAGTCTTTATGGGAACGATGATCTAAAAAGCAAAACGATCAGTTGGATCGTTACAGTGGTTGAGTATGTGTGGTTCGTGATGGTGGTTGAGTATGATGGTAGTGGGTGGTGCATGGTGGGCGGATGGTTAGCAGTGAATATTGATGACAACATTTTTTATAAAATTAAATCTTCGTTATAAATCTTAATTATTTAAATTTATTTAGATCCATTAAATAGTTGTGAAATAAAAAACTAAATATACTTTATGATTAATATTTAAATAAGATCCATAGTTTAAAAATAAAATTAAAGATGACTAAGATTCAGACATTATCCGGGGAAAAAAGCAAATGAGCCTAAATGGCTAGGACTAAAATGTATATAGTGTGAAGGAACGATAGGATTTTTTTTTATATTTATACGCTATTTGAAACTTTATTACCTTTAATGTACATATTTAGCTAATTACCCGGTATAAACAAGTTTTGTTTACCAAATATATATAATTTACTTTACAAAGCTCTCAATCTATTATTTGTGGCTTCAACGAAGTAATTTACTTACACCATTTTCTTTTTTGTCTCCTCTCTCCCTTCCTGTCCACATTGCCCCGTGAGGCTGTATGCACAGAGAACATCACTCCATGGCTAAAGTTGCTTCCTTGCCGAGACAAATCTTTCTGCATTTATGGGCAGACTATGTTGGAAAATTCCTAATATGCAAATGTTATGCCTCTTAGAACAAACAAAACTGCTGCCATGTCATTCGAGTTGCAACAAATAACAGAATCGATGAATTAACAACAGAGCTAGGAAATGTAACAAATCCCTGCATAAGTAGCAATTCAGATTTATGAAACTAACATTTCTTAGCGATACAGACATTCTGGCGTCAAGAGACCCACCGTTTGATCCAAGAGGATGAACCTACACTTGTATATGTGTAATAAGGTACAACAACAACAACTAACCAGTATAATCCCACAAGGTGGGGTATGAGAAGGTTAATACGTACGCATGCCTTACCCCTACCCGGAAGGGCAGAGAGGCTGTTTCCAAATCGACCCTCGGCTCAGGAAAAGGAGAATAAAAATAAAGCAAAGACAGGAGAGTATTTGTAACTCTATGAAAAATCACATACACAATTATCAAAACATAAACGATAAATCATAAACAAAATGGCATGCAGTAATCTCAAAACATAAATCAAAACACAAATCAACTATTGAGAGCCCTACCAAACCCTCAGACCGTGTGTACTAAGGTAGACGAGCACAAAATTTATTGCACAACAAGGATGTTTGACATATGATAGTACTGTTTCTTCACACCCCAATTCAGAGACCAGCCTGCTGTGTTAATTCCACAAGCATTACGCTGCATGAGATTCCATTTATTCTATGTCATTTTAAGCCTTAAGTAATTGTTCCTCCCGCAGTTCCGATCTTGGTCTGATAGTCTTGTTAACGCTTTCTAATCTACTTTCTACCTTGTACAGATCTTCTTTGCCCTTTCTTCCTGTCCAGTGATGGATTTGCTTCCTTTTCAGTAAGTCTTCTTTTTTAGTAAGAAGAGTATTGCCTAAAGCAATGTGAGTTAAAGAGTCTATATAAGAACCAGCCGAATAGAGAAAGATTAGCAAACAAATAAAGTCAGAGCTAGCACATAGTATTCCCTAACCCATAAAAATATATTACATCATCTATTGTCCTAGCTCTAGTACAGAGCTTTCCACTTAGAAATATCATATTCTCTTTAATGTTGAAGGTCAGAGGGAAAAAGAAAATAAAAACTACAGCAAGCTATTTTTAAATTCTCATCTGTAGCATCTCAATACTGTGAATTGCAACAAGGCAATTCAAAAGCTTGAATTAGGTCCTACTGGAGTGCACAGCTAAGTTGTATAGATGTATGTATTGTTTCACTTATTATATTTTGCAAAAAGACAGTAACAAAATTCTCTATGTGAACCGAAAAAGATGAAATTAAAAATATTTTTACTTAACGTTATGACTACAAGATCCTAGCAATAATATTGACTACTTTATTTATATTTTTTTTCGTGAGGAGCTGAGAAAAGTTTTATTTAGAGAATGGTGCAGCGAAACTTATCTACAATTTATATATATTATTTATATCAAGATATATACAACTATAATATCATATCACTTAAAAATAATTATACAAAATTTATAAAATATGTCTTTTGTATATTTTGTATCCGATTTATATATATATATAGTAAATATAACAACTTATCCATAACTTTCACACATTATTATTACTCAGTTATATACAACTACAATGTCGTATAACTAAAATATAATTTTATACAATATTATTCAACTTTCATACAATAGTTAAATAAATAAATATGAACAACAGAATATAATATATTTTTTTTTACAGTTTTTCTATAATTTAACTATAATTTCCTAAATATAATGTATATCATGTCTTCTTTTTCTTCGAGTTTCAATCTAAAATTCAGCCAAAACCACGTTTAATCTTCACTAAAACCCATCAAAATTGACATATAAACTCCAAACCATATTCCTAATTATTTGCACCAGCACCCAATCCAAACAAATAATGATTTTTGAATATTCAAATTCGAATTCAAAGCTTCAAAGATTTAAGTGGTTGTCAATGGTGGAACTGTGGGTGAGTGCAAGATACGGGGGTGGTATGTGGAGAGACAAACGTAGGAGGAGTGGATGATAAGAGTAATTTAGGATACTAATTATTATTATTAATTTCCTTAAAATGTACATAAATGGTAATTGACTATATAAAATGTAATTATAGTAAAATTTGAGTAGGAAAAATGATATAATTTAATATAGTGTATAGGAATATAAAAATTTGGTATAAGGAATAGGAATGGAGAAGTTACATGATAAAATACACCAATTATTAAGTCAACCTTTTGGGCATTGTTTATTGATACTTCCATCTATTATCGTCTCTCACTACAATTATCTAGTGGATAAGGTATTATGCAATCTTGTACTTACAAAGGGAGAAGAAAGAGAGCAATTTGCTTTGTTAGCTTCAGGACTCTGTTTTCTGTTTCAGGAATTCAATCACTGTACAAGAAGGTATTGAATTTCTACCGCTAGGAAAGTAAGTTGTAGTAGCTACAGATTTTAGCTTAAATTTTCTGCATTAATGGCATTGTTCTGTACCATTAATAGATGCTGACTTTGTACTCCGCATATGCAAGTAATTTCAATTCTAGGAAACACAACATAAATAAAGCTGATTAGCATCTTTGGTTCATAGCAACTATTAGTAAGTGGGTCTCCTAAATTATATTATAAAAAAATAAAAATATTCAACTCTTCTGTAGCAAGAATTGTTTGAAAACAAATAATGACAGATCAGATGAAAGGAAATAAATTATTTTATTCCAGCCATCGATCTGTCGTCCACTAGAGGAAAACAAGAAAAAAGGTAAATTAATCAGTCTGCCAACCTTATGGTCATTGTTTATTAGTAGTACTAGTTACTTTTGTTCAAACAAGTGCAACTAGAAATGAACAAAGAGCATTATTAGATGAAGTAGGAAAATATCAATTAATCAGTCTTGCTACCTTTTAATCATTGCTTATTGGTGGTGCTTTATTATTTCTCATATGAAAAATGAATAAGACCATTTAATCCTTGAGAAACTAGGTTGAAGATAACTTTCTTCATCACTTGCTCCAAACGGTGTGTTCTGATTCTCCTTCTTATGAACATTTGCAAATTACTATCTTAACTTACTTAATTCTTATGATTTGTTAGTTGCAGGAATAGCTGGTTCAATTTTTGTTTGAGGACTTGGTTCACGGTATTAAGGTGTTTGCCGTTGGGGTTTTATTCTGAAGTTAGATTTCAACCAATACGAAAGTAAGGTCTCCCTCTTTTGTTTTTTGTTTTTGTTCGTCTTCGTTTCAAACACCATAATGAAACATCAAATTTTGAAATTTGAACCGAAAAGGTGCTGGAATCAACCGGTTCAGTGATGATAGAGTTCAACATCAGACCTAGCAGCATACATGTTTGCAAATTTCAACTAGAGTCTTGAAACTTTGTAAAGGCTTTCACATGGTTGAAAATCCTAATCGTAAATTTCAAAGTTATAGAAACAGTTCACGGTTGTGACAACACACTTCTTTGACTATATTTTAGATTATAATGGAAGTGCCATCCCTCATTAGCTCTTTGGAAATTGGAAAACAGATAAATGTGAGGGTATCCATCTTTGTTTGGTGTATGGTTGCAACATTAAGGTCATTGATGCACTTGTGATGAATAAGATTGGTGAAACTAGAAATACTGGACTATTCGTGGGTAATGGAATCAGTATAATGCCTGAAATATGTTTGTGTCTATCTCTGAATTAAGATAATAATTTATCACTTGCAGGATTTATTAACAATTAGAGGAAACTGAAAAGGTGGAAAGGAGATGGCCGAGGAGTGTCGCGATGTCATAGGTGCCATAAACCTTGTGAAGGGCCAGCATTTAGGTAGAACGACCATTAATCAATTGGAGGATGCTACAAAGCACCTAACGCGTGTAGCTGTATTTCTCACGAATCTGGAGAAGCGCTACCCTGAGAATGGGATATCTGGACAACTTAGGCCCCTATTTCTAGAAGCTCGTGATGGCTTTTCTGAGATATTTTCTCGTTTTCCTCGTTTCAACCTTACCATTAAAATGGGGAACATTGCTGACAAATTCAAAGCTTCAAAGGCATCAAAGCTTCAAATGATTTCAGAGGTGCTGAAAATAATTGAACATGAGAATATTGCTAAGCGAATCAGCGCTTCAAAGCCATCAAGATCATCTAGTCGAATCACTATGGAGATGGTGGGGTTTGTTGAATCTTTGCTTGGTTCTGTTCATCGTGCTTTGTTCTTTATTAGTGTAGGACCTGCTGCGTCTTTGCTTGACAAGAAGCTCCGACATCTACGAGTCTTCTTCACATTAATTGCAAAGCGGTGCATTGAGCATGAGAGTATGAAGGATCTCTTCACCCATGTTGAGGATGTAGCTTATACTGCAGCATACCTATGTTTCTTGTGGTCGAACTGCAATATGGATGGCGAGTTCTCTAAATTGCTGGAAAGGGTAAGTCGTCCCTTTAGCCCAGAGTTGAGGAAGATTTATCTGAGTGCCTTGATAGGGTTAAAGTCATCAAGCTCTGAGACTACTACAATATTGAATGTCAAATATATGCTGGATTTTGTTAGTGCTCTCCGGGAGGATCTAAGACTTGGATGTGATGGTCGAATTAGGTGGCTCCAAAGAGGACTTTCTTACCTTTCTCGATTTCTCAGGGACATAGAATCTTATCCCCTTCCACGTGAAGAAGTGATTTCTATTCGATTAAATATGGAAGCTCTGGCCATTGGGGCAGCAAATGCTATCTACTCCTCCTATGATGAGGAAATGCACAACACTACTGAAGTAGAAGATGTGCTTTTTCATTTGCAACTGAAGTTTAATTATGTCAAAGTGGAAGTCGATCTGATTCGGCTGCTAACCCGTCAAGCCGCTATCACAATAGGTCCTATGAAATCTCTGATTGACTATGTTTGGAGGGAGCTGATATACTTTAGAAATTATTTCATGGATGCATTAAAGCAGTGTAAAGAGCAGACTAAGATGACTGTTATTTTGACCTCTATTCAGTCTGCAATTAGCCAAGCATGGTCAGTCTGTGATTCTCTTTGTCATGACTTGGAGATACAAGACTCTTTTTCTGATATGGAGCAAGAAGACCTGGTCTGGGAAATGATTAATTGCTTGCATTTTCAGTTGCTTCTTAAGTTCAAGTTTATTAAGGCAGCAATTAGACAGATGTATCCCAGCATTTCTGCATCATCAACATTAGACCATCCCATGATAAGTCTGCTGAACTTTCTTCCTATGAACTTTGAGGTCATTGATTCCTATTTCAGCATGCTAAAATCCTCCAATACATCATCCTCACATAGGCCCACGATGGATGAGGTTTTGATGGGGTTTCATGAATATATTCTCGAAAATCTGCTGCTGAAGAATGAAACCAATTTGACGTTTACTATTGCAGGTGAGGTCAAAAAGTTTTATGGTGGGTTATTGCTCTTGGTAACATATCTTATTGAACCTCTAGTTCCTCACGTTGAATGTAGGGAGCAAAATAATGTCTCCACGGGATTTGGAACCATTGCAATTGAGGCGCAATCTGCTATGAGTTTATCTTATGAGGATTTTATGAATAGCAACTACTGTAGGGAGCTCAATCTTGTTCTTCAATTTTTGACTGTGGCTTTCTGGCTTATCAAGTCTGAGGGAAGCTTGATGGATATACTAAAGCACAAAGCCACTTTGGAATATCAAGTTCTGGATCTGATTGAGAGTGCTCGTGAAGAGCTTATTTTCATTAGATCTATTCTCATGGATCTTCTCTGGCAACACACAGAACTTAACAAATTGGATGATATCTTAATGCATGCTGAAGTGACTGCGAAAAGGTTAGCGATACACAGTGATTCTTGTTATGAAATTTTCCAGGACGGAAGCAGCACTGACAAAATGAGGCCTTGGTTATCTGATTCTCTACAAGAGATTGAGTCTGTCAAGGTAGAGTTCAGAAAAATATGCTTTCAAGTTCTGGATGTATCACCTTTGACCATGACAGATGGAGAAGGCCTTATTAATTTCTTATTAAACCACCAGGACAAGGTGCTGAACAATGATGCTGCTTCTTTTAACGAAAGTTTCATGGATGGAAGCAGTAGTGAGAATATGGAACTTTCATCATCTGATTTTCTAGGGGAGATTGAGTCTGTCAAGGTAGAGGAGGTCAGAAATGCATGCAATCAAGCTGTGGATGCATCACCCTATGAGATGCGTAAGACCGATGGAGAAGGCTTTATTAATCTTCTGTTAACCCAACAGGACAAGTTGCTGGACTATGATACTGGTTCAATCTCTTTTCTGCATAATCAAATCTCAGTAGTTAAAGACAAACTATTGGACATGGGATCTTTACTTGTAGATATTGTACAGTACCGCAATATGCATCTTGAACTCAAAGATCTTGCTAAACGTGTTCAAGATAAAAACTACATTTGCTTTTTCTCCATCAAGGGGTACATTCCTGCTTGGTATTACACATTATATCTCTCTGATGTCAAGCAGTTGATTAAGTTTGTTGAGGCAGAGGTAAAGATGATTTGTCTGAAAGTTCCAGATTCTTCAAGTTATAGCTTCCCCAAGACAAATGGACTAGGATTTCTCAATTGCTTTTTGGGAAAATTGGAGGAGCTTTTATATTCTAAGCTTGATTTGACTGTCGACTTAAATCATCAGATTGGATCAGTCAAGGAGGGCTTACTGTGTCTAACATCATTGATTGGTCATTTTTCAGAAAACTATGATGAGCATGATGAAGTTTATGGTCTTGTAACAAGTGGTACTGTATTGGCATACAAGGCCGAGTATGTCATTGACTCATGCTTGGCCTATTCTCATCCACTCTGGTACAAAGTTCTTTGGATTTCTGAAGTTGTTGAGAATATTAAGATTGTAAATAAAGTTGTTAGGGAGACTTGTGAAAGAAAGAAGTTTGAAGTGACAGTGAATGAAGTTGCAAAGACCTCCACTAATCTTGCACCGTCGTTTTCAGATAATACTCAAAGAACAAACAAAGAAATGGAGGGTTTCCAGGATACAATGGACGAATTAAAGGAGCAGCTACTTGGAGGATCACCTCAACTAGATGTCATCTCAATCGTTGGCATGCCAGGATTGGGCAAGACTACCATAGCGAAGAAGATTTACAATGATCCAACAGTCACCTCTCACTTTGATGTCCATGCTCAATGTCTTGTGACTCAAATATATTCATGGAGGGAGTTGTTGCTGACCATCTTGAATGATGTTCTTGAGCCTGCTGATCGCAATGAAAAAGAAGATGGTGAATTAGCTGATGAGCTACGCCGATTTTTGTTGACTAAGAGATTCTTGATTCTCATTGATGATGTGTGGGACAACAAAGTGTGGGACAATTTACATATGTGCATCAGAGATGTTCGGAATGGGAGTAGAATTATTCTAACAACCCGGCTGAGTGACATTGCCAATTATGTTAAATGTGAAAGTGATCCCCATCATCTTCGTTTGTTCAGAGATGATGAGAGTTGGACATTGTTACAGAAAGAGGTATTTCAAGGGGAGACCTGTCCACCTGAACTTGTAGATGTGGGATCTCAGATAGCTAGGCGTTGTAGAGGGTTGCCTCTCTCAGTGGTGTTAGTAGCTGGTGTTCTGAAACAGAAAAAGAAGAAACTAGATTTGTGGAACATAGTAGAAGAAAGTCTAGGTTCCCAGAGCATTGGCAGCTTAGAAGAGAGCATGTCTATAATTGGATTCAGTTACAAGAATTTACCACACTATCTTAAACCTTGTTTTCTCTATTTTGGAGGATTTTTGCAGGGCAAGGATATTCATATCTCAAAGTTGACTCGGTTGTGGGAAGCCGAAGGGTTTGTACAAGCAAACAAGGAAAAGGGACAGGAAGATGCCGCGCAAGGTTTCTTGGAAGATCTTATTCGTAGAAATCTAGTAATGGTCATGGAGAAGAGACCCAATGCCAAGGTGAAAACATGCCGCATTCATGATTTGTTGCATAAATTCTGTGTGGAAAAGGCCAAACTAGAAAATTTCCTTCTCCAGATCAATAGGTAAAAACAACTACACTAATATAATTGTATTACGTTTATCCCAACTCTAATTTTCATGTGTTTACTTTTATTTGGCTCAGTGGAGAGGATGTGTTCCCTGAACAGCTGGAGGAATACCGACTGTTCATTCACTCTTACCAAGATGAAATTGATTTGTGGCGCCCATCTCGCTCAAATATCCGCTCTTTACTATTCAATGCAATTGATCTGGATAACTTGTTATGGCCACGTGATATCTCCTTCATCTTTGACAGTTTCAAACTTGTTAAAGTGTTGGATTTAGAATCTTTCAACATTGGTGGTACTTTTCCCAGTGAAATACAATATCTTATTCAGATGAGGTACTTCGCTGCTCAAACTGATGCAAATTCAATTCCTTCATCTATAGCTAAGCTTGGGAATCTTGAGACTTTTGTGGTTAGAGGATTGGGAGGCGAGATGATTTTACCTAGTTCACTTCTGAAGATGGTGAAATTGAGGCATATACATGTAACCAATCGGGTTTCATTTGGTTTGCATGAGAACATGGATGAATCCCTTTTTCACTCTCAATTAGCTAATTTGGAAACCTTTTCTACTCCACGTCTCTCTTATGGTGAAGATGCAGAAAATATTTTGAGGAAGATGCCAAAACTGAGAAAGTTGAGTTGCATATTTTCAGGGACATTTGGTTATTCAAGGAAAGTGATGGGTAGGTGCGTTCGTTTTCCCAGATTAGAGTTTCTAAGCCACCTCGAGTCCCTCAAGCTGGTTTCCAACAGCTATCCAGCTAAACTTCCTCACAAGTTCAATTTCCCCTCGCAACTAAGGGAATTGACTTTGTCCAAGTTTCGTCTACCTTGGACCCAAATTTCGACCATTGCTGAACTGCCCAACTTGGTGATTCTTAAGTTATGTCTCAGAGCCTTTGAAGGGGATCACTGGGAAGTGAAAGATTCAGACTTCCCTGAACTCAAATACTTAAAACTGGATAACCTCAAAGTTGCACAATGGTCTGTCTCTTATGATGCTTTTCCTAAGCTTGAACATTTGGTTTTAACGAAATGTAAGCATCTTGAGAAAATCCCTTCTCATTTTGATGATGCTGTATCGCTAAAAAGCATTGAGGTAAACTGGTGCAACGGGTCTGTTGCCAATTCAGCCCAAGAAATTCAAACAACACAACGAGAAGATATGGCAAATGATTCATTCACAGTTGCCATACAGCCTCCAGATTGGGCTAAAAGATCATCTCCTTGACTCATATCTGGTATGTTCTTGCCGTTTTCATCTGAGTACGTTTACACTTATTCATTTTTCTTTTATGTCAGAACATATTTGTTTTGCTAGTATTATGCTTAGTACTAGTATTATTAATACACGTATCAAATAATTAAGAAATCGAACTCATAACTTCTGATGCAATCTTAACTATTTCTTGGGCTTATTTGAGATCAAAAGTAGATCAATGGTTCCTGTAACTTTTAATTCATGTTTTGATTCAATTACCCTGGCACAGTTGTCAAATGATAATATGTTATCCCTAGCCTAACTTATTATGTTTCCTTTTAAGTGAAAGCGATGTCTATGTTTCTATGAAGTGTTTTTGAAATTTTTGCTATAAAACTGATGAATGGCAGGCTTTGGTTTTTGTCAGCTCAACTCTTGTGTTAACTGCATGTATGTTTAGGGGACAGTTATATCTTATTCAGACCACAAGTGGCTGAAGGAGAAGCTTAAGTAGTTGAACACATGCACTAGAAGTCGTATTTAGAATTACTGTGGTTCTAGGAAAGAGTTCTGCAGAAATTTTATGCTTTTTCAGAAATCTTGAGTTTCTAGTTTGAAACAGCAGAACTCTTTTGTTTCAGCAGTAATAGCAACTAAAGCAAAAGATTCTACTTCAGCAAGAGGTGTTTTGTCTTATTTCTAGAACAAGTGGAGTTATTATGTTGAATTCTTGCAAAGAATAATCAGGACTGGTAAAGATGATTTATTTTTCTATAACTATTTTTTTCTTTAATGTTATTTCTTCTTCATCTTTCCTCATCATCTCGAATATGAACACTGCAAAACGTTTTAAATAAACTGGACAGGAAAATAAAATCTTTAATATAAAACATTACATGGAACCATCCGTGAATCCATATACTGTTTCACAGAATGATAGAGAGGGAAGACAATCTACGCTTGATTCAGATTTTTTGCTGCATTAGAATGTGGTAAAATAAGACAATAAGTCAGAGTCCACCTCTCGAAGTGGAATAAGCAAACAGAAAAGCACATACTTTTTTCTGATAAACCAATACAAGCTGACTTTTAGTCACATCTTGGTTAAGTTAGTGTAGATAACTTAACTGTTATATTAGTTATTAGTGAGCTGGTTAACTGGAACTCATTATAGTTAGCTTAATGAGCTGGTTAGCTGGTGGATGAAATTACACTTGACATTCGTAAGATGAAGGTGTATAATGGTGGTGCAACTTTTATATTCAAATGTAAGTAATTGCTGGACTGTTATTTTAATGCGACTTTGAAAAGCGTAAATGCATTTCTGACTTCAGATACAGTTCTACGGCATCCTTGGAAGATGTCAATGCTGTTTTATCATATGTTCTCATACAACTCATTTGTATTTACACTCTTCTGTTCATTTATTCATCCTTTGTGGTCCTGTTGGGTGCATGCAGTCTTATATAATGAACAGTCAAGAAAGCCTTCTTTTATATTAGTTCCTTCAAACCAGAGTCTAGATATAGCTTCATCTTTGGTGAGTAGCAGACTTTGTTCTACAATTAAATTGTGTTTTTGCACAACTACTGAAGTGACTTTGTCACATTATTAATTCTGTTTTTAATAGGGATTGCCGAAGGTTTGGTCTACCTCCATGAAAACACTAAGACGGGATTATTCGTAGAGATATAAAAGCCAGCAATATATTGGTGACTTTGGGTTGGATAGATCCTTCCAAGAAGACAAGAGTCGCATGAGCACTGCCATCGCGAAGACTTTGTTAGTGATTCTCTTCTTTCACATTTGTTTGACAGAAAAGTTATCAAATACTTTTCGATCGAATTAATCGAAATAGATCAAGGGTAAATTCCAGTTAAAAATAATTAACTCCAGATCCTAAATGAATAGTACGAATTAAAAGACATAGTTAAATATTTATGTTGATTACGATTGTGATCAGATTTAATAGCATAAATAAAGATGTATTAAGTAACAAAAATATGAGTAAAGGAAAAGATTCACCCGGTCTTCAGTGAGATGGATCTTCTTTCTTTTCATAAAGATGAATACTAGATGTGTACAAGAACTTCATGACCCTTTTTGGATCTGATGAAAGTATTGATTCACATATCCTCTCCTTTCTTGGAGAGGTATGTTTACATATTTTCTAAAGAGGGAGAGGGAGATCCCCCGGTCCCCTTTTACAATATTAGGGTCTCCTTTATATAATAGGAGACCCTCTTTGAAATAATAAAAAAGGTACAATCTACAAGGAATATTCGGTAGAATATTCCTTATGAGTTTTCCAAGGCAAACAAGATGCTTTATGGCCCTTACATCCACGACCGTTGATGACGGTCCGACCTTGGCCCGTATGTCCACGACCGTTGATGACGGTTCGACCTTTGTCATCATGTCCACGACAGTTGATGACAGTCCGACCTTGGTTTGTACGTTCACGACCGTTGATGACGGTCCGACCTTAGCCCGTACATCCGCGACTGTTGATGACGGTTCGACCTTTGTCTGTACGTCCACGACCGTTGATGATAGTCCGACCTTGGTCCGTACGTCCACGACCGTTGATGACGGTCCGACCTTGACCCGTACGTCCATGACAGTTGATGACGGTCTGACCTTGGCCCGTACATCCACGACCATTGATGATGGTCCGACCATGGTCTGTACGTCCACGACCATTGATGACGTTCTGACCTTGGCACGTATGTCCACGACCGTTGATGACGGTCCGACCTTGGTCCATACGTCCACGACCGTTGATGACGGTCCGACTTTGGCCCGTACGTCCACGATTGTTGATGACGGTCCGACCTTTGCACGTACGTCCACGACCGTTGATGACGGTCCGACCTTGGTCTGTACGTCCATGACCGTTGATGACGGTCCGACCTTGGTCACAACCATGGCCTCGTGCCGAATTTCTCTGATCTACTTTTGACCCATACAATTAGTCCCTCCGCTTATTGAGGTCGTCTCTTGGTCGAGCTCGATGAGCGGACTTCACTAATCGTAGTTTGAGAAATTCGGATGGGGAGGTTGAACGTTGTTTCAGATGAGGCAGAATGTTAATTCGGGCGAGGCTGAATTTTTACTCGGGTGAGGCCAAGTGTTGATTCGGGCGAGGCTGAATTTTGATTCGGGAAAGGCCGAATATTGTTTTGGGCGAGGTCGAATGTTATTTCGGTCGAGGCCAAATTCTTTTTGGCGATGGCTTATGGACTTAAAGGGTGTTATTTCGATGTGTTAACCCGTCGTAATTCGATCGATGTCGAATTCTTCTTTTTGGAGGAAGCCTTTGGCCTTAAAGGGTGTTATTTTGACTTATCGAAATGTTAACACATCGTTGTTCGAGCGAGGTCGAACGTTGTTTCACTTTAATGGCGAAGGCGCTTAGCCTGAGTCCCAGTTCGAACAAGGTCGAACTTATCAAATTTTGATGGCGAAGGTGTGTAACCTTGATTTAATGGCGAATGCGCATAGCTTGAGTCTCAGTTCAACTGTTGTTGAACTTTGTCAATTTTGATGGCAAATGCGCATAGCTTGAGTCCCAATTCAACTGTCGTTGAACTTTGTCAATTTTGATGAAGAATGTGCATAGCCTGAGTCTTGGTTCAAATGTAGTTGAACTTACTGGCGAAGACGTATATCTTTGATTTTATGGCGAAGGCGTATAGCCTTGATTTAATGGCGAAGGGGCATAACCTTGATATAATGGTAAAGGCACCTAGCCTTGATTTAATGGTGAAGGGGCATAGCCTTGATTTAATGGTCAAGGCGTCTGGTCTTGATTTAATGGTGAAGGCGCATAACCTTGATTTAGTGATGAAGGGGCATAACCTTGATTTAATGGCAAAGGCGCCTAGCCGTGATTTAATAGCGAAGGCGCATATCCTTGATTTAATGGCGAAGGGGCATAGTCTTGATTTAATGGCAAATGCGCCTAGCCTTGATTTAATGGCGAATGCGCATAGCTTGATTCTTGGTTCAACCGTAGTTGAACTTACCGGCAAAGGCGCATAGTCTTGATTTGATGGCGAAGGCGCATAGCCTGAGTCTCAGTTCAACTGTTGTTGAACTTTGTCAATTTTGATTGCGAATGCGCATAGTCTGAGTCTTGGTTCAACCGTAGTTGAACACTTTGGCGAAGGCGCATAGCCTGAGTCCAGTTCAACTGTAGTTGAGCTTTGTTAATTTTGATGGCGAGGGCACATAACCTGAGTTTTGGTTCAATTGTAGTTGAACTTTCCGGCGAAGGCGCATAGCCTAAGTCTTGGTTCAACCGTAGTTGGACATTTTGGCTAAGGCGCATAGCTTGAGTCTTGGTTCAACCGTAGTTGAACATTTTGGCGAAGGCGCATAGCCTGCGTCTTGGTTCAATCGTAGTTGAACATTTTGGGGAAGGCACGTAGCCTGAGTATTGGTTCAATCGTAGTTAATCTTTTTGGCGAAGACGCGTAGCCTGAGTTTTGGTTCAACCGTAGTTGAACATTTTGGCGAAGGCACGTAGCCTGAGTCCCAGTTCAACTTTGTTGAACTTTGTTAATTTTGATGGTGAAGGCGCATAGCCTGAGTCTTGGTTCAATCGTAGTTGAACATTTTGGCGAAGGCGCGTAGCCTGAGTATTGGTTCAACCGTAGTTAAACTTTTTGGCGAAGGCGCGTAGCCTGAGTTTTGGTTCAACCGTAGTTGAACATTTTGGTGAAGGCGCGTAGCCTGAGTCCCAGTTCAACTATTGTTGAACTTTGTTAATTTTGATGGTGAAGGCGCATAGCCTGAGTCTTGGTTCAATCGTAGTTGAACATTTTGGGGAAGGTGCGTAGCCTGAGTATTGGTTCAACCGTAGTTAAACTTTTTGGCGAATGCGCGTAGCCTGAGTTTTGGTTCAACCGTAGTTGAACATTTTGGCGAAAGCGCATAGCCTGAGTATTGATTCAACCGTAGTTAAACTTTTTTGCGAAGGCGCGTAGCTTGAGTTTTGGTTCAACGTAGTTGAACAGTTTGGCAAAGGCGCGTAGCGTGAGTCCAGTTCAACTGTTGTTGAACTTTGTTAATTTTGATGGTGAAGGCGCATAGCCTGAGTCTTGGTTCAACCGTAGTTTAACATTTTGGCAAATGCACGTAGCCTGAGTTTTGGTTCAACCGTAGTTGAACATTTTGGCGAAAGCGCGTAGCCTGTGTCCCAGTTCAATTGTTGTTGAATTTTGTCAATTTTGACGGCGAAGGCACATAGTTTGAGTCTCAGTTCGAGCAAGGTCGAACTTTTTATATTTGATGGAGAAGGCACATAGCCTGAAGGGTTCCCTGGGAGAGTCCCAATTTGCTTACTTTTGCTTGCATTGGAGAACACGGTGTAGTGTATCTGGGAGAATGCTCATGCTTCTATTCCATTTAGAAAAATAGTTAGTTAAACCAAATGAAATCGTTCGTTACCTCAATTTGATCAGTAGGCGAGTGGAGAGGAGTGGCCACGTTAATTGCTCTAGTTATATTTTTAGTGGCCGCTACCAGTTTGTCAAGAAAGTTGATACGACGCAGAGCCGATTGGATTGTAGGGTGCTCCGTGATTCTGCTGGAAAATGTCGATCTGCCAATTTAAAAAACGACATCAAGGATGACGATCTACCAAGCTTCGATAAAAGTACTTCCCTTTAGATTGTAGCAAACAAAGTCAGATTCGAAAAGACGCGTGGCTGCGCCAATTTACTTGACCAGCTTTATCAAAAAGGTTTTTTTTTTTTTGTATTTTACTTTGGTGGCGTGTAGAGAGTGAGTATTGGGAGAACTTATGATAACAATAATAATTCGGACGCTAATTATTTCCTTTTCCGTATTGATTAATTTCCCTTTAGTGGTGCTAAAATTAGTAATGCAAATCTGGTAACTGATTAAGTAGATCTCATCTTGTAGGTGAATGAGTTTCATGTTTCACAGGTGGCAACTTTTTGTTCTTAAAGAAAGGGGATAGAAGTTCTGAGCTTTCTCCGTAAGGGTCAATTTGATATTTAGCCAAATAATCAGAACTGATAAAGGAAAACGAAGATGAATGAAACTTTGTGCCGTTGTGTTATTTGGCGACAAGTTTTCCTGCGTTTGTTTAACGAAGATGAAAGTAATAACGACACGTACATGACATGTTGCATTTCGGATCCCAGGAAGTAGGTGTTTTACTTGTGAATTGAATTTGGATATAGAGGAAACTAAAATTTTAATTAGAAAATCCTCACAGACGGCGCCAAATTGTTTGACACAAAAGTTATCAAATACTTCGATCAAATCAATCGAAATAGATCAAGGGTAAATTCCAGTTAAGAATAATTAACTCTAGATCCTAGATGAATAGTACGAATTAAAAGACATAGTTGAATATTTATGTTGATGACAATTGTGATCAGATTTAATAGCATAAATAAAGATATATTAAGTAACAAAAATATGAGTAAAGGAAAAGATTCATCAGTTTTCAATGAGACGGATCTTCTTTCTTTTCATAAAGATGAATACTAGATGTGTACAAGAACTTCATGACCCTTTTTGGATCTGATGAAAGTATTGATTCACATATCCTCTCCTTTCTTTGGAGAGGTATGTTTACATATTTTCTAGAGAGAGCGAGTGGGAGATCCCCTGGTCCCCTTTTACAATATTAGGGTCTCCTTTATATAATAGGAGACCCTCTTTGAAATACTAAAAAAGGTATAATCTACAGGGAATATCCTCTCCTTATGAGTTTTCCAAGGCAAACAAGATGCTTTATGGCCCGTACATCCACGACCGTTGATGACGGTCCGACCTTGGCCCGTACGTCCACGACCGTTGATGACGGTTCAACCTTTGTCTGTACGTCCACGACCGTTGATGACAGTCCGACCTTGGTCCGTACGTCCATGACCGTTGATGACGGTCCGACCTTGGCCCGTACGTTCATAACAGTTGATGACGGTCCGCCCTTGGCCCGTATATCCACGACCGTTGATGATGGTCCGACCATGGTCTGTACGTTCACGACCGTTGATACGTCCGACCTTGGCCCGTATGTCCACGATCGTTGATAACGGTCCGACCTTGGCCCCTACGTCCACGATCGTTGATGATGGTCCGACTTTGGCCCGTACGTCCACGACCGTTGATGACGGTCCGACCTTGGTTTGTACGTCCATAACCGTTGATGACGGTCCGACCTTGGTCACAATCACGGCCTCGTGCCGAATTTCTCTGATCTAATTTTGACCCATAGAACATTTATATTATAGCTACAAACCTTATGCTCACCAAAATAACAGCCAGTTAGGTTAATTAGTTATCTCAATTTCTCTGATCTAATTTTGACCCATAGAACATTTATATTATAGCTACAAACCTTATACTCACCAAAATAACAGCCAGTTAGGTTAATTAGTTATCTCAAGTCGATGGTATCAATAATTAGTTTTCTCAGTCGATGGTTATTGATACTTAGCCAGTGGTTATTTTTTTCTACAAAGCTTTCATTTTTTCTATTGTAAGTTGTGAACCAATTCTTGTATTTACTTCCATATATATATATATATATATATATATATATATATATATATATATATATATAAGTTTTTTCTCATTGGTTTAGCTGTTGCCTTATATTGTATGAAAGAGGGTTGGCAGCATTCAACATGGTAGAATAGAGGAATTGTTTGATCCAAATCTTATGTTGCACAACTACCGCACACTCAATGTAAAAAAGTGCGATTGTAAGAGTGGTACATGCCCGACTTCTGTGGACACAAGATCATCCATGTCCAAGGCATTGCAGATGCTAGTAAAGAAAGAAGGAAGAGTAACATGTACCAACTAATCCTCCCTTTATAGATGAGAAAACGGCGGAGAATGTGATTCAACTTCAATTTGCCCCAATTTCTCACAGTTCTTTCTAGATGATGCTTCGGTCGCCTCAAACTGACACGTAAAAAAGAATTTTTACCTCCTATAGCAAAGGTGTTATTTATTTTAAATAAATATTATTTAAAAAATTTATATTTTATAGATACCTTTTAATGTTTATTGCAAACTATCTAATTTTGGTTACCTCCTAACCCTAAGCCACTAAATACGTTATTCAGTTATACTATTTTCTTTCTCTCTCTACTTTGATACATGTCATTCTCTTCTCCCATTCCCTGAAAACACGATGCTCAATCTCAAAATTCCTCACCCACATACATGCGTTCTCTCCGATCCCAATTTCTCCAATTCCATCGGAGCACGCATATATGTGTGACGATCCAAAAGGTCATCACTTGTTTTCTCAATCATTTCGAGCTTCTGAGGCCTTGAAAATCTCATTTATAGTTGCCTCAATTTGCGTGCGTAGTCCGGGCGCGAAGCCGGAAAAGTTTTATGTTGAAATATATGAATTATGTGAAAAATTTGAAGAATTTTAATATTAAAATTGATATGGTTGACTTTGGTCAATATTTTTGGTAAACGGAGCCGGACCCGTGTTTTGACGGTCTCAGAAAATCCGTAGAAAAATATGAAACTCGGGCGTATGCCCAGAATCGAAATTCGAAGTTTAGAACCCCGGTAAAAGAATCTTTCTGTTAAATTATTTTCTGAAAATATTTAAGGAAAATGAAATTGAAATTCTATCAAAAAGTAATGGTATCGGGCTCGTATTTTGGTTCTGATGCCCGATACAAGTCTTATATATTGGTTAAGTGCTTCCCGTAAAGTTTGGTTGAAAACGGACGTCGTTTGACGTGATTCGGCCTTAAATTGGAAATTTGGAAGCTTATGAAATTTGGAAGATTTCTTGAGTTTTAAGACTCAATTCATTGATTTTGATGTTATTATGGTGATTTGATCGCACGAGCAAGTTCGTATGATGTTTTTGAGTTAGTGTAGATATTTGGATTGGAGCCCCGAGGGTTCGGGTGAGTTTTGGATAGGCCACGAGTTCATTTTTTCATATTTGGAAGTTGCTGTCATGCCTGACCTGCAGGCTTCGCAATTGCGAAGAAAATGATCGCAATTGCGAAAATTTCCCCTGGGCAGCTTACTTCGCAAATGCGAAGAAAACTTCGCAAATGCGAGCACCTTCATTTTAGCCTAAAGTTCGCAAATGCGAACACCTTCATTTTTGCCCAGAGTTCGCAAATGTGAAGAAATGTTTGCAAATGCGAACACCTTCATTTTAGCCCAGAGTTCGCAAATGCGAAGAAATGCGAACACCTCCCCTTTAGCCCAGACTTCGCAAATGCGAAGAAATGTTCGCAAATGCGAACTTCTCAGTTTTGGCCTATCTTCGCAAATGCGAAGCTTATTTCGCAAATCCCAGGATTGGTCGGGGTTCGCAATTGCGAACACAGAGACCTGTAAATCACGATTTCCAGCTTCATTTTTCACATTTTCACAACCCAAAACATCCTTTGGCGTTTTTTCAAGAACTTCATGTCCTCTAAATAATTTGTAAGTCAACTTTTACTCAATTTATTCAGTCTTTAACATCATCTATCATGTTTTCATCTTAAATTCAAAGTTTTTCATAGGTAAAAATGAGGGTTTTGGGTAGAACTTAGGTTTTCATAAAAATTAAAATTTTGACATCAATTTAAGGTCCAATTTTAGAACAAATTATATATTTAAACTCGTGGAAGGATGGGTGAATTTATTTTGGTTCGAACCTCAGGTTTTGACCATGTGGGCCCGGAGTCTATTTTTACTATTTCGGCCAGAATATTGTAAAAATTATATTTAGCCATTTGAACTAGTTTGTTAGGTAGTATTGATAATATTAAATCAATTGTGTATAGATACGATTGAATTGAAGCCAAATTTGAAAGGAAATGGCATTGCTAAGGATTGAATTGACCGTAGACCTTCGAGGTAAGTATTTGATCTATCATAGCTTGAGGGAATAAGAGTTGAATTGATGTGCTAATTGTTATGTGTGCAGTCCGACGCATAGGCGTGGTGACGAGTATCTATACGTTGGGGGTCGAGCATGACCGTGAATCTTTAAATGGATTAAATTCCTATTAATCTTATGTGATGGTATGAGAGGAATTATTATTGGTTTCATATCGGTAATATATATAAAATATTGATTTAAGATTATTGGTGCCGCACCGGTAACATACATATATTGTTGATTAATTATTATTTATTGGTTTTATACCGGTAAAATAAATGTTGTCGAATTACAAAATTATTGGTTTTATACCAGTAATATAAATATTGTTGCAATGAAAGAATTATTGGTTTTTATACTGCCGGTAATATATATATATATATATATATATATATATATATATATATATATATATATATATATATATATATATATATATAATAGAAATGGGATCGTGTGGCAAGCTGACCACTTATATATTAAGAAAAGGGATCGTGTGGCACGCCAACCACCTATATATAAAGAAATGGGATCGTCACGCCGGCCACTTATATATTAAGAAAAGGGATTATGTGGCACGCCGATCACTTATATATTATAAAATGGGAGCGAGTGGTACGCCTACCACAGTTTATATGATTGTTGGCATTGGCCATAGTTGCCGGTAGCCTATATAAAATGGGAGCGAGTGGTACGTCGACCACAAAGTTATATGATTGTTGGCATTGGCCATAGTTGCTGGTAGCCTATTATTAAATTGGAAGCGAGTGGTACGCCTACCACAAGATACGAAATGAAAATGAATTGAGACATGAAAGTAAGTTTTATTCCTTTGTTTAGATTATTTCTGATATTATATATTATTGGTTGCTACTTCAGAGCATGTTCTTTCCTTATAAATGTTCAATAATATTTCTTGTTGTTTTGTTGTATATGTATATATTTCAACTGTACAGGTTTATGTGGGTGTCTGGTCCTAGCCTCGTCACTACTTCGCCGGGATAGGCCAGGTACTTACCAGCACATGTGGTTGGTTGTGCTGATACTACACTCTGCGCTCTTTTTGCGCAGATACAGGTTACGGACAGCAGCAGCGGCAGTAGCACGATTATTGATATTTCGACCAACGAGACTTCGAGGTATCCTTGCAGGGGTAGGACCCGTTGTCTCCTCTATCTTCACTTTTCAATCGTTATCTCATGTATTCGAGATAAACAATTTATATTTCTTTCGGACGATTATGTGTATTATTCTTAGAAGTTCATGATTATTGTGACACTAGTTCTTGGGTAGTGTATCGTGTTTGGGTTTTTGTATCGTATCTGGTAAAATTTGTTAAGTATTTCGCTAAATTTTTTTATTCCGATGTAATTACAAAATTTTATTAAGTGTTTTAAAAAAAAGAGTTGGCTTGCCTAGCTTCCATTAGTAGGCGTCATCATGACTCCCGATGGTGGGAAATCTGGGTCGTGACAAGTTGGTATCAGAGCACTAGGTTGCACAAGTCTCACAACTCACGAACAACCTTAGTAGAGTCCGAGGGATCGGTGCGGAGATGTCTGTATTTATCCCCTAGAGGCTGCAGAGTTAGGAAAAATTTCACCTTTATTCTTTCCTTGTCGTGCGACTTTGATCCTTCAAATGCTAATTGAATTTCTACTCTATTATTTCGTAGATGACAACAATACGCGCTTCCTCATCTACTGACCAGTAGCCCGAGGCCCCAGCAGCAGCAGCTCACGCTAGGGGCAGAGGCCGAGGTCGAGGCTGTCCTAGAGGCCGAGGTAGGGGCAAAGCTCAGCCCCGACTAGTAGCACAAGTGGCAGTACCTCAGGTTTATATCGAGGAAGAGGTTCCAGTCCCAACAGTTCCAGTGGGCCCAGCTCAAGTCCCGGGAGGGGTTATGTTCACCCAGGATCTTCAAGATGCTCTAGTCCGGATAGCACGCTTTATGGACAGTGTCACTAGAGCAGGTTTGCTACCAGTAGCTCCAACCACTTCTCAGGCTGGGAGAGGTAACTAGACTCCTGCTACGCGCACTCTAGAGCCGGTAATTTCCCAGGCTCAGGTTCCTGTGATTCAGCCAGCTAAGGCAATTCAGCCTGGCATAGTGACTCATGCTAGTGATGGTGCAGCTATGTTTGCCGGTGCTCTATGGAGATTGGACAGGTTTAGCAAGCTATTCACTACCACCTTCAGTGGTACTCCTTCAGAGGATCCCCAGGACTTCCTATATAGCTTCCACGGGGTTCTCCGTACTATGGGTATTGTGGAGACTAATGGTGTTGATTTTCACACTTTTCGATTATCTAGATCCGCCAAGACTTGGTGGAGAGATTATTGTCTATCTAGACCAGTAGGATCATCATCTTTGACTTGGGGCCAATTTGCAGAATTATTTTTGGAAAAGTTCCTTCCAGCAACTCAGAGGGAGGCTTTGCGCAGGCAATTTGAGCGTCTTCAGGGTTCTATGTCTATGACACAGTACGAGACTAGGTTCGTTGACCTGGCTCATCATGCCATTGTCATACTTCCCACAGATAGGGAAAGGGTGAGGAGATTTATTGATGGTTTGAATCAGCCAATTCGACTGCAGATGGCTATGGGAGAAGGGACCGAAATCACTTTTTAGGAGGCGGCTAATGCAGCCCACCGGATCAAAATGGCTCTATCACAGGGAGCCAGTCATGGATCGGATAAGAGACCCCCTAATTCAGGCAGATTCAGTGGTACCTCGTATGGAGGTAGAGATTCTCATGGTAGAGGCCATCCTCCTAGGCCTTATCAGTCAGCTATTCAAGTTTCTCACGGTGCTTCCAGTGGTCGTAATCCTCAGCCACACTATTCTGATAAGCAGCCTATCAGCACACCACCACTCCGTTATTCTCAGCAGCCGAGGGCTTGTTACACGTGTGGCGACCTTAGGCACATTGCCAGGTATTGCCCCCGAGCTTTTGACAGCTCTCAGCTATAGGGTTCTCGTGCTATGGTTCAGGCCTCGGTTCCCCCACAGCTTGCCCAGCCAGCTAAAGGCGGGGGTAGAGGGCATAGAGGTGGATGTAGAGGTCATAGAGGTGGAGCCCAGACCGATAGATGTAGAGACCAGCCAGTAGCTGATCGTCCCAGAGATACTGCTCAGGTTGGTGGGGCCCAACCCCGATGTTATGCATTTCCTGCTAGACCAGAGGCTGAGTCCTCATATGCTGTTATTACATGTATTATTTTGGTTTGTGATAGAGAGGCATCAGCATTATTTGACCATGGGTCTACATATTCGTACGTTTCTTCCTATTTTGCACCGTACTTGTTTTAACCTAGTGATCTACTGGGTGTTCCTGTTCATGTATCTACACCAGTAGGCGATTCTATTGTGGTTGATCGAGTTCATCGGTCATGTATTGTGGTGATTGAGGGTCCTGCGACCCGTGCTGATTTATTGCTCTTAAATATGGTGGACTTCGATATTATATTAGGTATGGACTGGTTATCTCCATATCATGCTATCTTGGATTGCCATGCCAAGGCTGGGACCTTAGCTCTGCCGAATTTGCCTCGTATAGAGTGGAAAGGAATTTCTAGTCGTACTAGCCGCAATGTTATTTCTTATGTTAAGGCTCAGCGTATGGTTGAAAAAGGGTGTCTGGCTTATTTGTCCTATGTCCGTGATTCCAGTACCGAAGTTCCTTCTATTGATTTTGTGCCCGTGGTCCGTGAGTTTCCTGACGTGTTTCTTTCAGACTTGCCAAGTATGCCACCCGATAGGGATATTGATTTTTGCATTGACTTGGCTCCTGACACTCAGTCCATTTCTATTCCCCTATATCACATGGCTCCGCCAGAGTTGAAGGAATTGAAGGAGCAATTGCAAGATTTACTTGAAAAGGGTTTCATTAGACCAAGTGTTTCGCCGTGGGGTGCGCCGGTATTATTTGTAAAAAAGAAAGATGGTTCGATGAGAATGTGCATTGATATCGGCAGTTAAACAAGGTGACTATTAAAAATAAGTATCCACTCCCGCGAATTGATGATTTATTTGATCAGCTTCATGGTGCCAAGGTCTTTTCGAAGATAGACTTGAGATCTGGCTATCATCAACTGAATATTAGGTCATCTGATGTCCCTACAACATTCCGCACTCGGTACGGACATTATGAATTCCTAGTCATGTCTTTTGGGTTGACAAATGCCCCAGCAACCTTTATGGAATTGATGAACCGAGTGTTCCGACCTTATTTAGACTTATTTGTAAGTCTTCGCTGATGACATATTACTATACTCCCGCAATCAGGAGGAGCATGCGCAACATCTCAGAATGGCTCTGCAGACTCTGAAGAATAGCCAACTATATGCAAAATTTTCAAAGTTTGAATTTTGGCTAAGTTCAGTTTAATTCATGGGTCATATTGTGACGACAGTAGGTATCCAGGTTGATCCAAAGAAGATTGAGGCAGTCAAGAACTGTCCTAGACCGACATCAGCCACAAAGATTCAGAGTTTCTTGGGGTTAACAGGTTATTATCGGCGATTCGTGGAGGGACTTTCATCCATTGCAACCCCAATGACCAGATTGACGCAGAAAGGTGTTCAGTTCGAATGGTCAGATGAATGTGAGGCGAGCTTTCAGAAGCTCAAGACAGCTTCGACCACAACATTGGTATTAGTTTTACCCACATGTATGGGACCTTATACTGTTTATTGTGATGCTTCCCGTATTGGGCTTGGTGCAGTGTTGATGCAGGATGGCAATGTTATTGCATATGCTTCAAGACAATTGAAGATTCATGAAAAGAACTATCCAGTTCATGATCTGGAATTGGCGGCGATTGTTCACGCGTTGAAGATCTGGAGACATTATTTATATGGAGTGTCATGTGAAGTATAAACCGACCATAAGAGTCTTAAATATCTGTTTAAACAAAAGAAGTTGAATTTGAGGCACATAAGGTGGCTAGAATTACTGAAAGATTATGATGTCACCATTTTATATCATCCGGGAAAGGCAAACGGGGTGGCCGCTGCTTTGAGTAGGAAATCAGCCAGTATGAGCAGTCTTGCTTATATTCCAGTTGATCAGAGGCCACTTGCTTTGGATGTTCAGTCCTTAGCCAACCAATTTGTGAGGTTGGATATTTCTGAGCCTAGTCGAGTGCTAGCTTGCACGGTCGCTCGCTCTTTATTATTGGAGCGTATCCGCGATCGGCAATTTGATGATCCTTATTTATGTGTCCTTAAAGACACGGTTCAGCGAGGAGGTGCCAAGAAGGTCACCTTAGATGCTGATTGAGTTTTGAGATTGCAAGGGCGAATTTTTGTGCCGAATGTTGATGGACTTCGAGAATTGATTCTAGAAGAAGCTCACAGTTCGCGGTATTCTATTCATATATTTATAAAATAGTATACACAAATATATATATTTATACATAATTATTACAATATTGTACATCCAGGCGCAGCAAAGATGTATCAGGATCTGCAGCAACATTATTAGTGGCGTAGAATGATAAAGGATATTGTGGCATATGTGTCACGGTGTTTGAATTGTCAAAAGGTTAAATATGAGCATCAGAGACCTGGTGGTTTATTTCAGAGAATTGAGCTTCCTGAATGGAAGTGGGAGCGGATCACTATGGACTTTGTTTATGGCCTTCCGATGACTCGGAATAAGTTTGATGCTATTTGGGTTATTGTTGATTGGCTGACCAAGTCATCTCACTTTATTCCGGTTGCCACTACCTATTTGTCCAAGAGATTAGCTGGGATCTATATCAGGGAGATTGTTCGCCTTTATGGTGTGCCTATCTCTATCATTTCAGACCGAGGTACGCAGTTTATCTCACATTTCTGGAAGGCGGTTCAACGAGAGTTGGGCACCCAAGTCCAGCTAAGTACAACCTTTCATCCCCAAACGGACGGTCAGTCCAAGAGGACTATTCAGATATTGGAAGATATGCTTCGAGCGTGTGTTATTGATTTTGGAGGTTCGTGGGATTAATTCCCGCCTTTGGCAGAGTTTGCTTATAATAATAGCTATCAATCGAGCATTCAGATGGCTCCTTATGAAGCCTTGTATGGTAGGTGGTGTCGTTCTCGGGTTGGATGGTTTGAACCGGGAGAAGCTCGATTGTTGGGTACGGATCTAGTTCAGGAGGCCTTAGATAAGGTCAAGATCATTCAAGATAGGCTTTGTACATCTCAGTCCAGGCAAAAGAGCTATGCAGATCGCAAGGTTCGAGATATAGCATTCATGGTTGGGGAGCGAGTATTGCTCAGAGTGTCGCTTATGAAGGGTGTGATGAGATTTGGAAAGAAGGGCAAACTTAGCCCAAGGTTTATTGGCCCATTCGAGATTCTTGATCGTGTGGGAGTGGTGGCTTATAAGCTTGCCTTGCCACCTAGCTTATCAGCTGTGCATCCAGTGTTTCATGTATCCATGCTCCAAAAATATCACCGCGATCCATCACACGTGTTAGATTTCTGCACTGTCCAATTGGACAATGATCTATCTTATGAGGAAGAGCCGGTAGCTATTCTAGATCGGCAGGTTCGATAGTTGAGGTCAAAGAGTTTTCCTTCTGTGTGAGTTTAGTGGATGGGTCAGCCTCCTGAGGCATCGACCTGGTCCGAGTCTGACGTGCGGAGCCGATATCCTCATCTATTCTCTGACTCGGGTACTTCTTTCTTTTGCCCGTTCGAGGACGAACGGTCTTCTTAAAGGTGGAGAATGTGATGACCCAAAGGGTCATCACTTATTTGCTCAATCATTTCGAGCTTCTGAGGCCTTGATAACCTCATTTATAGTTGCCTCGATTTGCATGTGTAGTCCGAGCGCGAAGCCGAAAAAGTTTTATGTTGAAATACATGAATTATTTGAAAAAATTGAAGAATTTTGATATTAATATTGATATGGTTGACTTTGGTCAACATTTTTGGTAAACGGGCCCATACCCTTATTTTGACGGTCTCAGAAAATCCGTAGAAAAATATGGAACTCGGGCGTATGCCCGGAATCAAAATTCGAGGTCTAGAACCCCGGTAAAAGAATTTTTCTGTTAAATTATTTTCTGAAAATATTTAAGGAAAATGAAACTGAAATTCTATCAAAAAGTAATGGTATCGGGCTTGTATTTGGGTTCCGACGCCCAGTACAAGTCTTATATATTGGTTAAGTGCTTCCTGTAAAGTTTGGTTGAAAACGGACGTCGTCTGACGTGATTCGGCCTTAAATTGGAAATCTCGAAGCTTATGAAATTTGGAAGATTTCTTGAGTTTTAAGACTCAATTCATTGATTTTGATGTTATTATGGCGATTTGATCCCGCGAGCAAGTTCGTATGATATTTTTGAGTTAGTATACATATTTGGTTTGGAGCACAGAGGACTCGGTAAGTTTTGGATAGACCACGAATTTATTTTTTCATATTTTGAAGTTGCTGTCATGCCTGACCTGCAGGCTTCGCAATTGCGAAGAAAATGATCGCAATTGCAAAAATTTCCCCTTGACAGCTTACTTCGCAAATGCGAATAAAACTTCGCAAATGCGAACACCTTCATTTTAGCCCAGAGTTCGCAAATGAGAAGAAATGTTCGCAAATACGAACACCTTCATTTTTGCCTAGAGTTCGTAAATACGAAGAAATGTTCGCAAATGCGAACACCTTCGTTTTAGCCCAGAGTTTGCAAATGCGAAGAAATGTTTCCAAATGCGAAAACCTCCCCTTTAGCCCAGACTTCTCAAATGCGAAAAAATGTCCGCAAATGCGAACTTCCCAGTATTGGCCTATCTTCGCAAATGCAAAGATTGTTCGTAATTCTCACATTTGAGCGGGTTTGCAATTGCAAACCTCTGTTCTCAAATGCGAACACAGAGACCTGTAAATCACGATTTCCAGCTTCATTTTTCACATTTTCACAACCCAAAACATCCTTTGGCAATTTTTCAAGAACTTCCTGTCCTCCAAATCATTTGTAAGTCAACTTTTACTCAATTTCTTCAGTATTTAACATCATCTATCATGTTTTCATCTTAAATTCAAGTTTTTTCATGGGTGAAAATGGGGGTTTTGGGTAGAACTTAGGTTTTCATAAAAATTGAGATTTTGACCTCAATTTGAGGTCCGATTTTAGAACAAATTATATCGTTGAACTTGTGGAAGGATGGGTGAATTTATTTTGGTTCGAACCTGAGGTTTCGACTATGTGGGCTTGGGGTCAATTTTTACTATTCCGGGTAGAATGTTGTAAAAATTATATTTAGCCATTTGAACTAGTTTGTTAGGTAGTATTGATAATATTAAATCAATTGTGTATATATACGATTGAATTGGAGCCAAATTCGAAAGGAAAAGGGCATTGCTAAGGATTGAATTGACCGTAGACCTTTGAGGTAAGTGTTTGATCTATCCTAACTTGAGGGAATACGAGTTGAGTTGATGTGCTAATTGTTATCTGTGGAGTTCGACGTATAGGCATGGTGACGAGTATCTAGACGTTGGGGGTCGAACATGACCGTGAGTCTTTAAATGGATTAAATTCCTATTAATCTTATGTGATTGTATGAGAGGAATTATTATTGGTTTAATATCAGTAATATATATATATATATAAATGTTGATTTACGATTATTGTTGACACACCGGTAACATACATATATTGTTGATTAATTATTATTTATTATTTATTATTTTTATACCGGTAAAATAAATATTATCGAATTACAAAATTATTGGTTTTATACCGGTAATATAAATGTTGTTGCAATCGAAGAATTATTGGTTTTTATACTGGTAATATATATAAAAAATGGGATCGTGTGGCACGCCGACCACCAATATATAAAGAAATGGGATCATATGCCACGCTTACCACTTATATATTAAGAAAAGAGATTGCATGGCACGCCGACCACCTATATATAAAGAAATGGGATCGTGTGGCATGCTGATCACTTATATATTAAGAAAAGGGACCGTGTGGCACGCCGACCACTTATATATTATGAAATGGGAGCGAGTGATATGCCTACCACAGTTTATATGATTGTTGGCATTGACCATAGTTGCCGGTAGCCTATATGAAATGGGAGCGAGTGGTACGCCGACCACAAAGCTATATGATTGTTGGCATTGACCATAGTTGCCGGTAGCCTATTATTAAATTGGGAGCGAGTGGTACGCCTACCACAAGATACGAAATGAAAATGAATTGAGACATGAAAGTAAGTTTTATTCCATTGTTCAGATTATTTCTGATATTATATATTGTTGGTTACTACTTCAGAGAATGTTCTTTCCTTATAAATGTTCAATAATGTTTCCTGCTGTTTTGTTGTATATGTATATATTTCAACTGTACATGTTTATGTGGGTATCTGGTCCTAGCCTCGTCACTACTTCGCCGGGATAGGCCAGGACACTTACCAGCACATGGGGTCGGTTGTGCTGATACTACACTCTGCGCTCTTTTTGCGCAGATACAGGTTACGGACAGCAGCAGCGGCAGTAGCACGATTGTTGATATTTCGACCACCGAGACTTCGAGGTAGCCTTGCAGGCGTCCGCATGACCCGTTGTCTCCTCTATCTTTACTTTTCAGTCTGTTATCTCATGTATTCGAGATAAATAATTTATATTTCTTTCACACAGTTATGTGTATTATTTTTAGAAGTTCGTGAGTATTGTGACATCAGTTCTTGGGTAGTGTATCATGTTTGGGTTTTTGTATCGTATCCGGTAAAATTTGTTAAGTCTTCCGCTAAATTTGTTTATTCCGCTGTAATTACAAAATTTTATTAAGTGTTTTAAAAAAAGAGTTGGCTTGCATAGCTTCCATTAGTAGGCGTCATCATGACTCCCAATGGTGGAAAATCCGGGTCATGACAATATGTTACCACATCAAATACGTTGACATATGGTTTCGACAATTTGGACAGAGTCCATTCAGATTTTCTATGTTGTCGTAGAGATTAGGCAAGCATCTGTTCATTTAATCTCCGTCGGAAATGAGGTTGCCAGATTTTCTATGCTGCCGAAAATTAGGCTTTATTCTCTTCTATCCAATCTCAATGTTTGGTTGGTCCTGCTTCACAAGCCCAGTTCTTGATTTTCTATCGCGAATTATCTCTGACTCTCTTTGTTTCTCTGTTCGGAATTATTCTGGGTTGATTGTGTTTCTGAAGTTGGTGTGGGACTGAGGACATTGGGGTCTAAAGAGTCGGGTATGAGATTGTATTTCATTGTATTTATTGTCTTCTTTTTTTCCCATTGTATTTCAATATATCTCGTTGTATTCCATGTATTTCATTGTATTCACTGTCTTGTTATATTCCATGAATGTATTCATTTTTTTAAAATTAATATAATTTATGTATTCAAATGTATTATATAATTTCTCTGAAAATTGCTATGTTTTTGGGGTATTTTTCGATTGAGAATCTTTCTATAACTGAAAACACAAAATTTGTATGTTATAATTGAGTTTGTTGAGTTATATTAGGAGTCTATTATGTTAATTGATTCATTTTCCATTTAAAAACAGTGTAATCCACTGTTTCATGCCGTGAATACAGTCGAATACAATAATCATTCCAGCTGTAATCTCATGTTTGTGAATACAGTCTAATACACTCGAATACAACAAATGATAAGCTGGACTTCTTGGATACGTCTATTTTTGCTATTGTATACAATTGCTTAAATACATCTAATACATCATATAGCAATAGAAAACGTATTTACAATCTGTAATATAGCAAATGGTATGTATAAATAGCTAGTTACCACTAAAATGTATTTTATGAAAATTTCTCAAACATAAATCTGTGATAGAGTGAATCCGTGCATCTCAAGTATCTTCTTGCCTCTTGTTCCTCTTTGCACACTCTGGACGAAATGTTTCGTTTGCAACAAGTTGCTTTTATCATTGTAATAGTGAAGTGTTTAACAAATCCTTGGGCAGTTTATTATTGTTACATAAGTAGATAGACATTGCCAGGAGAGAAATCAGAGAGAGTAGACTGCACAATTAGAAAATATACAGAGTGCTATTTTTGCAGAATGGAAGTGTTGATTTTTGCTCATTCTGAATCATCTCTGTATAATCTTCTTCTGTAATTGTTGATTCTGGTTGATCCATTAGTCATTTCACTGAGCTTTTTCCTTTTTTGATTCATGAAGATTCTTGGAAGTATCTGCTTTTGGCTTGAAAATTACACCAAATCTTTACTAGAACGCTGAAGTTCACTAAAATCCGTTACTGCTTGTCATTCAGTTTTGGATGTTCTATCAAAGAATAAGAAGAAACAAGTGTGATAAATGAGTGATCACCTAAGCTATTGGCCATTTGTTGTTGTGATTCTAATTAATTATGCCGTCTAGGTTTTAAAATGAAGCTGCTCTTGTTGTTGCGAGATGCATAGGCTTGGGCCATCATAATCCAACTCCACATATGTCTTTATCTAACAAATAAATTTTAGTTTCCCAAACACATAAAGAATTCCATGCCAGAAGGAGATGACAGCTCATTGAGCCTGGAGATTACAAGATTGACAAGTACTTTGGACTTGAAGTTTAGGAGTAACTTTTAGGACTGGGAGGTGGCAGAGTTCCAAAGCCTAATTGATGTTTTCCATAAACAAAGCACAACACGGGATAGCCACAATTAGGGGTGACAAACGGTTGGGGTCAGGTCGGATATAAGCAGGTCAAAAACAGGTAATTTAAAAAACGGATAATTATCCGATCCGGCCTGTATTTGAGACGGATAAAAAACGGGTTATCCGACGGATAATATGAATGCTTCTTAAAATTCCTAATCTCCCAAACTTGAGGAACCCTAAATTTGAGGCTTAACAAATACAAAGGTTAAACACATTACTTATCCATGGTTACCCATTTGGTTAACCATTTTCTAAGTGAATAATATGGTTTTTATCCATATTCAACTCGTTTATAAAAAGTTCATTATCCAACCTATTTTTTAATAAATAATATGGGTGGATAACTGTATTCTTTTAACCATTTTGGCACCACTAGCCACAATGTATAGAGGTGGGGGCGAAAATAATGGAGTGTTCTCTGTTGCCTTCGATTAAGAAAAGCTTCAGTGAGGGAGGAAGCTGCCTTCCGTATAGCTTTATTTGGATCCCTGAAGTACCGAAGAAGGAGCGCTTTTTCACTTGGTTAGTAGCAAGAGGATGATCTTGAGGGCTGAGAATTTGAGAAGAGGAAGGTCACCTTTATGTATAAGGGCTCGGGCGAAGATGTCGACAATCTCCTCAAACATTGTCCGATAGCTTTGATGTTATGGTGGAATACCCTTAGATGGTTTTAGGCTTAACTACTGATGTTATGATCCCAAGATGTCCATGACCTGGTGAGTTATCTGTGCAGAGGGACAGGGACTTTGAGCTTGAGTTTGCACCTCACAAACTGCAGAATCAGTGCCTAAATCATCAAATTCTAGGATTGGAAATAAAGGAGAAGAACCTGCTGACTTAGTTCAAAGGGAAACACATCTTCTCTGAAGATAACATCCCTGCTAGTAAACAACAGTTCAATTGTAAATCATTGAGTATGTATCCTTTTTGAGAAGAAGAGAAATAATAAGCTGAGAAGAATGAGAAATGAAAATCTATATCAGTAACTACCACCTATTGACAGTAGCTTGTAATTGAACTTTGTTACTCTTAACTGACTAACTACACTTCTAACTTACACCCTCTCTTTTCGTCATATGAAATTTAAGGTTACTCTAACTAACCGACTAACTACACTTCTAACTAATTACATCCTTAACCTAATTACTGTCACCAACTTCCTTCAACATAATGTTTAGCTAGAATTGTGATAGAACAAAGAGAAGATGCAAGGTGTGGAATGTTGCACCGCTAGCACTTATATGGGTCGTTTTGGAGAGAAAGGAACATGAGAGATTTTGAGGGTGTAGAGATGAATTATGTACGATTGAGGAGCCTCTTATCCCTTATTTCCTTTTGGTGAACCTATAAAGTTCCTTTACGATTACAGGATTGGGTGCCAGTTCATAGAAACCCAATCTTTTGTAAATTTTTTATATTTTGGTATACTTCTTGTATATGGACGCTTTTTGCCAAACATTAACAAAATTTTATTACTTTATCCAAAAATAAAAAAAGATTAGTTAACCATCAAAGTCATGTATGTTCTTGCTTGCTAGTACTGATCTCTTCTTTTTTCTTTATTTTGTTTGCTGAATTATTGGTCTTCTTAATCAGTATCTCTCATAATTAGCATTCTTTTGAAGAACAAAGTAGTAGTAGAAGATGCAGTGCATTAATTTACAGCTTAACTGCCAGAGCGCATAAGAACTTTTAGCTAAGAAAAAATAGGGAAAGAACGAGAAAAAGAGAAGCTGATAAACCTGTTAACGCCAGCCACCTCGTAATCATGTATGTCATCTAGAAGCTACCTGCTGGAGATGCTGTAGCTTGTCACGAGTTTTTCTTGATCATAAGTAACTTCTCAGTCAATTAGGACATAAAGTACATGTGCTCGCCCTCCATATCTGGCTTCTGTTTTAAGTGTTCCTTTATGTGGTATTTCATTCATATTGATGAAGAAGAATAATCATAATGTTGCAGGTTTGTAGGGTGACTGGAGTGGTGACACTTGCTAAAAACAAATTCGCATATTAATGGATCCTTGACAAACAAACAAACAAACGTCCTCGCTCAGTGTAGGAAGCTCATGTCAAACATGCAAATTAAAACATGAGACCATATGATAATGGCTGAGAAAAAAACACTGTTAAGGTTGATAGATGGATGAATAAAGTGAGCAAACAAAGAGACTGACCAAAAAGGATGTAACTTCACCGTCCCAAACCTATCACTTGTTAAGAAAAACATTTCATGAGAATGGGAAATTGTATTTACATCATTAATACTGTGTAATTGGACGACAAGTATCAAAATAACCATATCACCGAACTAATCCTGCCATCCATATTGGCTATTGCCAATTAATGGAAGAAAAGAAGCTTTGATGTTACATTTACATTATTTCGCAGCCACTAATACTGCAGTATCACTCAGTATCTCAAACACATAAAACATCAGGAGAAATGTGAGGGCCCATCATCTCAGATGAGGTATGCAATGCCAACTTCTATTTGCCTGTTTACAGGAAGAAAATGGATTACCATGATTTGGTATATGTACGAAATAATCATGTTATCACGTCTTCCCGAAGGCTGCAAATTGTTCCATGTTTTTAAAAGACTTTTCAGTGACATGGTATTAGTGGAATGATTTCATATGTACAGAGAAATTCTCAGAAACCATATACAACATGTGACACAACCGGGAACACCCAATAAAATGAAAAGAGGATCCACAGAACTTGTAGAATAAACTGTTACGAAAACAAAATAATCAATCTTCATATGATGATCATCCATGAAAAAAAGTGGAATTCACAAACACCAAAGGTCAGTATGTACCGTTTTCACATAGTTATCTACCATAGGAGTAGGACTCATAATCAGAGAGATCACCCGAATTTGATGAGATCATCCAGATATGAGAAGCAGAAGCACTGGCATTAATATGACTGAAATCATTGACTTGCGGAGAGAGCTCGCCAATAGGGATGGTACTGTTTTCTTCAGGATTATCATCAATGGCAGACTCTTGGAGATGAAGTGCATACTCCAGACTCCACAGCACATCACCCATTGATGGCCTATCGTCACCATAAATAGCTACGCATTTCTCTGCTGTTTCTCGAAACTTCCTGAGGGAATCTGGTCTTACTTTGCCTACAAGATTGGGATCTATGATTTGTTCTAGTTGTCCCGTCTTCTTCATTGCCCATTCAATTAAGTTGCCTACTGTAGGTCTAGCACAAAGAACTTCTAATAAAACAACACCGAAAGAGTAAACATCGGATTTTTCTGAAACCCGTCCGTTTCTATAATATTCAGGATCAATGTAGCCAAGAGTTCCAATCACCCTTGTGCTAGTATAGGTTTGATCAGGCCTTATCTTGGATAGTCCAAAATCAGTAAGTTTTGCCACAAAGTTCTCATCAAGCAATATGTTTGCAGACTTGACATCACGATGTATAGCTGCATTGGCATAGCCAGTATGAAGGTAGTGCAGACCTCTGGCTGCCCCGATGCATATCTCCAGCCTCTGCTCCCAGCCCATACTGGGTAGATCTGACCCATACAAATGACTCTTGAGGTTCCCATTCTCCATGTACTCAAAAATTAGAATCATCTCGTTGTTTTCATCACAGTATCCAATCAATGAAACCAGATGCGGATGGCGGAACTGAGAGAGCATCTCAATTTCTGTTCGGAACTCTCTAAGACCTTGTCGGGACTCAGAATTAAGCCTTTTCAGAGCCACCTTTGTGCCATCACACAAAACACCCCTGTAAACATTTCCAAAGCCACCTTTTCCAATGACCAAACTCTCATCAAAGTCGTTAGTTGCTTCTTGCAAAGCTGCAAAAGGAACTCGATAATTCTCAATAGGAACGCTATAATTCGAGTTTGAAGCATCATTTATGGAAGTTGTTCCCTTTGAATGCTTGCTTCCCATGGTGTATAGAGTGGAGTGCCACCGTTAACAGATAAAGGAATCCATATGTTTGACTGGGCAAAGAAGCTCCCGGCTATTTCCTGAAGTAAAATCAAATACTCGGGATTAAATCTCATGATCGAAAGGTTGAATACAGATACTATGAAGAAAAAAAATTAAAATTATCCCTAACAAAGAATCGCAAGTATAATAGAAGCTTCTAGATGAAAAAGCACGAATACGTAAGCAAAACAGATGATTGAGGAAGCGGATTTTACCAGAACAGTGGAGATTGGAGAAGATGACAGAGTGGGAAGTCTTACTGTGCAGGGGGGCTTTGGATAGTTATTGTGTGTCTCTCCCTCTCATCTCTCTCGGGAGAACTGTAAGAGTGAGAATTGAAAACACAAATATCTCATTACCCCTAAATAGGCAAAATTTAAGAAAATTTACAGAAACGTACACGTGACAACTAAATAATTATATTTCTCCCATATATCTTTAAATGGTAAATACCTTAAATTACCCCTAAACTAAACTCAAATTATTAGTATCCTTCCTAAACTATGTCCGATCTTAATTACCCCTCTCAACTTGGTCTTTTGAGGGTCATTACCCTCCTAGACGTTGATGTGGCAAAAATTATAGGTACACTCACCTGCCACGTGGATTTTTCTATCTATGTGGCAATTTTTCTTTTTTTGAAAAATAATTTTTTTCACCTTTATAAGAATATTATTTTTTAGATAATTTTTTTGAATAAAATTTATAATAAAACTTGAATATAACTACATTATTTAGTCTAAATATTTTTATTTTGCCAAAACTAATAAATTTTAGTTAATCATTTTTTGAATTTGACATGAAAATAAAGATTTATGAAATTAAAATAAATAGTCAAGGCATCTAAAAGTTATAAAAAATACATAGTTGAAATAAATAGTCATTGTATCAAAAGAATAAATAAAACGAGTGTACATTTGCACTTGTAATTTCTTGCAACTATACACTCTTTTTATTTCTTCTTTTGATGTAATGACTATTTATTTCAACTGTATTTTTTCTTACCTTTTTAGGTTAATTATGTAAGAAAAAAATATAGTACAGTAATTTATAGCTATATAAATATTTATAGCCAAATAGTTAATTTCAAACTATATATTTTTTATAACTTTTTAGATGCCTTTGACTATTTATTTCAATTGTATAAATATTTATTTTTAGGTCAAATTCAAAAAATATTAACTAAAACTTTATTATTTTTGACCAATTAAAAACATTTAACCTAAATAATGCAGTTCTATCCAAGTTTTATTATAAATTGTATTCGAAAAAAATTATCTAAAAAGTAATATTCTTAAAAAGGTAAAAAAAATTATTTTTCAAAAAAAATGCCACATAAATAGAAAAATCCACGTGGCAGGTGAGTGTACCCATACTTTTTGTCACGTCAGCGTCAGGGGGGTAATGACTCTCAAAAGGCCAAGTTGAGGGGGTAATTAAGACCGGACATAGTTCAGGGAGGATATTTATAATCTAAGCCAAGTTTAGGGGTGATTTATACTATTTTGCTATCCTTAAACCATAAAGCTTGTACCTATAATCACGCACCCAGTGCATTTATTTCCTTAAGGTATAATAGCCTCATAAATACTTGTACTTTTTCGCGTTTGTCATCCCGGTCCTTGTACTCAACAAAGTTTCATCTAGACACTTATAATTATTCAAAATCAATATTCTAAACCCCTCTTCCGCATGTGTTCTTCAAACGTCCTGACGTGGATGCCACATTAGTATCCCCATCAAATTTAATTTATTATTTAATATTTCTTTTCATTCCACCATCACGTTCCTCCACACTCACCATCTTTATTCTTTCACAATTCACCATACATTTATTACCAACTTTAAAATAGTCTACTAAGTAACATTACAATGTTATGATACGAATAATGAGAGAAAATTTATGTAACTCTTATTTTCCATCAGTAATGAGATTTTCTATTCTTTTTTCTTTTTCTTTTTTCTTTTTTCTTTTTCTTTTTCAACTTAACTATTAAAAATTGTCGTACCAACACCTGCAACTCATTTCCGATCACCCTTCAACTAAAATACTTTTTCACATCCAATACTTCATCATAGCAGCACTAATCAACTACAAAAAAAAAAGAATCGATCCAAAATGATCCTAAAAACTATCCAAAATTCGTTGCATTAGTAGCTTTGGGGGGAGGGGGGAGGAGAAAATCGGGATTTAGAAAAGAACTTTCTTTCCAATTTGGGAACGTTAGGATCTGGGGCGAAAATGGGAGATTTAGAAAATAATTTTCTTCATAAATTATTACCAATTTGAAAAAAAAAATTAATCTGGGGCGACGAAGAACATTTGTGGCGGATGGGAGGTGGTGGAGTGGTTGTATTGTTGTTGGATTATGGGTTAAAATGGGGGAGATATAAGAAGAAGGGAGGAGGAGAGAGAAGAATGGGGAAGGGGGAGATGAAAAAACGTAAAGAGAAAGTACTTTTCTTTGTATTTAACTTTTTGTTCTTTTCCATTTTTAATTATTTTAATTATTTTTTGTTTTAAATAATTATACTTACACTCCGTATATGCGTGAAATGCACGTATTTTATCCAGCTCAGTTGTTAAGTTGCCACATAGACCCGGTCAACAGTCAGAAGAGTTTAGAATATTGATTTTGAATAAATATAAGTGTCTGGATGAAACTTTGTTGAGTGCAAGGACCGGGATGACAAACACGAACAACTACAAGTGTTTATGAGGCTATTCTGCCTTTCTTTAATGAAAACTTTCCTAGTGCTTTTTAACATTTTTTTCCTATATTTTCTCTTGAAACCAATCCTTGACAATAGGGGTGTGCATTTGATTTATCGATTCGATTTTGACCCTTATCGATAATTACTTATCGATTATGGATTTGTACATATTCTTATCGTTATCGTTTCAATAAGTTTTTGATTTTTTCGATTTCAATTTATCAATTTTTGGGGCTTATCGATTACACCAATAAGATAATTTGCGGGATTCTACGGAAAGTATTTCGCTGTAACACACCTAACTACTATGGACAAACAAACAACAACAACAACAACCAGTATAATCCCACTTAATGGGGTCTGGGGAGGGTGGTGTGTACGCATACCTTACCCCTACCCTGGGATAGAGAAGTTGTTTCCAAATATGGACAAAAAGAAGCTAAAATAAGACGAACATCGTTTATAACATAAAAATTGTGTCAACAAGCATATGCAATGAAACTAAAGTAATGGATCAAATGTATGCACCAACACTCCAACGATATAAAAAAATACATCATCACGACTAATTTTCTTTTCCATTAATTTGAACTCCATTCCCTTGAGCTTTAAATATGATCATTCCTTAAATGTGGTGGAGGAAATAATAGAGTTAGGGGCTTAGGATAAAGGAAAGGGTATTATAGAATAAGGGAGATTTTTTTTTTTGGTATATCTTATACCAGAAGAGGACAAATCGAAATCGAAATTGATAACTCGATAAGGAAAATATCAAAATCAAAATTGATAAATGGATATCGATAAACCGATAACAAATAATCTATTCGATTTATCGATAAACCGATTCGAATGCACACCTCTACTTAACATATTTAGTGCCCATTTGGACATAAAACTTGATGGAAGATTCTTCCAAAAGAAATTCATTTTTTCGAGCGTTTGTTCATAAAATTTTCAATTATCGCTTGAAGATGCATTTTGAAAATTTTCGAAAATTTGAAAAACTGCAAAAAACCGTTTTTCAGAATTTTCACTCAAATCACTCACAAAACTTCAAAAACAACTCATACTTAAATTTATGACCAAATATAACTCTAAATTTCAAATACCATTTTTACTTGGAAAAAAAATTCACTATTTTTTTCAAATTTCACAATTCTTATGTCCAAACGCCTACTTAAATGATAATGGGTGTGTTTGGTATGAAGGAAATATTTTTCTAGAAATATTTATATGGAAAATGAGTGGTTTATCACTTATTTTTTCTTGTTTGGTTGGTGAGTGAAATTTTTTTTCGGAATATATTTCTAGTATTTGGTTAGATAGTAAAAAAATAGTTTTTATTGTATTGTGTGTACGCCTTCCAAGTCCACATGTTTCCTTGTCCCTCCCCTGCCCAAATAAAATGAAAATTCTCATTCTCCTTTATCTATCTATAACATATAAAGAAAGTACTATTAATAATATTTTTACTTAGGGTGGGGTGGGGTGGGTGGGGTAGGGTCGAGGGTGGGGTTGGGTTGATAAGGTTGGTAGGGATGGGAAATAGGGTGGGGAAGGTTGAAAAAGAGTTTTGAAAAATATATTCCCTTCTCTTGATAGGGAAAATATTTTTCTCCAATTGAAGAAAAATGAGTTCATGAAGAAAATATTTAACGAGAGGCTGGAGGTCTGGAGACATACCCTTGAGTCTAAAAGTTTCAAGTTGAGAAGGACCAAGACACAATATTTGGAGTGCAAGTTCAGCAGAGTTACTCAGGAAGCGAACGTGGATGCGAGGCTTGACACTCAAGTCATTCTTAGGAGAGAGAGTTTTAAGTATCTGGGGTCTATGATTCAAAGTGACGGGGAGATAGATGATGATGTCACACATGGTGGATGAAGTGAAGACTCGCTTCCTGTATCTTATGCAATAAGAATGTGCCATTGAGACTTAACAGTAATTACTTCTACAAAGTAGTTGTTAGACCGACTATGTTATATGAGGTTGAGTGTTGGCCAGTCAAGAACTCCCATGTCCAGAAGATAAAGTTGCTGAAATGAGTATGTTGAGATAGATGTGTGGGCATACTAAGTTAGATAGAATTAGGAACAAAGTTATTAGGGACAAGGTGAGAGTGGCCCCCGTGGAGGATAAGATCCGAGAGTCGAGGCTTCAATGGTTTGGGCATGTTAAAAGAAGAAGCACAGATGCCCGTCAGGAGGTGTGAGAGGTTGTCATTGGGGGGTCAGAGGAGGAGTAGAGGTAGGCTGGTACTTGGAAGATGTGATCAGGCGGGACATGACACGCCTTGAGCTAACCGAGGACATAACCCTTAATAAGACAATATGGAGGTTGAGAATTAGGGTAGAAGATTAGTAGGCAGTCGAGTGTTTCCCCTTGTCTTCTTGTTTTCCTAGTATTACTGTTAGTATGGTATTATTTTATCCTTACATGGCTATTACTATATATCTTGTATTGTATTACTTATTATCAGTGCTTCTTTCATCCGGTATCTTGCTATCTTAGTCTTAGTTTTTTAAATATCTTATACTGTTATTACTTGATATCAGTGCTTCTTTCATTTTTTTTAAGCTGAGAGTCTATCGGAAACAACCTCTCTGCCCGTTCAGGGTAGAGGTAAGGCTGCATACATCTTATCCTCCCCGAATCTCACTTGTGGGAATACGTTAGGTCGTTGTTGTTGTTATTAGAATGTGGTAAAATAAGACAATAAGTCAGAGTCCCCCTCTCGCAGTGGAATAAGCAATCGGAAAAGCACATACTTTTTTCTGACAAACCAATACAAGCTGACTTTTAGTCACATCTTGGTTAAGTTAGCGTAGATAACTTGGACTGTTATATTAGTTATTAGTGAGCTGGTTAACTGGAACTCGTTATAGTTAGCTTAATGAGCAGGTTAGCTGGTGGATGAAATTACACTTGACATTCGTAAGATGAAGGTGTATGATGGTGGTGCAACTTTTATATTCAAATGTAAGGAATTGCTGGACTGTTATTTTAATGCAACTTTGAAAAGAATAAATGTATTTCTGACTTCAGATACAGTTCAACGGCATCCTTGGAAGATGTCAATGCTGTTTTATCATATGTTCTTATACAACTCATTTGTATTTGCACTCCTGTTCATTTATATTCATCCTTTGTGGTCCTGTTGGGTGCATGCAGTCTTATATAATGAACAGTCAAGAAAGCCTTCTTTTATATTAGTTCCTTCAAACCAGAGTCTTGAGAGCTTCATCTTTGGTGAGTAGCTGACTTTATTCTACAATTAAAATGTGTTTTTGCACAACTACTGTAGTGACTTTGTCGCATTATTAATTCTGTTTTTTGCATGAAATTGATAGAACTTAATTATTGTGTATGTTGATTTTGGGTGAAAAGATTTGACATCAGTATATGGATTGCAGAAGGTTTGGTCTACCTCCATGAAAACACTAAGACGAGGATTATTCATTGAGATGTAAAAGCCAGCAATTTGTTGTGGGATTCTAGTCTGAGTTAAAATTGCTGATGTTGGCCGGATAGATCCTTCCAAGAAGACAAGAGTCACATGAGCACTGCCATCGTGAGGACTTTGTTAGTGATTCTCTTCTTTCACATTTATATTATAGCTACAAAACTTAATGCTCATTAAATAACAGCCAGTTAGGTTACTTAGTTATCTCAGTCACTGGTTATTTTTTTTCATTTTTTTCCTTCATAGAGGATAATACATAGCCATATGATTTTTTCTATTGTAAGTTGATACTTAACCAGTGGTTATTTTTTCCTACAAAACTTTCATTTTTTCTATTGTAAGGTTTGAAGTTTGAACCAATTCTTGTATTTACTTCCAAAATATATAGATGGATGTAAAGTTTTTCCTCATCGGTTTAGCTGTTGCCTTATATTGTATGAAACAGGGATGGCAGCATTTTCAACATGGGAGAGTAGAGAAACTGTTTTGATCCAAATCTTATGTTGTACAACTACCACACTATCAATGTAAAAAAATGAGACTCTAAGAGTGGTACATGTCAGACTTGGTTCCGGGTTTAAGACCATCCGTGTCTAAGGCAATGAGGCATTGCAGATGCGAGTAAAGAAAGAAGAAGAGTTTCCTGCACCAACTAATCCTCCTTTTATAGATGAGAAAAGGATGGAGAAGGTGATTCAGCTTCAATTTGCCAGGATTTCTCACAGTTCTTTCTAGATGATGCTTCAGTGGCCTCAAACTGAGACATAACGTAAATCTGTGATAGAGTGAATTTGTGCATCTCAGGTATCTTCTTGCCTCTTGTTCCTCTTTGCACACTCTGGAAGCAGATGTTTCGTTTGCAACAAGTTGCTTTTATCATTGTAATAGTGAAGTGTTTGACAAATCCTTGAGGCAGTTTATTAATGTTACACAAGTAGATAGACATTACCAGGAGAGAAATAAGAGAGATTTGACTGCTCATGGTTTTAATCAGATTAGAAAATACAGAGTACTGTTTTTGAAGAATGGGGAAGTTGAGTTCTGTTTTTGAAGAATGGGGGTGTTGCTTTTTGCTCATTCTGAATCATCTCTGTATAATCTTATTCTGTAATTGTTGATTCCGGTTTATCCATTAGTCATTCCGCTGATCTTTTCCATCAAGATTCTTGGAAGTATCTGCTCCGCCTTTGAATGTAGTAATCCAAGTAAATTACGCCAACAATAGTCAGTAGTTTAGGCTTTTGGCTTGAAAATTACGCCACATCTTTAGGTGAATGCATGCATCAGAATGCTGAAGTTCACTAAAATCAGTTGCTGCTTCTCATTCAGTTTTGGATGTCCTATCAAAGAATAAAAAGAAACAAGTGGGACAAATTAAGATGTTGCCCATTTGTTGTTGTGATTCTAGTTATGCCACTTTTGTTTAAGAATGAAGCTGCTTTATGATATATGTATTCTTGAAGATGTTCCGGTTCATAATTTTCTGATCAAGATGATGAAGAGTTGTGATTTTCCCAGCAACAAGTTACATCTTCTTCACCTTTTTTTGGATCTTTTGACATAATATTTTGTGTATTATGAATCAAAGCTGGAAAAGGATTTTGAAATACAGTTGGTTTCACATCCAAATCTGGTTGTGTGCGGGCACATGGGCTCTTACATGTTAACTTGGTCTGTAATCAGCCTAAAGTAAATGTTTTCTACTATTACAAACAAAATTGGAACAGACAGAAATCAGTGAACGCACAACTGAAAATGTCTCTATGCCCTATGTGGATCGTAGAGAAATATTTTGAAGGGATGGCTAAAGTTTAGCCCAAATGTGTGGGGGATGGCTGGAGGGCACGTTTTGTGATCACAGGTGGTGGAGGGATAATACATTGAGTATTAGTTTCCCAAACACATACAGAATTCCATGCCATAAGGAGATGACAGTTCATTGAGTCTGAAGATTACAAATTTGACTGTTTGACAAGTGTTTTGGACTTGAGGTTTAGGAGTAACTTCCAGGACTGGGAGGTGGCAGAGTTCCAAAGCCTAATTGATTTTTCCATAAACAAGGCACACCACAGGATAGCCACAGTGTAAGGAGGTGGGGGCAGGAAATAATGGAGTTCTCTCTGTTGCTTTTTTTTTTATTAAGAAAAGCTTCAGTGAGGGAGGTGGTTGCCTTTCCGTATAGCTTTATTTGGATCCCTAAAGTACCGAGGAAGGTGCATATTTTCACTAGGTTAGTAGCAAGCGGATGATCTTGAGGGTTGAGAATTTGAGAAGAGGATGGTTACTTTTTTTTTTTTTTACTCGCGTCAGTGCCTAAATCATCAAATTCTAGGATTGGAAATAAAGGAGAAGAATCAGCTGGCTTGGTTTAAAGGGAAACGCATCTTCTTTGAAGATAACATCCCCGCTAACAAACAACACTTCAATTGTAAATCATTGAGTATGTATCCATTCCGAGAAGAAGAGAAATAATAAGCTGAGTAGAATGAGGAATGAAAATTTGTACAAAATACCTGCTCGAGATGCTGTAACGTTTCACTAGTTTCTCCTTGATCATATGCTCCTCTTGTCCATCAAAAATTGAAGTAACCTCTCAGTCAGTTAGGCGCTTTAGTACATGTGCTCGCCCTTCATATTTGGCTTCTATTTTAAGTGTTCCTGTATGCGGTATTTCTTTCATATTGATGAAGAAGAAGAATCATAATGTTGCAGGTTTGTAGGATCACTGGAGTGGTGACACTTGCTAAAAACAAATTCGCATATTAATGGATCCTTGACAAACAAACGCCCTAGCTCAGTGTAGGAAGCTCATGTCAAACGTTGTAAATTAAAGCATGTGACCATATGATAATGGCTGAGAAAAAAACACTGTTAAGGTTGACACATGGATGAATACACTGAGCAAACAAAGAGACTGACCAAAAAGGATGTAACTTCACCGTCCCAAACCTATCATTTGTTAAGAAAAACATTTCATGAGAATGGGAAATTGTATTTATATTATTAATACTGTGTAATTGAAAGAGAAGTATCAAAATAACCATATTACCGAATCAACCCTGCCATCCCTATTGGCTATTGCTAATTAATGGAAAATAAGGGAACAAAAGAAGCTTTGATGTTACATTTTACTTTATTTCGCAGCCACTAATACTGCAGTATCACTCAGTATCTCAAACATATAAAACATCCAGAGAAATGTGAAGGCCCATCATCTCAGAAGAGGTATGCACCGCCAACTTCAATTTGCCTGTTTACAGGAAGAAAATGGATTACCATGATTTGGTATATGTACGAAAAAATCATGTTATCAGGTCTTCCCGAAGGGTGAAAATTGTTATGTTTTTAAAAGACTTTTCAGTGACATGGTATTAATGGAATGATTTCATATGTATGGAGAAATTCTTAGAAACCATATACAACATGCGAAACAACCAGGGACACCCAATAAAATGAAAAGAAGATCCACAGAACTCGTAGAATAAACTGTTACAAAAACAAAATAATCAATCTTCATATGATGATGATCCATGAAAAAAAGTGGAATTCACAAACACCTAAGGATAGTATGTACCGTTTCACTTAGTTATCTACCATATGAGTAGGACTCATCATCAGAGAGAACACCCGAAATTGATGAGATCATCCAGATATGAGAAGCAGAAGCACTGGCACTAATATGACTGAAATCATTGACTTGCGGAGAGAGCTCGCCAATAGGGATGGTACTGTTTTCTTCAGGATTATCATGAATGACAGACTCTTGGAGATGAAGTGCATACTCCAGACTCCACAGCACATCACCCATTGATGGCCTATCTTCACCATAAATAGCTACGCATTTCTCTGCTGTTTCTCGAAACTTCCTGAGGGAATCTGGTCTTATTTTGCCCACAAGAGTGGGATCTATGATTTGTTCCAGTTGTCCCTTCTTCTTCATTGCCCATACAATTAAGTCGCCTACTGTAGGCCTAGCACAAAGAACTTCTAATAAAACAACACCGAAAGAGTAAACATCAGATTTTTCTGAAAGCCGTCCGTTTCTATAATATTCAGGATCAATGTAGCCAAGAGTTCCAACCACCCTTGTGCTAATAGTGTTTTGATCAAGCTCAAGCCCTGTCTTGGATACTCCAAAATCAGTAACTTTTGCCACAAAGTTCTCATCAAGCAATATGTTTGAGGACTTGACATCGCGATGTATAGCTGCATTGGCATAGCCAGTATGAAGGTAGAGCAGACCTCTGGCTGCCCCGATGCATATCTCCAGCCTCTGCTCCCAGCCCATACTGGGTAGATCTGACCCATACAAATGACTCTTGAGGTTCCCATTCTCCATGTACTCAAAAATTAGAATCATCTCGTTGTTTTCATCACAGTATCCAATCAATGAAACCAGATGCGGATGGCGGAACTGAGAGAGCATCTCAATTTCTGTTCGGAACTCTGTAAAACCTTGTCGGGACGCAGGATTAAGCCTTTTCAGGGCCACCTTTGTGCCATCACACAAAACACCCCTGTAAACATTTCCAAAGCCACCTTTTCCAATGACCAAACTCTCATCAAAGTCGTTAGTTGCTTCTTGCAAAGCTGCAAAAGGAACTCGATAATTCTCAATAGGAACGCTATAATTCGTGTTTGAAGCATCATTTATGGAAGTTGTTCCCTTTGAATGCTTGCTTCCCATGGCGTACGGAGTGGAGTGCCAACGTTAACAGATAAGGGAATCCATATCTTTGACTGGGCAAAGCTGCTCCCGGCTATTTCCTGAAGCAAAATCAAATACCCGGGAGTAAATCTCATGATCGAACGGTTGAATACAGATACTACTAAGAAAAAAATAAAATTATCCCTAACAAAGATAGAACAATCGCAACTATAATAGAAGCTTCTAGATGAAAAAGCACAAATACGTAAGCAAAACAGATCATTGAGGAAGCGGATTTTACCAGAACAGTGGAGATTGGAGAAGATGAGAGAGCGAGATGTCTTACTGTGCAGGGGGGCTTTGGATAGTTATTGTGCATCTCTCCCTCTCATCTCTTTCGGGGAAACTGTAGTGAGAATCGAAAACACAAATATCTCATTACCCCTAAACTTGGGCAGTTATCAACTGCATACTTCAACTCTTTGTAGTGCTAAGTATCCATTTTCTTAGAGGCCGCTTGGTTTGAGCGTATTGTAGAATCTTGGGCAAAAAAATAAATAGGCAAAACTTGAGAAAATTTCCAGAACCGTACATATGACAACTACAACAAAAACAATAATAACAACTTGTTATAAATATATAATATTATAGATGTTTGTAGTCTGTTGTGAATAAGCTTCCTGAAAAAGTTTATTCATATGGAGCTGCATCGTAAATATGTTTATCTATTTAGTACTATATTGAAAATAAGCTTCCCTAAGAAGCTTATCACTTCGGTACCCGGTTACGGATAAACATTACCCCGGTAGAAGATTATCCATATTGGGTATAATAAACTTATCCTTTCGGTATCCGGTTATGGATAAATATTATTGTCGGTAGAAGATTATCCATATTGGGTATAATAAGTTTATCCTTTCAGTATCCGGTTATGGATAAATATTACTGTCGGTAGAAGATTATCCATATGGGTATAATAAGCTTATTCTTTCAGTATCCGGTTATGGATAAATATTACTGTCGGTAGAAGATTATCCATATCGGTATAATAAGCTTATCCTTTCAGTATCTGGTTATGGATAAATATTACTTTTAGTATAAGATTATCCATATCTAGTATAGTAGCAGCTTACACAACAGCTTACAATAGCAGCTTACACATGAGCTTTCTTTCTTCTATAAATAGAAGGGTTTTCATTTTATTATGTACATCAGTTTGAATTCGAATAATATATCAGTTTCTCTCTATACTTGTCTTTACTTTACAGTCTTTATTTTATAACACGTTATCAGCACGAGACTCTGCCATCTCGAGCAAATATTTTGAAAGTATCCGAGGTAAGAACTTTCTTTTCCTAAATAATGTCAAATCTTTCTAAACTTGAATTTGTAGCCCTGGATATATCGGGCAAAAGCTATATGTCTTGGGTGCTTGATGCTGAAATTCATCTTGATGCGATTGGTCTAGCAGACACCATCAGTGATAAAAATCAGGCATCAAACCAAGATCGTGCCAAAACAATGATATTCCTACGCCATCATCTTGATGAAGGCCTCAAAATGGAATATCTTACTGTTAAGGATCCATTCATACTGTGGAATAATTTAAAAGATAGATATGACCACCTGAAGACGATCGTTCTTCCACAGGCACGATATGATTTGACTCATCTAAGGCTACAAGATTTTAAATCTATTTGTGAGTATAATTCTGCTATGTTCAGAATTATATCCCAACTAAAATTATGTGGTGATAATGTTACTTATTATGATATGTTGGAGAAAACTTTCACCACTTTTCATGCCTCGAATATACTCATGCAGCGGCAATATCGAGAGATGGGATTTAAAAGGTATTCTGAACTTATCTCACATCTTCTTATAGCCGAACAACATAATGGGCTATTAATGAAAAATCATGAAAGTCGACCTACTTCTTCTTGTCCATTCCCTGAAGTGAATGAGACGAACTTCCACCAAGCCAAACATGGAAGAGGTCGTGGCCACAGTCGTGGTCATGGCCGTGGTCGGGGAAGAAATCTCAATCATGGTAATAATAATGCACCAAAGAACCCTCATCGCCACCAGCAGTGGAAAAGGAAGGAACAAAAGCATGAAGCGGTGCAAACACCTGTGAAGGAAAAGGGCACTGGTCACGTACATGTCGTACGCCAAAGCACCTGGTTGAGCTTTATCAAGCCTCCTTGAAAAAGACAGAGAAAAATGTTGAAGCAAATTTTATCTCTCAAGATAATTTTGACTTCATGCATTTAGATGTAGCTGATTACTTTGCACTCCCAGAAGGAGAAACAAGTCATGTAATCGGTAGTGAATCTGTAGAAATATAAATATTTTAATTTTTGTTGTTTGTAATAGATAGTATAGTCATGTGGTTATTGTACATAAATAAAAGTTATGTTTTGATAATATATTTTATTTATGTCATTTTGAAGAATATGGATAATCCTCAAATTATGTTAGGATCAAAGACAAATCATGAAGATATTTGTGTTATTGATAGTGGAACAACTCATGCCATATTCAGGGATCAGAAATACTTTTCTTATTTGCATAAGGAAAAAGCAAATGTTTCAACAATTTCTGGTAATATAAGTTTGATTGAAGGCTCCGGAAGAGCCGTTATCTTTTTGTCTAAGGGAACAAAACTTATTATAGATAATGTATTATTCTCCTCCAAGTCCCGAAGAAACTTGTTGAGTTTTATAGATATCCGCCGAAATGGGTATCATGTTGAGACAATAAATGAAATGAACATGGAATATCTTTGTATTATAAAGAATATTTCCGGCCAGAAATGCATTGTAGAAAAGTTACCAACTTTATCTTCTGGCTTATACTATTCAAAAATTAGTACAGTTGAAGCACACTCTATCGTAAACCGGAAGTTTACGGTTTCAAATACTTTTGTGCTTTGGCATGGCCGTTTGGGCCATCCTGGATCAATAATGATGAGACGAATTACTGAAAATTCGAGTGGGCATCCGTTAAAGAACCTGAAGATTCTTACGAATGACGAATTTTCTTGTGATGCTTGTTATCAAGGCAAACTAATCACTAGACCATCACCAATGAAGGTTGGCATTGAATCCCCTGCCTTTTTAGAGCGTATACATGGGGATATATGTGGACCTATTCACCCACCAAGTGGGTTATTTAGATATTTTATGGTCCTAATAGATGCATCTTCAAGATGGTCTCATGTGTGCCTATTATCATCTCGCAACCTCGCGTTTGCAAAGCTATTAACCCAAATAATTCGATTAAGGGCACAATTCCCAGATTATCCTATAAAGGCTATTCGCCTTGATAATGCTGGAGAATTCTCATCTCAAGTTTTTGATGATTATTGTTTATCAGTTGGGATAAAAGTTGAACATCTTGTAGCTTATGTTCATACTCAAAATGGCCTTGCAGAGTCATTTATTAAACGCCTACAATTGATAGCAAGACCACTACTTATGAAAACGAAATTGCCCACTACTGTTTGCGGACATGCTATCTTGCATGCAACATCACTTATCCGTCTCAGACCGATACATTATAATAAATATTCTCCGTCACAATTAGTTTTTGGTCATCAACCAAATATTGCCCATTTACGAATTTTCGGATGTGCTGTATATGTGCTAGTAGCACCACCACAGCGCAGTAAGATGGGACCACAGAGAAGGATCGGAATATATGTTGGGTTTGAATCACCCTCTATTATTCGCTACCTTGAACCATTGATAGGAGATTTATTTACTGCTCGATTTTCAGATTGTCGGTTTGATGAAACAAATTTCCCACAATTAGGGGGAGAGAAAAAGGAAATCAAAAGAGAAATTGTGTGGAAAGTTTCATCATTATCTCACTTTGACCCACGCAACCCTATATGTAATTAGGAGGTCCAGAAGATCATCCATTTACAGAATATAGCAAATCAAATGCCAGACGCATTTACTGATTTGAAAAGGATAACTAAGTCACATATCCATGCAGAGAATGTGCCTATCCGAATTGATGTTCCAGTAGAACCATCTACTAGCATGAAAGCTAGTGAACCTAAAGCACGCCTCAAGCGTGGTAGACCTTTGGGTTCTAAGGATCGAAATCCTCGAAAAAGAAAATCGGCAAATGATAAAAAAGATACCATGAAGGGATCTCCTGAAGAGACCCAAGATCTAATTAGTTCTGATATTCCTGAAGAAATCAACGAACCCGAAGCTCATGTAAGTGAAGAACTTTTAATACGTTCGACCGATGATGGGATTAATTTAAATCGTTCTGAAATAATGGTGGATAATATTTTTGTAAATAATGTCGCACTTAATATTATGCAATATAGCGAGGATCTTGAACCTCGATCTGTCGAAGAATGTCAACAAAGATTTGATTGGCCAAAATGGCAAGAGGCAATTCAATCAGAATTGAAGTCACATGCTAAAAGAGAGGTATTTGGACTAGTTGTCCAAACACCTACTGGTATAAAACCAGTTGGTCATAAATGGGTTTTTGTGCGAAAAAGAAATGATAAAAATGAAGTTGAAAGATATAAAGCTCGCCTTGTTGCACAAGGATTCTCACAACGACCTGGAGTCGATTTTAATGAAACATATTCACATGTTATGGATGCCATAACATTTCGATATCTCATCATTTTAGCACTACATGAAAAGCTTGAAATACATCTAATGGATGTAGTTACAGCTTATCTGTACGTTTCACTTGATAATGAAATTTATATGAAAATTCCTGAAGGATTTAAAATGCCTGAAGCAAAATCTCAGGAAATGTATGCAATTAGATTACAAAGATCTTTGTACGGTTTAAAGCAATCCGGGCGCATGTGGTATAATCGCCTTAGTGAATATTTACTGAAAGAAGGTTACATAAATGATGTTGTTTGTCCATGTATTTTTATAAAGAAAATGGCATCAGAATTTGTTATACTTGCTGTTTATGTTGATGACATAAATCTTGTTGGAACTCCAGAAGAGCTCCAAAAGGCACTTGAATATCTTAAGAAAGAATTTGAGATGAAAGATCTTGAAAAGACTAAACTTTGTCTTGGTCTGCAAATTGAACATTTAGCAGAAGGGATCTTTATCCATCAATCTGCCTATATATAAAGGGTCTTAAAACGCTTTTACATGGACAAAGCACACCCATTGAGTACACCAATGGTTGTTCGATCACTTGAAGTGAATAAGAATGTGTTCCGACCTCCATAAGAGGACGAGGAACTCCTTGGTCCCGAAGTACCGTATCTCAGTGCAATTGGTGCACTAATGTATCTTGCGAATGCTACAAGGCCTGACATAGCATTTTCTGTTAATTTACTAGCAAGATATAGTTCTTCTCCTACACGGAGACATTGGAACGGTATTAAGCATATATTGCGATATTTAAAGAGAACTCTTAATATGAGTTTGTTTTATACTAATAAAGATAGTGCAGATCTTGTTGGTTATGCAGATGCAGGTTATTTATCTAATCCCCATAAAGCTCGATCTCAAACCGGATATGTATTTACGTATGGAGGTATTGTCATATCATGGCGCTCCACAAAGCAATCTATTGTTGCTACTTCTTCAAGTCACGCTGAGATAATAGCTATTCATGAAGCAAGTAGGGAATGCGTATGGTTGAGATCAATAATTCATTTTATTCGAGAAAATGTGGTTTGGAATGTGAAAAAAGACCCACAATTTTATACGAAGACAATGCTGCATGCATAGCCCAATATGGGATGATTTATAAAAGGAGATAGAACGAAGCACATTTCACCAAAATTATTCTACACACATGACCTTCAGAAAAATTGTGACATTGATGTGCAACAAATCTGTTCAAGTGATAATCCAGCAGATTTATTCACTAAACCTTTGCCAACTTCAACTTTTGAGAAGATGGTATTCAAGATTGGAATGCGAAGACTCAAATATTTGAAACAAGATTTCCATCAGGGGGAGTAAAATATGCGATGCACTCTTTTTCCCTTACTAAGATTTTTTCCCATGGGGTTTTCCTTATATGGTTTTTAATGAGGCACCTAGCAATGCGTATTACTAAATATGCGTACTCTTTTTCCTTCACTAGGATTTTTCCCACGTGTTTTTTCCTAGTAAGGTTTTAATGAGGTACATTATCTTTTAAAGAACATCCAAGGGGGAGTGTTATAAATATATTATATTATGGATGTTCGTACTCCATTGTGAATAAGCTTCCTGGAGAAGTTTATTCATATGGGGTTGCGCCGTAAATATGTTTATCTATTTAGTACTATATTGGAAATAAGCTTCGTGAAAAAGCTTATCACTTCGGTACCCGGTTACGAATAAACATTACCCCCGGTAGAAGATTATCCATATTGGGTATAATAAGCTTATCCTTTTAGTATCCAATTATGGATAAATATTACTGTCGGTAGAAGATTATCCATACTGGGTATAATAAGCTTATCCTTTCAGTATCCGGTTATGGATAAATATTACTTCCGATAGAAGATTATCCATACCAGGTATAATAAGCTTATCCTTTCAGTATCTGGTTATGGATAAATATTACTTTTAGTATAAGATTATCCATATCTGATATAGTAGCAGCTTGCAATAGCAGCTTACACATCAACTTCTTTTCTTCTATAAATAGAAGGGTTTTCATTTCATTATGTACATCAGTTTGAATTCGAATAATATATCAGTCTCTCTCTATACTTGTCTTTACTTTACAGTCTTTATTTTATAACAAACTCTGTATAATTTCAAGAACAACTAAATAATTATGTTTCTCCTATATTTCGTTAAGCCATGTGCCTATAATCACGCACCTCCATTAATTTCTTAATGAAAACTCTCCTAATGCTTTTAAATATTTTTTCCTATATTTTCTTTTGAATCCTATCATTAACATATTTAGTGTCCATTTGGACATAAATTTTGATGGAAGATTCTTCCAAAAAACAAAATTTAAAAAAATCAGTGTTTGTTCATAAAATTTTCAATTATTGCTTGATGATGCATTTGAAAATTTTCGAAACTTTGAAAAACTGCAAAAAATCGTTTTTTAAATTTTTTACTCAAATGACACACAAAACTTCAAAAATGACTCATACTGAAAATTACGATCAAACATAACTATAAATTTCAAATATCATTTTCACTTGAAAAGAATTTTACTATTTTTTTAAATTTTACAATTCTTATGTCCATACACCTACTTAAATGATAATGGGTGTGTTTGGTAGGAAGGAAAATATTTTCCATAAAAAATATTTATGTAAAAAACGAGTGATTTATCACTTGTTTTTTCTTATTTTGATTGGCGAGTGAAAAATATTTTCCGAAATATATTTTTATTATTTGGTTAGATAGTAAAAAATAATTTTTTATTGTACTGTCTTTAGTCTTTACCCCTTCCAAGTCCACATGTTTCCTTGTCCCCACACCACACTCCCACCCCCTCAACCCCCGCCCAAATAAAAATAAAATACTCATTTGTTAGAAATGTAAAAAAATCTATCTATAACACATAAAGAAAGTACTATTAATAATATTTTTATATAGGGTGGGATGGGGGTGGGGTGGGTAGGATAGGGTGGGCGGGGATGGGGTCGATGGTGGTGGTGGGTTGATGGGGGTTGGTAGGGCTGGGGAATAGGCTGGGGAAGATTGAAAAAGAGTTTGAGAAAATATTTTCCCTTCTCTTGATAGGGAAAATATTTTTCTCCAATTAGAGAAAAATGAGTTCATGAGAAAAATATTTTTCAAAATAAGCCAACCAAAAATGTGATTCATACCTAACACACCCAACATTTTTTTCCATTTTTATTGGAAACTAATTCATTCCATAACCATTTTTTTTTATTTATATATGGTTCTTTTTACTAGAAAAAAAAGTACTATTGCTTTTTTATACAACATAAACTCTAGCGAAAGCATACATTTTATATTTTTTTAAAAATAAAATACATATATTTTATGAAAAATGTAATATATATTTGAGGTATATATATATATACCTCAAATATACATTACATATATATATATATACTCCAGAACTGAGAAGTAAACTGAACACCCCTATCTGAGATAATAGACGCTGGAACCCCATGCAATCGGACAATCTCTCGGACAAAGATCCCTGCCAGCCGCTCTGAATAATAGGTAGTGCATACCGGAATGAAGTGCACGGACTTGGTCAGCCTGTCCACAATCACCCAAATCGAATCGAACTTCTTCAAAGTCCGAGGGAGACCACTCACAAAATCCATAGTAATTATCTCCCACTTCCACTCTAGCATAATCATCCGCTGAAGTACACCACCCGGCCTCTGATTGTCGTACGATAGTTGAGACACCGAGCCCCAAACCCTACTATATCCTTTTTTATCCTTATCCACTAATTGTGCTGTCTCAAATCCTGATACATCTTCGTGACACCCCTGTGGATAGAATACCGTGAGTTGTGGACCTCCTCCAATATCATCTCCCGAAGCCTATCCACATTGGGCATGCAAATTCGGCCTTGCATCCTCAGTACACCATCATCATCAATAGTCACATCCCTGGCATCATCATGCTGAACCCTGTCCTTAAGGACAAGCAAATATGGATCATCACACTGGCGCTCTCTGATGCAATCATATAAGGAAGACCGAGAAACCACACAAGCTAAACCCGACTGGACTCCAAAATTTCTAGTCTCACCAACCGATTGGTCAAAGCCTGAACATCAGCTGCAAAGGGCCTCTCCCTAACTAGAAAGTGTACCAAACACTCCATACTAACTACCTTCTGGCTCAAAGCATCGGCCACTACATTGGCCTTCCCTAGGTGATACAGAATGGTGATATCATAGTACTTAAGCAACTCTAGCCATCTCCGCTGCCTCAAATTAAGCTCGTTTTGCTTGAACATATGCTGAAAACTGCGATGATCGGTGAATACCTCACAAGATACACCATACAAGTAGTGCCGCCAAATCTTTAAAGCATGAACTACAACAGCCAACTCTAAATCATGTACAGGGTAGTTCTTTTCGTGGGGATTCAACAGACGAGAAGCATAAGCAATAACTCTACCCTCCTACATCAATACACATCCAATCCCAACTCTCGATGCATCACAATATACGGTATAAGAACCTACAGTTGAGGGCAAAACCAATACTGGAGCCGTGGTCAAAGCTGTCTTGGGCTTCTAAATGCTCTCCTCGCACTCATCCGACCACACAAATGGAGCACCCTTCTGAGTCAACTTGGTCAAGAGCGATGCAATAGAGGAAAATCCCTGAACAAACCAACGATAATAACCCACCAACCCAAGGAAATAATGAATCTTTGTGGCTGAGGTCGGTCTAGGACAACTCTGCACCACCTCTACCTTCTTTGGGTCGACCTGAATACCCTCGCTGAATAGAAGTGCCCTAAGAAAGCTACTGAGCTGAGCAAAAACTCACACTTGGAGAACTTTGCATAAAGCTTCTCCCCCCTCAGTCTCTATAATACAAATTGGAAATGATGCGCGTGCTCCTTTTGGCTACGCGAGTACATCAGAATATCATCAATAAAAATGATAACAAATTAATCCAGATATGGTCAAAATACACTGTTCATCAGATGCATGAACACTTCTGGGGCATTAGTCATCCCAAAGGACATAATAAGAAACTCATACTGCCCAAATCTAGTCCTTAAAGCAGTATTCATATGTCTGAATCTCTGATCTTCAACTTGTGGTAGCCTGAACGGAGATCAATCTTGGAGAATACCATTGCTCCTTGGAGTTGGTCAAACAAATCATCAATGCGAGGCAGGGGATACTTGTTTTTTACTGTTATTTTGTTCAATTGCATGTAGTCAATGCACATTCCCATTGCGCCTCTTTCTTTTTCACAAACAAAATCGGTGCACCCCATGGTGACACACTCAGCCGAATGAACCCCTTATCTATGAGCTCCTGAAGCTTACAATTCAATTATTTTAACTCTGTTGGTGCCATACGATATGGAGCAATGGAAATGGGTTGAGTGCTCGGAACCAGGTCAATACAAAAATCAATGTCCCTGTCTGATGGCATGCCCAGCAGGTCAGCAGAAAACACATCTGGAAACTCCCTCACAACTGGAACCAAATCAATGCTAGGAGTCTCAGATCCAACATCCCTCACAAAATCCAAATATGATAGACAAACCTTCCCAACCATACGCCGGGCCTTGAGGAAATAAATCACCCTACTAGGCACATAGTCAATTATACCACACCACTCGATCTTCGGAACACCCGGTATAGCAAGAGTGATTATCTTAGCATGACAGTCCAGAATAGCATTACATAGAGATAACCAGTCCATGCCCAAGATAACATCAAAATCTTCCATGCTTAATAGCAATATATCAACTCGGGTCTCCAGACCCCCAATAGTCACCAAACACGACCGATATATAGGGTCTACAATAATAGTATCACCCATCGAGGTAGATACATGCATAGGTAAGGCTAGACACCCTCACGTCGTACCCAAATGACGAGCAAAATATGAAGACACATAAGAATAGATGGAACCTGGATCTAATAAGACTGAGGCATCCCTGTGGCAGACTGAGATAATACCTGTAATAATGGCATCTGGAGCAATGGCATCTGTCCTCCCTGAAGAGCATAAAAGCGAGCCTGACCACCACCCGATCGACCTCCCCCTCTAAGGCGACCCTTGGCAGCCTGACCCTCACCCCTAGATGGTAGGGTGGGTGCTGAAGAAACTGGACCAGAAGATGAGGGCTGACCCCTCTACAGAGATGAGCTAGCGACTTGACGAGAGCACTTCCTCCACATATGCCTAAACTCTATGCACTCATAAAAACTCTCGAGCGTTGCGGTCTGGGACTGAAGGGAACCCCTCACACCGGAGTGACTAGCCGATGCACTCGGCCTAGAAGAACCCAGAGCAGATGGAGCACGAGATGAACTCTGTGTTGGAAGAGCGGTGAGAGATGGCTGACCCTGCTGAAAACCTTGATAACCACTACCTGATGATGCAGCGCGATACACGGAGCGGGCCGACTGAGGAGGCCTGAAAGAATGACCTCTACCCTGCTAGAACTGCCTCCTAGACGGAGCACCACTGAAGCTACTAGAACTTCGAGGCCTCTTGGCCTCCCTCTCCTCTATATCATGATGGCGAGCCGTCTCAATATCACAAGCAATATCAATTGCATCCTCAAAGGAAATACCCAAAACTCTCTCTTGAGTCATCAGAACAAGAAGGTGATACTTAAGTCCATCCACAAACCTATTGATCCTCTCCCTATCGGTCGGAACTATCCAGAAGGCATGACGGGCCAACTCAGAAAATCTTGCCTCATACTGGGTCACAGTCATATCTCCCTGTCGAAGCCACTCGAACTGCCTAAGCAACTCCTCTCTCTAAGACTACGGTACACACTTCTCCAGAAAGAGAGTGGAGAACTCCTGCCATGTCAAAGGCACTACACCTGCCGGCCTACGCTACTCATACACCTCCCACCAAGTGATGGCAGCCCCAGTGAACTGAATATCAGTGAATGCTACTCCACTCGACTCCAAAATCCCTGACGTCCGAAGCATACACTCACACTTGTTGAGAAAACCCTAGGCATCCTCGCCCTAAGCACTACTTAAAACTGGAGGTTGGAGCCTACTGAACCTCTCAAGATGATGTTGCTCATCAGTGGCATAGCTAGAACCACAAAGTCCTGAACATGTGCAACCGGCTGAGCTGGAGCTGCTCCCACTCTCTACAATCCTTGCTCTACCTGCTCAGGTGTGCGAGAAGTGGGGGTCTGACTGCCTCCCCCGGCCTTAGAAGTAGATGCTAAAACTGCCTAAGCCAGGCCAGTGCAAATTGATAATATCTGAGCCAAGGCCTCCTGAAGACCCGGAATCACAATGGGCACCGCCGATGCTTGAACATGTGCTACTGTAATGTCTACAGCTAGAGCCTGATCTTGAGCCAGGGCAACCAGTGGAGCAACAGGTGGTGCCCACACGGCTCTGCCTCTACCACGACCACGACCGCTTCCACGGACTCTAGTGCCCTCAGAGGTGGTACTGGTGGTCGTCCGCCTTATCCTGTAGCGCGAGTCTTCACCATCTGCGAGAGAATAGAACACATAAGTTTAGTTCTCAGATCAACAAAGTCGCACGACAAGAATTTCAAGAATATGAAGTTTTTCCTAAAGGTTGTGCAACCTCTCGAGGATAAATGCAGACGTCTCTATACCGATCTGCGATACTCTACTAAACCTGCTCGTAAATTTTGAGACCTAGTAACCTATGTTCTAATACCAACTTGTCACGACCCAATTCCTAAACCTGATCATGATGGCGCCTCTCGTGAAGACAAGGCCAGCCAACAGAACATCAACACCTCTTAGTTGTTTACTTAGCATGAATAAATCCAAAACATTAATAAAATTATTGCATGTGCGGAAGAAAAATGATAGAATAGGGAACCATCCAGACACAACCCGAAATTGGGGTATCACAAGTCACGAGCTACTGCCGGGTTTACTAAATGCTGCAAGGTCTGGAACTAGGAACAAAGTCTGAAGATTACGTAAGTACAGAAGATAAGGGAGAAAACGAGGTTGTGGACGTCGACAGCTACCTCATCACTCTTGGTCCGCCTGGTTTGGAAGGAAATCAATGCTCAGGAAGGAACTCTGCTATGTCTGTATCTGTACACATGGTGTAGGAAGTAATGTGAGTACTCCGACCCAGTGAGTAATAAAAATAAATAACAATTGAGAGCATAAAATCCCATGAAGGCACAAATAACGCTATCTCAAGCAGTAAAATCAGTTAAGCGGTAAATCAGTAAAGTATCAAAACAATAACAACAACAACACAGTATAATCCCATTTAGTTGGGTCAGTGGAAGGTAGTGTGTACGCAGACCTTACCCCTACCCTGGGATACAAAGGTTGTTTCCAAATAGAAACCTGACATGCTTCCCTCCAAGAACTTCCCACCTTGCTCTTGGGGAGACTCGAACGCACAACCTCTTGGTTGGAAGTGGGGTTGCTTAGCATCAGAGCAACCCCTCATCTCAAAGACATATATTCTCCACCAGTAAGCAATAATCTGAAACCTGCCCCTCGAGCGCAATATCAAGCTCTCAGTACAGTATCAGTCCCACCGGCTCAATATCAGTCACACAATACAACATCAGCCATTTGGGCTCACTCTAAAATCGCATGGGTACCCGTGCTTACTATAGGGGTGCGGACTCCGGAGGGGCTCCCACAGCCCAAGCGCTATATCATCATAAGGCCTGAAAGCCTGCACATATCAACATGAGGCCTGAAAGCCTTCTTACAATACACTCGAGGCCTAAAAGACTTCTCACAATACACTCAAGACCTGAAAGCCTTCTCACATATCGCTCGAGACCTGAAAGCTTGTACATATCAACATGAGGCTCCTACAGCCAAGCGCTATATCATCATAAGGCCTGAAAGCTTGTACATATCAACATGACGCCTGAAAGCCTTTACAAATCAACATGAGGCCTGGAAGCCTTCCCATAATACACTCGAGGCCTAAAAGCCTTCTCACTTATCGCTCGAGGCTTGAAAGCCTCCTCACATATCACTCAAGGCCTGAAAACCTCCTTACATATCACTCAAGGCCTGAAAGCCTCCTCACATCACCCAACATATCCCCACACATGGCCCTCGGCTGCAATTAGTCCAAAAATGATCATAAGCCCCTCGGACATCAATGAAAACAAAAATGCTCAGCTCAAACAGTAGTTCAAATATCAGTTAAAACTCAAGATTAAGTAAAAACGTAGCCGAGTTCATGAAACAGTGTAATTCAAATGGACCGAGTTCAAATAATATTTCAAATAGTGAGGAAAAACAGTGATGATAGTTCACAAGAGTTCAAACAGTCGGCAATAAGCCCCAAGTCTGACAATAAGCCCAAGTCATAGTGAAAAACAACAAGTCATAGCCAAATACGCGGTAAAGTATCATTCGGACTGGATCGAGTGAAAATGTTGAGTTCTTTCAAAAATTAGCAAAGATAGAATTTAATACCTCTGAACAAACCTTTTTGCTTATGCAGTACAATAGTTGCTTCTACGACACAACTTTTGTGGATTTCTTCCGCTTCTGCGATTTCTCTAATTTTGTCTAGGACCGCTTCTGTGGTCCACCACTCGCACAAGAAAAACCGCTTCTGCGGTCCATATGTCCGCTTTTGTGAAAACTCCCCAGGCTCCACTTTCGTTTCTGCGACTAGACCTGCTCTTCTGGGGAACCGCTTCTACGGTCCATTTCCGCAGAAGCAAAAACACCAGATATCAACTGGAACAGAACTTTCAAAACTCTAAAATTCATTTCGATAACCATTCGAAATCACCTCGAGGCCCCCAGGACCTCAACCAAAAGTACCAACACATCTTAAAACATTATTCAAACTTGCTCCAATCATCAAAACACCTCAACAAACACCAAAATCATCAAATTACATCGAATTCAAGCCTAAGTTCTTCAAAAAACTTTCGAAATACGCATTCGATAAAAAACCCAACCAAATCACCCCAGAATAGCCTGAAATTTTGCACATACATCGAAAATCACCTAACGAAGCTACTGAAACTCTTGGAATTCCATTCCGACTCTCGGATCAAAATCTAACCTATCAACCAGAATTCGCCAAACTACTAACTTCGTCAATTCAAGCCAAATCACCGGACCTCCAAAATCAATTGTGATCACGCTCCTAAGTCACAAGTCATCCCCTGAAGCTAACCGAATCACAGGAAATCACATTCGAGCCCTCTAACTCAATAGTCAACATACGGTTGACTTTTCCAAAATAAACCTTCCTTAAAGAGATTAAGTGTCTCATTTCCATCCAGAATTAATTAAAATCAACTTATTCATCCAAGACTCGTATAATAACACATAAGAAAGCAGAAAATAGGGGAAATGAGGCAGTAACTCATGTGACGACAAGCCGAGTTGTCACAGTTATACCTTAATACCATTATATACATAGTATTTCTCTAAATAGAATATTATATGAGATATGTATAAAATTATAACTCTATAAAATTATACCATGTATATTAATAAATTAGTATACAAAGAAAAATGTAGTATACACCTTATATTCATTAAATTGTTTTCTTCGTCTATTCCTTATGGATTTTTGATGTTGTAGCGATAGAATCAACAATCTTAATAACTTTCACCTTATGCTTTGTCATATAATTTGCAATTTACTATAAGAAGGGAAGAGGAAAGAGTTTTGGGTAAGATTTTGCCTAACCTGATGAGAGATGTGAGCACGTGATTTTTGCCCTATAAGGGAAATACTCCCAAAGATTTAAAATAAAATAATTTTAGTTTTCTTGCAATTGTTGTGAATTTTGTGTTATTTTTCTTGTATTATTTGCATTTTTATCCGTGCATATTTGCTTGTTTAAATAAATAAAATATACAAAAAATATGTTGCATATGTATATAAAATTCAAGTTTACAATTAAGTTTATTTTACAGAAATGAAAAGTCATAAAAAATATGTATTTTGTATTTTTTAAGCATTTAATGTCCAAATCGTGCAATTTTATTTTTATTAATGTTTAATTTTGTGTGATAATTATTATTATGAGTTAATTAGTATTTCAAGATAATTTTTAGTTTTTATAAATTAATCTTAGTATTTTTGGGCTTTATTAATTAGGATGTTGAATAATGGAGAAGAACAAAATAGAAAAAAATTTGGATTGGGCCATCTTGCAAATTAAGTTACAAGCCCAATCCTAAGCACCCTTACCTAACCCAAAACCCCTTGGCCCAAAAAGAAAATTTCAGATTTTAAGCCAAAAATAATCATAATCACATAACATAAAGTAGTGGGGGCAAAGAAATCAAGGAAGAAAACATGGAGAGGAAAACATGGATTAGTGAGTTTTCTTTAAATTAAAAAATATATTCTTTTTAATAAAAAGATCTGAAATTTTTCGAAATTCTTGCCTATAAATAGAAGAGAAGATTTATGAAAAAGGGGTAGAGAAAAAAGAGAGAAAAAATCGGAAGAGAAGAAAAAATAAAAAAAATTCAATGTTGTGGTATACACTCGATATACACTCTGGATACAGAAGTATACACGAAAAAAATGCAATTTTTGAGAGTTTCTTTTGAGAAGTGAAAAGAGTTCAAAGCTAGAAAGCCAAAACAAAGAGAAAATCTGGAATATATTTTTCTTTTCTATTTTTTACTGGTTTTGTTTTGTTTTTCTCCGTATTGCTGGGATTTTCGGGATTGAGGTGTTGAAGCTACTGCTGGTTGTTACTGTTGTTGTTGCTGTATTTTCACCGCCCTGTTGATTTGCCATTTTCCCTATCCTTTCAAAACCAGGTACACATTCTAAAAACCATGTGTTGATGTAAGCTCGAATTGGAAGTTGAAGTTTTGAAATGAAATAGAAAAGCAAGTTGTTGATCAATATTTGTTGTTATTTTCTATTTTATTAGTTTTTTGTCAAATTGTAGTTAGCTTTATAATTTGAAGAATAAATTTGTCATTCAAGGGAACACCTTTTGTATTAATATAGAGTAGCCTTTTAAGCATGTAATTATTTAGAACTTTTCATTTCTTTTAGAGATAAACTAAATAGAAAAAAATGTAGTCACTTTAGGATTATCTTTTTTTTAAATAAAAAATATTACGAGCCTAGCTAAATAGAAGAAATAAAATTGCGGGGCCCCTCAATAACAATGTTCATTTTTTTCTTTCTTAAAAATAACCAAACGCGGTAAATGATTTAAAATTGCATTATAGTATTGAACATTTTTTAAAAATCAGATATTTAGCCATTACAATAATTTAAGCGACCGTGCTAGAACCACGGGATCCGGGGATGCCTAACACCTTCCCTCGGGTCAACAGAATTCCTTACTTAGAATTTCTAGTTCGCAGACTTCATTTGGAAAGTCGAAAATTTCCTCGATTTGGGATTTAAATAAATTGGTGACTTGGGACGCCATAATTTATTCCAAGTGGCGACTCTGAAATAAATAAATAATCCCATTTCGAATATTGTCACTTAAATTGGAAAAACTCCCTTGTACGTTTATCCCTCGGGGTAAGCGGGCCAAAAAGAGGTGTGACAGCTCTGGCGACTCTGCTGGGGATCAAACCCAGAACCACTGGTTCAGGGTTTTAAGAATTCGAGCTTTGAATAATTGTTGTATTTGGCTTATTTATTATCCGATTTTATTACATGTTTATATTTTATATGCTAAATGTTGCTTTACCGCTTTGATATTTCGTGAACTGTATATAAATTGTGCCGATACCCATTTTCCTCTTCTGAGTCTCTTTGAAATATAATATTGGGCATTTGCTGGACATAGCCCGTTTTTTCTCAAGATAGTTGTGGTGCTTGGCACCCGGTGAAGGATTTGTAGTCACACATGTTTAGGCGGGGAGTATTGTCAATTAAGCCGGAAAGCCATGCTACCGGTGCACCTGACACTCCTCGACTCGAGTTGTCCGCTCGATTTAAAGCCAGTCTAGACACTTTTTCCAACAGGATGATGACTTAGAATAACAAAACCATATGCCGGATCCCCGATAGGAACATATATTTGCATCATGTGCATATTTGACTTAGGAGGCTCAACACAGGGGTTGGGCCTGTCTAGGACAGGTGTACCTGAAACAAAAGACCAACTTGTTGCATCTTTGTCTGTGCATTTATTTGTTTCGATCTTACATGCCGACCGGTTTGTTATTAAAAAAGAGAAGGGTAAGAAGTGGAAGATGTCAAGGTGAAAAATCAAAATAATTTTATGGAAAATGGTATGTTTTTCTTAGAAAATAATTTTTTGAAAAACAAAATGAAAAAAAAAAATCTCCGAATAAATTTTGTTAATTTTAAATAGTTAGTTTCTTTGAAAACAATTTTTGAAAAGTGCAAAAGAAAAAAAATTTCCAAATAAATTTTCTTAATTTTACGAAAAATAGTTTAGTTTCTTTGAAAATAATTTTTGAAAAATGAAAAACAAATTCCCAATAAATTTTGTTAATTTTATGAAAAATAAGTTAGTAAAAAAAATGTTGTTAAAAATACTTTGTTTTCTTTTCTTAAAATGATTTGGTTCTTTATGACCGAACTACGCAGGTTTGATTCTCCCCATTAGGTGGGATACGTAGGCAACCCTCATCGGGTCCAACCACCCCTTCAAATAAATAAAAAAATGTCGAAGTTTTAGTTTTCAATAAAATCAAAGTAACGCTGTTTTTGAAAATAGCCGAATGTTCCGAAAGGACGCCGGAAGGCTGTTTTTGCAAAAATGGCCACTTTGAAGTCTTTTCTTTTTCTTTTTGAATAATAACCTTGAAATATTCCATGTGGAAATGTTGAATGGTCGTAGCCTCAAAATAAAGTTTGGGTTACCACCCTTTTTTAAAAAAAAAAATCAAAACAATGTGTGTTTAATTTTGTCAATAAAATCAAAGTGATGCTATTTTCAAAAAAAATAGCCGAATGGACCCGAAAGGGACGCCGGAAGGCTGACTTTGCATAAACGGCCACTTTTGAGTCATTTTGTAGATTTTTTGGTCAATTGACCCTCACAGCCTTATAATCTTCGTCCCCGAGGCGCTGAAAGGCCGTGTATGTAAAAAAACAAGGTTTTTATTCCAATTTGAAAAAAAAAATGAAGGTTAATAACAAGCAAGGTTATCAAGGATAATTGAAAAGGAAAAGCTGGAATGACGCATGCGGTGAATACATATAGAAATGGTTAACTGACTAGGTGCATTGCATCCAACGTGCGATAACATATCTGTTAAACTCTGTGAGCTTACAAGTTTGTTGCATTTCAGAAAGTTTAGCGGTTGGCTTGACAGAATATTCTGGCCAATCAACGTTACCATACTATATCAAAAGGTCCAATTCTAGCAAGCATGTCTAGTTCCGGCAAAAGTCTCGATGAGGAGAAAACAGAGATACGGATCATGAAAGAGGAGATGGACCGGTTGAGACAGCGCGCAAATGACAGAGATGCACCTAGCCTGGGCTAGGGGACAGTCATCACCAAACCCTCCTACTCTTACACCAGCACCAGAGCATCCGCCCATTGATCCATCAACAAGTGCCCCGATCTATCCATACTATCAAGGGAAAACCCTTATGCATCCCAGATTCCACCAGCTAGACAAAATATTCCTCCTCCGGTTACCCCTGTTTTTGTGGCACTTCCACCTGCTACTTTACAAAAGTCGTCCAGTGAGCCGCTTTTTCAAATTCATGACAATCATTGTTATTCTCCTGAGCCTACCTTTAAGGCTCCTGAACCGCATTCACACACCCCTCACTGGGATAACCCGGCAGAACCGGAAAAACACTTCAAAAGTTTGGAGCATGAGGAAGTTATTCGAAAGGTTAAAAGCCTGGAGCACTCCTTCAGGAATATGCATGGTTTGGGCAACCAGGTCAGTGTCTCTTACAAAGATCTGTGTCCATTCCCAGATGCCCAGCTGCCAGCCGGGATCAAAACGCCCAAGTTTGACCTATACGAGGGGCATGGTGACCCAGTAGCCCATCTTCGAGGTTTTTGTAGTAAAATGCGAGGAGCCGGAGGGCGAGATGAGATTCTGATAGCTTACTTCGGTCAGAGTTTGGGAGGGTCTGCACTAGAGTGGTACACCAGGCAGGATCCCAGCAGATGGTTTACATGGGATGACCTGGCCCAAGCATTCATCGGCCAGTTTCAATATAATCTTGAAATAATCCCCGATCGCTTATCATTGCTAAAGCTAGAGAAGAAACCCGCCGAAAGCTTCAGAGAATTTGGGTTCCGTTGGAGGGAACAGGCAGCGAGGGTAGATCCCTCGATGAGAGAGAACGAGATGATGGATTACTTCTTGCAGACACTAGAGCCAACTTACTTTAGTCACCTGGTGACATCGGTTGGTAAATCTTTCAATGAGGTGGTCAAAATGGGTGGAATGATAGAAGAGGGACTTAAGTCCAATAAGATCTTGAGCTATTCCGCGTTGAAAGCAACAACTCAAGCTATTCAAAATGGCACAGGGGTTGCATTCGGGAAAAAGAGAAGAGAAGAAGTTGCAACGGTAGAGGAGGGTACTTGGTCCAGATCGAAAGGTCCTTCACCTCATTACCAAGCCAGACCCTACTACCTAAATCACCCTAATCACCCTCCCCGAAACACATATCCACCACCAAAGGCCTACAATAACCCTCCAGGACCAGGTTTCCGAGGGAATCATGCCTTCAGAAAGGAAAAGGCACAAAGAACCTTCACTGAGTTGGGAGAAACTTATACTGCTTTGTTCCACAAATTGAAGCAGATAGGTTTGTTGAGTCCTGTCACACCTCCTTTTTCCGCAGGCCCGCGAGGGCGCATGGTACAAAGGGAGTTTTTCCAGTTAAAGGACAATCGAAACGGGATTCGTTTATTAAGAGATTCAGAGTCGCCACTCGGGAGATTTATGGTGTCCCAAGTCACCGGTTCTAATCCCGAATCGAGGAAAGATTTGACTCTATTTAACAGTCTGTGAACCAGAAATCCGGATAAGGAATTCTGTTAACCCGGGAGAAGGTGTTAGGCATTCCCGAGTTCCGTGGTTCTAGCACGGTCGCTCAACTATCATATTTGTTTTTATCTAATTTCTTTATATACTTCAATTTATGTGCATTTATTAATATTCCGCTTTATACAACATCGTGAAAATGCATTTCGGGTCACACCGTACCAGTACGCCTGTGACTTTTAATACATTTCGACTCTATTGAGATTTGGATTTGGGTCATATAAATGTGCACCCGATTTTAGGAAAGTAAATTATTAAATAACGGTCCTAAAGCAACTACGCGTTTGCACTTTGCGAGAGCCATGAAATTTGCTAAATGGCGTGCCTCGAATTCTAAGAATCTAAAATACTAAATAAGCGAGGGTCATGCATTTTAAGATTTTATTTGGCATAGCGCACCTCAAATTATTTCAAAAGGAAAAGCATTCAAACTAATTTGAAATTAAGAATCACGACTACACCACGTGAACCACCGAATGATTATTATCTCTATAAGCAAAGATATCGATGAATCTTTTTCCTATATTTGCCAGGCTAGACATATTCGATACTTCGAAGAAGAACTTCGTTGCTTTAAAGGATAGAAAGAGTTGCACTCCACATACTAGAACAACAATTTTACAATGAACGTGATTGATCTTAACGTTTTAATTTTGTAAAATATCCTATAAATTAAAGCATATTTGTGTAGTATCGTGCAATTACTTTAATTGGAATCTTGCAACTAACTAGTTGACATTAACCCCTTCTACACTCTTATCACATAGACATAATATATACTACAGTAATATATAAAAATGTAAAACTAAGCACTAAGTTAATACTAAAAAAAAATCCAACTAGCAAATTAAAACTTATCTGGAAAAACTTCTTCAATATTGATGGGATAAAACTCAAAAGCAAAAAGTCAAGCAGAATGACTAACCGAGGGATCAAAGCTTAGAAATCTGCAATAAAATTTCAGCAAAAACAGGGACCACGATCGGAAACCCATAGACGGCAACGAACTCGAGCTTGCCGGAAACGCAACAGCATTCAACGACGGACTCGGCACCTCGAAATCACAGACGGACAGCTCGAACGAACCTACATCGAGACTATTGTTTCGTCGACCTTTAGGATGCCACTCGTCACCTCCCTTTCATTCCCGATCTTTAACTGCTGCTACCCGCTCGTTGCACCTGTGTGCGTGTGTATTTCTTGCGTCACCACTGAAGTGAGGTCACTGGGTTTGAGCGTGCTGCTGGTTGTGACAGTGGCGAGGGTGGTCGACGGAGCAGATGATGGCTGGAGGGTGGTCGACAGGTGGTTTTGTTGGCGGCAGTAGATTGTTAGGCTTTCATGGGCTTTTTTCTTGTGTCGATGATTGCACAGTCCTTGGTTCTCTTCCTTGATTTCCTTGCCCCCACTACTTTATGTTATGTGATTATGATTATTTTTGGCTAAAAAATCTGAAATTTTCTTTTTGGGCCAAGGGGTTTTGGGTTGGGTAAGGGTGCTTAGGATTGGGCTTGTAACTTAATTTGCAAGATGGCCCAATCCAAATTTTTTCTATTTTGTTCTTCTCCATTATTCAACATCCTAATTAATAAAGCCCAAAAATACTAAGATTAATTTATAAAAACTAAAAATTATCTTGAAATACTAATTAACTCATAATAATAATTATCACACAAAATTAAACATTAATAAAAATAAAATTGCACGATTTGGACATTAAATGCTTAAAAATGCAAAATACATATTTTTTATGACTTTTCATTTCTGTAAAATAAACTTAATTGTAAACTTGAATTTTATATACATATGCAACATATTTTTTGTATATTTTATTTATTTAAACAAGCAAATATGCACGGATAAAAATGCAAATAATACAAGAAAAATAACACAAAATTCACAACAATTGCTAGAAAACTAAAATTATTTTATTTTGAATCTTTGGGAGTATTTCTCTTATAGGGCAAAAATCACGTGCTCACAAGTCCTATTGAGACAAGATTGCCAAATCCCCTACCCCCAAATGTGGATCGCTCAGTAAGCAGTGAGTATTGTTCAGGGGCTCTCGGACATGATACCGAGAAATGTTGGAAGCTGAAACATGCAGTACAAAATCTTATTGACACCAATAAGATCGAGGTGCAGACACCAGAGGCACCCAACATTAATCAGAATCCATTGCCAACTCACCCTTAGACCCATATGATCAAATTGATACACAAGGGAAGGGAGAATTAAGAAGCTCGATCTGTATTCCAAAACAAAACCAATCGGCAGAAGTTGGTATATGAGAAGTCATGCTTGGTAATCAGGAGGAGTTTTCGGTGGTTTGTTTTTGTTGTCATTTCATTTGTCCGAGTTTTTTCCAGGGTTGTGACCTAGATTTTGTCTTGTAGTGAAACCCTTTTATATTTCCATTTTGGTCATTTCAGTTTGCCTAGTCTTATCAAGTCCGTTTCAGGTTTGTGTTTTTGGTTTGCTTGTTTGTAGTTGAACCAATTCTCCGTTTAGTGAAACTTTTGGTCTTTTATTACCCAGTTCGTCTTTTTGTTTAGTTTTTCTATCTTTAAATTTGTCATTCGTTCGAACGTGACTCTAATGACATGACATCGCACATAATTTTGGCCTAATATTAAGGGTTAATCATGAAGCAATTGGAAGATAATCAGGTCATTTTAAAAAAAAATGATTTGAGATTATTTGGAGCCCGAATCATGAGAGACTGGGGCAGGTAAAACATGAAGAAACCCTTAAAGGAAAATTGGCCATGCTAAGACGGGGTTCGCTCGTGATACCGAAATGAAAGTGTCATCCAGCAATACTTTAAAATGATAGATGAAAGGCGAATGGACGATACGGTTACCAATCAGGGCACAAACAGAAGATGTCGTGAATATGTTGTTTGAACTTGGCATGTTTTGAAGATTGGAATGACGAAGGCATTTTGTTTTGCTATCCAAACACTTTATCCATCGTCAACCCTTTGAGCCTTAATTTAAATTCTTTTATACCCTCCTTCGGAATTAGTTGCAAAGACTAGAAACACAAGTTTGAAGGACAAGATAAGAAAGGGATAAAGAAAAAGAAAAGAAAAGAAAACAACAAAAAGAGATAAAGAAAAAAAAACAAAAAGAAAAATGAAAAAAAAGGAATTGGGAACTACGTTTGACTTGATTCCTTAAAGAGGATACGTAGGCGCTTCACAGCTCGGTCATAGTGTAAATAAAGAAATAAAAATCCCCAAGTAAAAAGCTGGGGCAAAGAAAAATTGTGTTGATTATAAATAAATTTAGGTCCGAAGGTTGTAAATTTTGAACCCAAAATTGATTTTGTTTTGAGCCGTCAATACCCTTTCTTTCTAGCCCTATCCAAATCCCACATTACGGTCCGGAAAGACCTTCTGATCAGTCTTCAAAAGATGCCACGTCAGGCGAGTGAGAGAGTCCTATCAGAATATAACACTTTGATTCTCAGCAGAAAAGACTCTGATTCCCAGCATAAAGGAAACACGAGAGAGTCTTAGAAGTGACATCCCAATCCCCAACTAAAAGTAATACAAATGAGAGAGTCTTACCGGTGAAAACCTTCACAGGCACCATAAGGCGACGAAAGCTGAGAGAAAATCAAAATGAGAGAGGCTTGAAAGTGAAAACCCTTCAGGCATTACAAGTCGAACAAAGGTGATAATCAGATGGAAATCACGAGACAGAAATCGTAAAAGGCAATTAACGACGGAGGATAGGCCATATGTGCATGTCATGACCAGTAGAGTTGGTATCCGCGTTTGATAAGTTTTTATAGTTGTTTCTTGTTAGAGAGTCAGTTCTCCCTTGTCTTCTATTTGTTGTTTCTTTTTATCTTTCTCCTTTTGTCAAAAATTCCCCGTCAAAGTCTGTCTAGTCAAAACATAAGTGAGAAATGACTTCAAAACTGGCCACCAACTTTCCAATTACTATGCAAGGCAAGGAAATGCCATTGGCGGCAAGAAGTATGGTGCAAAGAAGATTATTAAACTGGGGCAGAAAATTTTCAAAAATCGAATACCACTTGGGTAAAAAGGAAGAAAGAAGGCCTTAAGGGAAGCAATATTTAAACCAATGTCATCTCCAACAGTCTTCAGAAGAGTGAAACACCAATTTTGAAGAAATGAAAATCCACCAGCAGTGTTATCTTCAGAAAGTTCCGAGGTGGTCGAACAACACAGAGTGGTAAAGGAAGAAAGGAAAGCCCGTCTTCAACAAAATAACCCCCAGCAAGTTGAGAAACACAGAATGGAGAAGGGATAAATGGGAAAACCCATCCCCAGCAGGAATATCATCTCCAACAAATGAAATCATTCCCCAACAAGTTTTGGGAACCCCGAGCGAGGGAAAGGAGAAAAGGAAAAACCACCCCATAGGAGCAGCACAACCGCTCACAATGTTTTGAACTAACAAATTTTCTTTGATTTGAAACAGGGAAAGAAAAGTGATATTGATAGCAGAAAGTCATGCCACAAGGAAGAACACCAATACTGGGGCAGAAAATTTTCCGCCGTTGTTGAAAATTTTCTCGGAGAAACGAGAAGGCAATTCAAGATGACGTGTCAGGTTTGTCCACCTTCAAATAGGATGTTTCAGGTTTGTCCACCTTCGAACAGGACATCTCAGGTTTGTTCACATTATTCGCCCTCGAATAGGATACAATGGGAGTATTCGCCCTCGAATAGGATACAATGGGAGTACTCGCCCTCGAATAGGATACAATGGGAGTATTCGCCCTCGAATAGGATACAATGGGAGTATTCGCCCTCGAATAGGATACAATGGGAGTATTCGCCCTCGAATAGGATACAATGGGAGTATTCGCCCTCGAATAGGATACAATGGGAGTATTCACCCTCGAATAGGATACAATGGGAGTATTCGCCCTCGAATAGGATACAATGGGAGTATTCGCCCTCGAATAGGATACAATGGGAGTATTCGCCCTCGAATAGGATACAATGGGAGTATTCGCCCTCGAATAGGATACAATGGGAGTATTCGCCCTCGAATAGGATACAATGGGAGTATTCGCCCTCGAATAGGATACAATGGGAGTATTCGCCCTCGAATAGGATACATTGGGAGTATTCGCCCTCGAATAGGATACAATGGGAGTATTCGCCCTCGAATAGGATACAATGGGAGTATTCGCCCTCGAATAGGATACAATGGGAGTATTCGCCCTCGAATAGGATACAATGGGAGTATTCGCCCTCGAATAGGATACAACGGGAGTATTCGCCCTCGAATAGGATACAATGGGAGTATTCGCCCTCGAATAGGATACAATGGGAGTATTCGCCCTCGAATAGGATACAATGGGAGTATTCGCCCTCGAATAGGATACAATGGGAGTATTCGCCCTCGAATAGGATACAATGGGAGTATCCGCCCTCGAATAGGATACAATGGGAGTATCCGCCCTCGAATAGGATACAATGGGAGTATCCGCCCTCGAATAGGATACAATGGGAGTATCCGCCCTCGAATAGGATACAATGGGAGTATCCGCCCTCGAATAGGATACAATGGGAGTATTCGCCCTCGAATAGGATACAATGGGAGTATTCGCCCTCGAATAGGATACAATGGGAGTATTCGCCCTCGAATAGGATACAATGGGAGTATTCGCCCTCGAATAGGATACAATGGGAGTATCCGCCCTCGAATAGGATACAATGGGAGTATTCGCCCTCGAATAGGATACAATGGGAGTATTCGCCCTCGAATAGGATACAATGGGAGTATTCGCCCTCGAATAGGATACAATGGGAGTATTCGCCCTCGAATAGGATACAATGGGAGTATTCGCCCTCGAATAGGATACAACGGGAGTATTCGCCCTCGAATAGGATACAATGGGAGTATTCGCCCTCGAATAGGATACAATGGGAGTATTCGCCCTCGAATAGGATATTTTACATTTGATTTATTTTACATTGTCCTTTGCATATTTCGTAAATTATTGCCAGAATGCATTTTTAATTCAAAAGTTGCTACTAAAAGCAGGTGCCTACCTGTATAATAAAAGGCAAGTCTTCAGTCTTTACATTGCAGGTCTTGAAACCAGTAATCCACCAAAAAGCAGAGGGTTACAACAAGAGTTCCCGGCGCAAATTCAAGCACCCGAGTCAAAGGAAGGGAGGGAATGAAGGAAAATTTTCCCAGCATCATTATCCTCAACAGGCAAGTAAATAGTTCTAAAGATATCCCCAGCAGTCAGGAGGTAAAACAACACGATCCAGGAGGAAAGTAGTTCCAGAACAAGGTAATTTGGGAGAAATGATGGTTTAAGAGGTGATGCAGGAAGAAGAAAGTGATGCAGGAAGCAAAGGAAGTCGATATTTTAAATAGGAGTTGTGGTTGAAGTCAGGGAGCCCGCCTGAAAAATGGAGTGGCGATTTAGTTTTGAGTTGTAGTTGAAGTCAGGGAGCCCGCCTGCAGAATGGAGTGGCGATTTATTTTGAAGTTGTTGTTGAAGTCAGGGAGCCCACCTGAAGAATGGAATGGCGATTTAATCTTGAAGTTATAGTTGAAGTCAGGGAGCCCGCCTGAAGAATGGAGTAGCGATTTAGTTTTGAAGTTATAATTGAAGTCAGGGAGCCCGCTTGAAGAATGGAGTGGCGATTTAGTTTTGAGTTGTAGTGGAAGTCAGGGAGCCCGCCTGAATAATGGAGTGGCGATTTATTTTGAAGTTGTTGTTGAAATCAGGTGCCCGCCTGAAGAATGGAATGACGATTTTTTTTATTAGAGTTTGTCGATGAAGTCAGAAGCCCGCCAGAAAAGCAGAACAACATCTCAATTTCTAAGATTTGATAAGGATAGTGAAGAATCGGAAAGTGACAGAGTGTAACGGAAATCCCCGGCATGAATCCAAGTTCATAATCGGAAGGAAGGCAACAAGGATCAGAAAGATAGATTCAGACTTCGAAGGAGAATAGTTCGAAGATCACAAGGACGAGACCAATGGTCGGAGTTCAGCAATCAAGATAGGCCGAAATAACAATTGTTAGAAGAGAAGAAGCATGTGAAGAAACATCAGAGCCAGCAGGATGGCAATGAACATGACAAGATCAAGCTGAAAAGATAGATAATAATTTGCAATACTGTAACTTAGTCTAGCTTCTTATTTTTCGTTTAGCACGATGTAATAAGGGGATCGGTTAAGTAGTGGCATCAACAGCAACAACAATAACAGCAAGATTACAGCAGTCATGGTAGTCCCAGCTACCAAAATTTCCCGAACTACATTGACCGGATTCCCTTTTTAGCCCAGGATATGTAGGAGGCCTCTCGAAGCAAAGGCTCGGTCAAGTCTTTCAAAAAATGCTTCACACGGAGTACTCAAACGGGCAAAAATCGCTCGTATCCGCTCACTTATCTTTGCACAAAAACTCTTCGTGTTTCCGAGTAAAGAGGGGCAGCTGTGAGCACGTGATTTTTGCCCTATAAGGGAAATACTCCCAAAGATTTAAAATAAAATAATTTTAGTTTTCTTGCAATTGTTGTGAATTTTGTGTTATTTTTCTTGTATTATTTGCATTTTTATCCGTGCATATTTGCTTGTTTAAATAAATAAAATATACAAAAAATATGTTGCATATGTATATAAAATTCAAGTTTACAATTAAGTTTATTTTACATAAATGAAAAGTCATAAAAAATATGTATTTTGCATTTTTTAAGCATTTAATGTCCAAATCGTGCAATTTTATTTTTATTAATGTTTAATTTTGTGTGATAATTATTATTATGAGTTAATTAGTATTTCAAGATAATTTTTAGTTTTTATAAATTAATCTTAGTATTTTTGGGCTTTATTAATTAGGATGTTGAATAATGGAGAAGAACAAAATAGAAAAAAATTTGGATTGGGCCATCTTGCAAATTAAGTTACAAGCCCAATCCTAAGCACCCTTACCCAACCCAAAACCACTTGGCCAAAAAGAAAATTTCAGATTTTTAGCCAAAAATAATCATAATCACATAACATAAAGTAGTGGGGGCAAGGAAATCAAGGAAGAAAACATGGAGAGGAAAACATGGATTAGTGAGTTTTCTTTAAATTAAAAAATATATTCTTTTTAATAAAAAGATCTGAAAATTTTTGAAATTCTTGCCTATAAATAGAAGAGAAGATTTATGAAAAAGGGGTAGAGAAAAAAGAGAGAAAAAATCGGAAGAGAAGAAAAAATAAAAAAAATTCCCTGCTGTGGTATACACTCGATATACACTCTGGATACAGAAGTATACACGAAAAAAAATGCAATTTTTGAGAGTTTCTTTTGAGAAGTGAAAAGAGTTCAAAGCTAGAAAGCCAAAACAAAGAGAAAATCTGGAATATATTTTTCTTTTCTATTTTTTACTGGTTTTGTTTTGTTTTTCTCCGTATTGCTGGGATTTTCGGGATTGAGGTGTTGAAGCTACTGCTGGTTGTTACTGTTGTTGTTGCTGTATTTTCACCGCCTTGTTGATTTGCCATTTTCCCATTCTTTTCAAAACCAGGTACACATTCTAAAAACCATGTGTTGATGTAAGCTCGAATTGGAAGTTGAAGTTTTGAAATGCAATAGAAAAGCAAGTTGTTGATCAATATTTGTTGTTATTTTCTATTTTATTAGTTTTTTGTCAAATTGTAGTTAGCTTTATAATTTGAAGAATAAATTTGTCATTCAAGGGAACACCTTTTGTATTAATATAGAGTAGCCTTTTAAGCATGTAATTGTTTAGGACTTTTCTTTTCTTTTAGAGACAAACTAAATAGAAAAAAATGTAGTCACTTTAGGATTATCTTTTTTTAAATAAAAAATGTTACGAGCCTAGCTAAATAGAAGAAATAAAATTGCGGGGCCCCTCAATAACAATGTTCATTTTTTTTTCTTTCTTAAAAATAACCAAACGCGGTAAATGATTTAAAATTGCATTATAGTATTGAACATTTTAAAAATCAGATATTTAGCCATTACAATAATTTAAGCGACCGTGCTAGAACCACGGGATCCGGGGGTGCCTAACACCTTCCCTCGGGTCAACAGAATTCCTTACTTAGAATTTTTGGTTCGCAGACTTCATTTGGAAAGTCGAAAATTTCCTCGATTTGGGATTTAAATAAATTGATGACTTGGGACACCATAATTTATTCCAAGTGGCGACTCTGAAATAAATAAATAATCTCATTTCGAATATTGTCACTTAAATTGGAAAAACTCCCTTGTACGTTTATCCCTCGGGGTAAGCGCGCCAAAAGGAGGTGTGACAAGAGAAAGAACGAAAAGAGTGAGATTTTAGATTCGTGATGGTTGAGAAATTAGTGAAAGAATAATCACTATAATTTTGAAAATTTGTTGGAATATGGGAGACGTTTAATCTCTAATACACCATCCCTTGAATCATGGGTCAGGTTTAAGAAAATAAAAATTGTTGGTAATGTACCAATTTGAGATATGTTATATATGTAAATGAATATGCTATAAATAAAATAAAAGCAATATTGTTTATATAAAACTTTATTTAATAATAGCTCTACAACGTAAAAATATCTGAAATAATAATTTTGTACACAATTATACATTGTTTATTTTTTATTTTTTACTTGCAAAAACTTCAGAATAACCAAAAATATCATGATTGGTTGCCTTTTTTCTTGTTTTGAATAAATAATACATGCAAAAGTTATACAAGAATCAATCTATTATTTTATACAAGGTATAATATAATAACAATACTGACGTTAATTATACGGAGATTAAAATAATAAAATAACAAAATAACAAAGTCACTCTCACCAAAATCTTTTCTTTTTTCCACTTGGGCCCATACCTCAAACAATATCTTTTTCACCAATTCTATGTATAAACTCATCTCATAGCTGCATGCCAATAACTTTATGTTCCAGTGAATTTGGAAGCTTAACACGCTCCATAAAATAAAATACCTCCTTTGATAATGTTCCTATAATCGGCTCCCCGCCCAAAATTATTTACATCAAATTGGCCTTAACATTGAAATTACATGTTCCGTATGCAAAGGAGCGGAGGAGACAATTACGTATGTTTTCTTTGAATGCCCCATATCCATCAAATTCTGGAGCAAAGCGCACCTCAACTTTCTTGCCTTTCACCAAAACTGTGAACATTTACTCACTAAATTGAAAGACTCCAACATAGCATTGGATTAGTAAGATATCTCTTGGGATATTTTCTTTTCATTTGCTATTTGGAACCCGTGGCTTAATAGAAATAACAACTTATGTAATAACAAATGCAACCAATTGCCGATTAATATGGTTATCATACGCTGCAAAGAATTTAAGTATTGTACTAACTCCCCAAACTTCATACCTCCAACCAATAATATCTTTATCAAATGTCTTCCACCAACAAATTTTTCCCTAAAGCTTAACATCGGTGATGCCTTCAAAGGGAAATATAACAAAGGAGGCATTGGCGGAATCTTTAGGAATAGCCAGGGGCATTGCATTTTTGCTTACTAAAAAGATGTTATTGCATACACGCCTGCCTAAATGGAGCTCTTAGCACTCAAAACTGGCCTACAGCTTGCTTTTGAAAAAAACATGTTTAACTTAGAAATTGAAACTAATGCAACAGATATACTTTGTGTACTTGAGAATTACACTTGCTCGATATATTCTACCCTGGTTACTGAGTGCAGGTTATTACTGAAGAATGCACTGATTCAACATAATTTCAGGGAAGAAAATGACGTTGCTCACTTTTTGGCCACAATGGATCCAAGATAGCGAACAATCGCCAACTATCTCTTTTGGAACAGCCCCTGAATGTTAGTTTTTGAAAGCAATCCATGAAGATAAAATTGGATGCACAAATCTAGGCTGGTATCTACTACCGCATTTGCTAAGTTAGTTGAACTTGGGAATCCATTTGTCGCCTGCTTTCCTAATGTAAACAGTACGGTGGCAGTACTCATGAATGAGCCCAATATGACTCTTACTCTATGTAATAGAAGTAGTTAATGAATGAAAAATTCGTATTAAAACCAAAAAAAATTATTTTCTTTTCCTAAATATGATGTCAGATCACTTATGCCTTAGAAACACAAAGTGAAAGACACTTAGGTCTCATTTATATTCACTTAATTGAGGTCTAATTCTTAATCATTCAGATCTCAGACATTAAGTATGTTTGTTTTTAAAATTTGAATCTTAATTATTCGGATCTTAGTCTTTAAGTGTGTTTTTTTACTTCACAACCACTTAATGGGGGTCTGAATAAGTCTGTATTATTATGACCTATAACAAAGACTTTATTCCATTAAGATGTTATCATACCTATTTATTATTAATTACCGCCACCATCTACCATTATCAACTACCACCATGTCACCCACCACCACCACCATCATCCTCAATTATAGCCGCCACCACTATCGACTACCACCACCCATTACTCCCACCACCATAATTCTCAATGACAACCAACACTCAACTACTTCAACTACCACAACTAACCACCCCATCACCATCAGCAACCATATCTAGCACTGCACATCATTATAAAGTACCACCACACCTACCGCCTCCTTCCTCAATCATAACTACCACCACTATCTATCATTATTAACTATCACCATCCACCACCACCACCATCGATCATAATAGCTACTACTACCAATCACCACTAGCAACTATCCTAAACTACCACCATCAACAAAATCTAGCACCAACCACCATTTTTAATCGGTATTCACAAGCACTACCATTAACCATCACCACCAGCAACTATCATATTTTTAAAAATTGTATATTTTATTAATGACATATTAGATTAATTAGTATTTTATTTGAATTTTATGTTTATGAATTTTCAAATAAATATAAATTTTATATATTCAGATGTTAAAAATTAAATAGTCTTAGTCATTTAGTAGTCAGGTCTTAATATACATCTTAGTATGTATTCACATCAGATATCTTAATCTTAATACGCATTTTCATATTCAGACGTGCATCCAGATTCATACATCTTTGTCATAACCCAAACTCGGTCGTGATAGCACCCAACACAATGCTAGGCAAGCCCGACCAATTCAACACTCTGAATCCCTTATATAGAGTTTATTACCAATTAACAGGGTTTAGATACCGAATTAACATGATTAAAAATCTGTAACAGTAGATAAAATGAGCAAAAATCGAGAAATATCTCTACAAATCCCACCAATCTGGTGTCACGAGTCAAGAGCCTCTAATACAATTCTGAGGAACAACCTAAACAAAAGATAGTCTAACATGCTAAAAGTAAAGAGGATGGAGGGAGAAATTGGGTCTGCGGACGCTATGTAGCTACCTCGATGATCCGATGAGATCTAAATAGTAGTAATAGCTCAATCTACGCCTCTAGAACACCTGTATCCGCACACATGGTGCAGGAAGTAAAGTGAGTACTCCGACTCAGTTAGTAATAGCAAAAAATAATGACTGATAAAAAGAAATCCCGCAAAAAGCACTAAGCAGTTCTATATCAAAGCAATAAGAACATTTAAACAACAACAAAATGAAGAAGTCAGGTAAGATCTTTTAAGCCAGTACTCAACTCATTTATTTCTTACAATAACACAAAATCTTAATTATATTGCTACGGTGTGCAACTTGATCCATATAGTATACTGCTGCGACGTGCAACCTGATCCATATATATATACTATTACGGCGTGTAACCTGATCCAATAATAATAGTCGACTGCGCTCACTGGGGGTGTGCAGACTCCGGAAGGGCTCCTACAGACCAAGCGCTATACTACTGCGGCGTGTACTCTGATCAATATAAATATACTGCTGCGGCGTGTAGCCCGATCTATTGATAATATATTGATGTGGCGTGCAGCCCGATCCATATATTGGTCATACCATCATATATTTTCAGATAGGGCAGCATTTTGAAGGTCTTTGGTATGACATGCAGGGTGGTGTCATCACTATATGGTTGTTAAACAAACTGACCAACATCTCTTTTTGGCAAGAGTTTCAGGGCGCCCGGTATTTTGTCGGCTCTTTCTTGGTGCTCTCTCATTTGGTCCCGAAGAACTTTGTTCTCGTTTTTCATTTCCTCCATATTTTTCAAGATCGTTGTGAGGGTGTCGTCACCTGCATTTTTAACAGTGTGAGTAATACATGTTACTGGAGGGGAAGGGCCATGTTGCTCGATCGTTGTCGGTGTGATGCAAGTCCTTGCATTTTCTCTGAGTGACTCTTAGGCAGGCTTGCTAAGGAAGCCGGTTAGCGTGTTAGCTAGCCAAGTCTCAAGGAGCTTTTCCCCTGCTGGTGGCATCTCTTCCATTGTGGACGTGGAAGTTCCTTTACCGTGGGATATCGTCATATTGTCGTAAGGGAGAGGCGGTCAACCTCGCCTAGGAGATGCATTGGGCATTATGTCTTCTCTTTCTGTCTCAGAAACCTTATTGATGGTGTTTAAAAAATTGGTGGTGAGGTCGGCCGCTACCCTCATTCTTTCTTCTTCGTTACCTGTCATATTAGATCTGTGTGTACAAGGAAAAAAGAGCTTTGTTCTCTGTTTTTTAGCAACCCCTGATAGTTATAGATCTAGAAGAAACTAAAAATATAACTAGGGAATCCCCACAATCGGCACCAAATTGTTTGACCAAAAAGTGTAAATCTTCGATTAAGCTAATTAATTTTATATAATAATGGGTTAAACCTAGTTAATGATAATATTTCTACATTTAGAACTAGATAATACAAATAACGTAATATAGTGCTGATGGAGAGTTATATACAATGTGCATTTAAGATTTCAAGAAACTTGAGTAATAACAGATGAATATCAAGCTATAAATAACTGTAAATGGATTAATGTAAATAAGGAGAATGATTCACCCAATATTGAATGAAGTGGATGATTCTTCTTTCTGATAATGATGAGTGACATATAGATCCAAGGATATTGAAACTATTCTAGGATCTAATGGAAAAGTGTGAATAATGGATGGTAGAATCTTAGTAAAAAGGTAATGTTTGTATCTATTCTAGAGAGAGTCTTGGTCGCAAAACGTGTATATCTTCTTTTCTATTTATAGATGACATATCCACAATCAACCATGATAGTACAAATCCTGAGAATATTCAACGAAATATTCTCTTAAAAATCCTATTACAAAAACTAGCCGTTAGTGCTCTGCACTTGATGCTTGACCTCAAACATTATTGATTGCCCGACTATAAGCCTCATTGTTTACTAGTTGACCTCGACCACATCATTTTCCTTAATATCACATTATGCTAAATTCTCTTGGGCCAGATTTTGACCTATACAATAATATAAGTTGCAGTGCATTTACATCTTAACGCTACTAAAAAATTAGCTAATTTCGTCCAGAAAAACCGACCAAAATCGATTGAAAATTGAGAAACAGTGACCGATTTTCGACCGTTGTTAATTAATCAGAAAAATGATGGTCGATAAGGTGTTTCGACCGAAACGATCTGTATAACAACCAAATTGCATTTACCGACCAAAATATATCTGTATTAGTTAAAAAAAATTATTTATTTTTCAAATACAGACTAAAATTGGCCGAAATTTTAAATATATAATAATTTTAGAAATCTTCCAGGCATATACGTATCGCACCCACAATATTATATCTTATTACTATATTACTAAATAGTACAAGTATATATTATCATTATTATTTTATTGAATTCTAATTCTAAATATAAAATATTAAATCTTATTACTAAGAACTAACGACAACCCTTCCTATATTTGTTTCTTTTGGATCTCACAAAGCATATGAAGGCGTCCTTGGTGTGAAGAATTTGGTTCCAGAAAACAGCCCACTACTTTATTCCTGTGTGACAAGTTTAAACGAGTTGCCAGTGGTGAAAGAAATTTGTCCCCCTTATGATATGCTGCTGTCAAAGCTCAAAATCTATAGGCAAAATGCCTTAAAATCCACCACCCACTGAGCTACTGATTTTCTGGAAGAAAATACTTGTCATACTGATTTTCGTAATCATGTATGACATCTAGAAGCTACCTGCTCGAGATGCTATAACTTTTCACGAGTTTCTCCTTGTCCTTGATCATATGCTCCACCTCTTGTCCAGCTAGAATTGAAGTAACTTCTCAGTCAGGTAGGCGCTAAAATACATGTGCTCGCCCTTCATAGTTGGCTTCTATTTTAACTTCCTGTGTGCGGGTATTGATGAAGAAGAATAATCATAATGTTGCAGGTTTGTAGGATGACTGGAGTGGTGACACGTGCTAAAAACAAATTCCCATATTAATGGATCCTTGACACACAAACGAACAAACAAACGTCCTCGCTCGGTGTAGGAAGCTCATGTCAAACGTTGTAAATTAAAACATGTGACCATATGAAAATGGCTGAGAAAAAAACACTGTTAAGGTTTACACATGGATGAAGACACTGACCAAAAAGGGATGCAACTTCACCGTCCCAAACCTATCACTTGTTAAGAAAAACATTTCATGAGAATGGGAAATTGAATTTAAATCATTAATACCGTGTAATTGAAAGAGAAGTATCAAAATAAATTAACTATATTACCAATTAATGGAAAAAAGGGAACAAAAGAAGCTTTGATGTTAAATTTTACTTTACTTCGCAGCCACTAATACTGCAGTATCACTCAGTCTTCACAAAGGCTAAAAAATGTTCCATGTTTTTAAAAGACTTTTCAGTGACATGGTATTAATGGAACGATTTCATATGTATGAAGAACTTCTTAGAAACCATATACAACATGTGAAACAACCGGGGACACCCAATAAAATGAAAAGAGGATCCACAGAAACTCTGTAGAATAAACTGTTATGAAAACAAAATAATCAATCTTCATATGATGATGATCCATGAAAAAAAGTGGAATTCACAAACACCTAAGGATAGTATGTACCGTTTCACTTAGTTATCTACCATATGAGTAGGACTCATCATCAGAGAGATCACCCGAATTTGATGAGATCATCCAGATATGAGAAGCAGAAGCACTGGCACTAATATGACTAAAATCATTGACTTGCAGAGAGAGCTCGCCAATAGGGATGGTACTGTTTTCTTCAGGAATATCATGAATGGTAGACTCTTGGAGATGAAGTGCATACTCCAGACTCCACAGCACATCACCCATGGATGGCCTACCTTGACCAAACTCAGCTAAGCATTTCTCTGCTGTTTCTCCAAACTTCCTGAGGGAATCTGGTCTTATTTTGCCCACAAGTTTTGGATCTATGATTTGTTCCAGTTGTCCTTTCTTCTGCCACTTCATCGCCCATTCAACTAAGTTGACCATCTCCCTCGGAAGAGATGGGGCTATGACAGTCCTAGCACAAAGAACTTCTAATAAAACAACACCGAAAGAATAAACATCAGATTTTTCTGTCAGCTGTTGCCTTCTAAAATATTCAGGATCAAGGTAGCCAAAAGTTCCTTTCACGACTGTGCTAGTATGGGTTTGATCAAGCCCAAGCCCTATCTTGGATAGTCCAAAATCAGTAACTTTTGCCACTAAATTTTCATCAAGCAATATATTTGCGGACTTGACATCACGATGTATAGCTGCATTGGCATAGCCAGTATGAAGGTAGTGCAGACCTCTGGCTGCCCCGATGCATATCTCCAGCCTCTGCTCCCAGCCCATACTGGGTAGATCTGACCCATACAAATGACTCTTGAGGGTCCCATTCTCCATGTACTCAAAAACTAGAATCCTCTCATTGTTTTCATCACAATATCCAATCAATGAAACCAGATGTGGATGGCGGAACCGCGAGAGCATCTCAATTTCTGTTCCGAACTCTGCAAGACCTTGTTGGGACTCAGAATTAAGCCTTTTCAGGGCCACCTTTGTGCCATCACACAAAACACCCCTGTAAACTTTTCCAAATCCACCTTTTCCAATGACCAAACTCTCATCAAAGTCGTTAGTTGCTTCCTGCAAAGCTGCAAAAGGAACTAGATAATTTTCAATAGGAATGCTATGACTCGAGGTTGAAGCAGCATTTATGGACGTTGTCCGCTTTGAATGCTTGATTCCCATGGTATGTGTGGACTGTGGAGTGCCACCATTAATAGATAAAGGAATCCATGTCTTTGATTGGGCAAGCTACTCCTGTTCTCTTCTTCTATGAACACAAAATAAGCTGCCAACCATCAGCAAAACAATTGGTACACTACCTTCACGCCCAAAGCGGATGCAAATATACATGTAAATAACATGCAAAAAAGAAAATACAGTACAAAGTACAAAAGAGATGTCAGTGAGGCTTGCAATGCTGACCTCATAGCAAGAGTAAAACAACTAAAACAATGGACCAATAGACCCTTTCGTTTGCAAAACTAATATTTGAAAAAAAAAAAAAAAAAAAAAAACTGGGTTAACTTTGAAAAACCAAATCATTCTCCTCTTCAACTTTGTAGTTTTTGGGACTAAGTGTGCTACTTTCTGCCATTTCCATTGTGAGAGTTTTTTTTTCCTTCTTCCTAGTTGGAGTTTTTTGAAAACATCCATTGTTCTCTATTAGAGTGGGTTAGAGTCCGACATTGGCTGGGGAATGAACTGGTTGTCTCATTATATAGACTTGGCAATCCTCTCCTATGAGCTAGCTTCTGGGCCTGAGTTAGGCTCAAGGGCTATATCTTCACGTCATATCAGAGCTAGGTCCGTCCCTAGGTCCCCATGTTACATTGTCCATGTTGGCAGGTATGGGTGTGCGAGGGGTAGAGTGGGTTAGAGTCCCACATTAGTTGGGAAATGAACTGGTTGTCTTCTTATATGGACTTAGGCAATCCTTTCCTCATGAACAATTTCTGGGTCCGTATTTTCACAGTTTCCTTTGTGGGGTGAACTATACGAAGATTATCTAAGATTTTCTAAGTTGATATCTTAACTAGTCATTCATTCAACTTACATTTCAATGGAGAGATATTTTTCTAAAGCATCTTCCAAGCTTCCAAACCCAAGTTCAACCTCTCAAAATTCATCCTATCATGGAAGAAGATCAATGAGTTGGAACAATGTCGACAAAGCGAAGGAGTTGACTTAAATTCCAAAAAAGCTGAATTTGGGAAAAGATTAGCAATTCGAAAATATCATCCTAATGACCATGACACAATAAAGAGAGCAACAACAACAACAACAACAACCCAATATATTCCCGCAAAGTGGGGTCTGGGGAGGGTTATATGTAGGCAGGCCTTACCTCTACCCAAGAGGGCAGAGAGGTTGTTTCCAATCGACCCTCGGCGCAGGGAAAAGAAAAGAAAACAAAAACAAAAACGAAAACAACATTAGTTACACCAGCATACATCGTATAAATAATTAACTAACTATAAGAGACATATGTACCATAAATAAATCGGCATGCAATAATATTAAAACAGTAGCTACCATAAATGACTACCATAAGAGAACGCAAACTAATCCTCTAAGGGTGGCCCTACCGCGCCTCACCCACCCCGGGAAAAGAGTACGAAAGCTCTAGAAGCCCTTATCCTGCAATCCTTATACTGGACCTCCAGGTTGTCCTATCTAGGGTCGTGTCCTCGGAAATCCGCAACCTGGCCATGTCCTGCCTAATTACCTCTCCCCAGTATCTCTTAGGCCTCCCTCTGCCTCGCCTCACACCGACCACCGCTAGCCGCTCGCAACTCCTCACCGGGGCATCGGGGCTTCTCCTCCGCACATGCCCGAACCAACGAAGCCTCGCCTCTCGCATCTTCTCATCCATTGGGGCCACTCCCACCTTCTCCCGAATAACTTCGTTCCTAATCCTATCTAACCTGGTGAGCCCGCACATCCACCTAAGCATCCTCATCTCCGCAACCTTCATCCTCTGAACATGAGATTTCTTCACCGGCCAACACTCCGTCCCATACAGCATGGCAGGTCTAACCACAGCTCTATAAAACTTCCCCTTGAGTTTCTGTGGCACTTTCTTATCACACAAGACTCCTGATGCAAGCCTCCACTTCGACCACCCCGCCGCTATACGGTGAGTGACATCCCCGTCTATCTCTCCGTCCCCCTGGATCACCGATCCAAGGTATCTGAAACTATCCTTCTTGGCTATGGCCTGAGATCCAATCATCACGCTCCCTCCCACTTCGCTCGACTCAGCGCTAAATTTGCACTCCAAATATTCTGTCTTAGACCTGCTTAGTTTAAACCCCTTAGACTCGAGAGTCTGTCTCCATTCCTCTAGCCTCTCGTTAGCACCGACCCTCGTCTCGTCTACCAGGACTATGTCATCAGCAAATAGCATACACCAAGGAACATCCCCTTGAATATGCCGCGTCAAAGCATCCATCACCAAGGCAAACAAGAGGGGGCTAAGCACAGATCCTTGACGGAGCCCCATAACCACCGGAAATGGTCTGAGTCGCCACCCACTGTCCTGACCCCGGACTTAGCTCCATCGTACATGTCCTTGATTACTCTGATGTAGGCTTCCGGCACGCCCTTAGCCTCCAGGCACCTCCATAGTACCTCCCTAGGGACCTTGTCATACGCCTTCTCCAAGTCGATAAACACCATGTGCGGGTCCTTCTTCATATCCCTGAACTGTTCCACCAATCTCCTGACAAGGTGGATAGCTTCTGTAGTGGACCGGCCCGGCATAAAACCGAACTGGTTCTCGGAAATAGATGTCGACTCCCTCACCCTGGCCTCGATCACCCGCTCCCAGACCTTCGTGGTGTGGCTTATTAATTTGATGCCCCTATAGTTGTTGCAACACTGGATATCCCCTTTGTTCTTATACAAGGGCACCACTATACTCCACCTCCACTCCTCCGGCATCCTTTTGGACCTGAAGATCGCATTGAACAACCTGGTGAGCCACTCCACTCCTGGCTTACCCATGCATTTCCAGAACTCCACCGGGATTTCGTCCGGCCCGGTCGCTCGACCTCTACTCATCCTACGCAAAGCCCCCACGACCTCTTCCAGCCTAAAGCGCCTGTTTATTCACTTGTCACTTACTTAATATCGAATGCTGCTTAGAGAAAAATCTCACGCCACCGCTCAGAAACCACAATAACTCCAATATTTTTCTTTGTGCTTGAGCTAGGATTAGTAGGAAAAAGCTACATGTAAGGCTTCCCCAAGAATTATTCAACTTTCAGAAGTTCCAGTCCATTTAGAAAGGCGTCAAGATTAGCACTGCTTGAGGATGGGCCAAGACAAATGTTAAGTCTATTACTTTTAGCGGGTAGAGCAACATAATTATTATTATAACAAGCAAAATCGAAAAATCAGAAATAACATTGAACTCATGATCGGAAGGTTTCACAGTTTCAAAGATCAAAACAGAGATTATAGTATAAGTAAATAAAAATTAACCCTAAGAAAGATGGTTGCAACTATAATTGAAGCTTTGAGATGAAAACGCAAATACGTAAACAAAATAGATGCTTGAGTAAGTGGATTTTACCAGAACAGTGGAGATTGGAGAAGACGAAAGAGTGCGAAGTGCTTCTGTGATTGCGTATTTCTCTTTCTCATAAGATATTTATGCTCTTTACTTAATAATTAATTCGTACATATTTATACATTTGGGAAAAAAATTTAACTTCAAACTTGTCAATTTGACCTTTATATATATATATATATATATATATATTGCATTCGATTTATCGATTCGATTTCGACTCTTATCGATAATTACTTATCGATTATCGATTTGTACATATGCTTATCGTTATCATTTCAATAAGGTTTCTATTTTTTTGATTTCGATTTATTAATTTTTGGTGCTTAACGATTCGGTTATCGATTACACCAAAAATTTGCGGGATTCCACGGAAAGTATATCACTATAAACACGCCTAACTAATATGGACAAAAAGAAGCTAAAATAAGACGAACACTGTTTATAACATAAAAATTGTGTCAATAGACATATGCAACGAAACTAAAGTAAGGGATCAAATATATGCCACCAACACTCCAACGGTATTAAAAAAAAATAAAAATATATCATCACTGCTAATTCTATTTTCCATTAATTTGAACTCCATTCTAACATTACTACTATCAACTAGTAATCGTACCCGCGCGATGCGCGGTGAATATTAAAAAGAAAAAATTAAGTTATAATTATTCTTGTTTGATATTATTAGATTGTATTGTTTTACTAAATTTTATTTGTCAATACGATATACCCAACCTCACCGATATTTTAGTAGTTAATTTCTTTGTAAATTTTTATTAAATAATTTTTTGTTATTAACTAATTATGTCATATGGCTTTTATCTAGGCTATCACTTGTATTAATGTGGTGTCTTTTTCTTTGACATTTAATAATATATAGATAGAATATTAACATATTAATTGTTTAATATTTTTGTATGCTATTTTTTTATAATATAATAGGAGATATATATTTTATTACTATTGAAAATATTTATTTTTATTTTTAATTTTATTATATTTTTCTCCATTTTAATGAATAGATATACTTTTTATTTTATAAAATAAAAAAGAAAATAATTTTAAAAAATGAAATAAAGAAATTAACTAACCTAAATCAACTCTCCCCCACGTTTTAGTAGTTAATTTAGGTAGTTAATTTCTTTGTTAATTTTTAATAGATAATTTCTTTCTTATTGACTAATTATTTCATAAGGTATTTTTCTAGACTACCACTTGGCATAAGGAGAGAGCTTTATACTCTCCTTTTAATAATATATAGATATAGAAGTTATATAGAATATAAAAAAAAAATTAATTATAATTATTCTTGTTTGATACTATTAGATCGTATTGCTTTAATAAATTTCAATTGTCATTTTATTTGTCAATATGATATACCCAACCTTATCGATATTTTAGTAATTAATTTCTTTTTTAATTTTTAATAAATAATTTTTTGTTATTAACTAATTATGTCATATGGTTTTTATCTAGGCTACCACTTGTAATGCGGTGCCTTTTTCTTTGGCTTTTAATAATATATGGATAGATTATTAGCATATTACTTGTTTAATATTTTTGTCTGCTATTTTTTTTATAATATAATAAGAGATATATATTTTATTACCCTTGAAAATATTTATTTTTATTTTAAATTTTATTATATTATCATCCCTTTTAAGGAATAGATACTTTTTTTTCATAAAATAAAAAAAGAATTTAAAAAATAAAATAAAGAAATTAACTAACCTAAACCAACTCTCCCCCATGTTTTAGTAGTTAATTTAGGTAGTTAATTTTTTTTTAATTTTCAATAGATAATTTCTTTGTTATTGACTAATTATTCCATAAGGTTTTTTTAGGCTACCACTTGGCATAAGGAGAGGATTTTATTCTCTCCTTTTTAATAATATATAGAAGATATATAGAATATAGAATATTAGAAAGATACTACTCCACTATTTGAATCAATTCTTTTTATTGATTTATTTTTGTTTTTTATTTTAAAACAATTATAAACTCCAACTTGAAACTATTCCCCAATTTGAAATGGTAATTTTTATTTTTTAATTTATTTTTTCATTTTAAAACTCCAATTTGAAACTACTCACCGATTTGAATGGGTAGTTTTTCTTCTTCTCTTTTATTTTTTATTATACTTAATTTTTTTTAAAAATAATTTTAACACTCCAACTTGAAACTACCCCCACCCAATTTGAATGTGTAGTTATTTTTTTATATATTTATATATTTGAATTTTTTTATTATAACTAATTATGAGATATCTATATTTATTAATTAAAATAAAGTAACCAATTAATATATTAACCAATTAATATATAAACAAACACACACACACACACACACACACACACACACACACACACACACACACACACACACACACACACACACACACACACACACACACACACACACACACACACACACACACACACACACACACACACACACACACACACACACACACACACACACACACACACACACACACACACACACACACACACACACACACACACACACACACACACACACACACACACACACACACACACACACACACACATATATATATATATATATATATATATATATATATATATATATATATATACACATATATTTATTTTTCATTATTTTTGTTTTTATAGATATTTAAATTCAAATATAATAACTATTAACTAATTATTAACTAAAAAACTTATTAGTAACTAAATATGCCATGTGGCTTTTATTTATGCTTTCACTTGGCTTAAGGAGAGGGCTTTATCCTCTCCTTTTAATAATATATAGATATAGATTTAAATTCAAAAAGAATAACCAATAATTAATTATTAATTAAATAACTAATTTAATAATTAACTATGCCACATGGGTTTTCTGAAGCTGCCACGTGGCTTAATGAGAGGAATTATTCTCTCTTTTTAATAATATATATATATAGATATATTTATATTTTTATATTTTCATTTTTATATAGTTTTTTATTATAGTTAATTAATATAAGATATCTATATTTATTAATGTAATTAAAGTAACCTATTAATATATATATAATTTTTTTAAGATATATTTAAATTTAAAAAGAATAACCAATAAATAATTATTAACTAAATAACTATTTTAATAACTAACTATGCCATGTGGCTTTTCTTAAGCTGAGATTTTTATCTCCTTTTAATAATATATAGATATAGATTTTTATAGATTTTTTTTTGTTAAAATAATTTAAAAACTGCAACTTGAAACAACTGCCACCCAATTTGAATGGGTAGTTATTTTTTTATATATATTTATATATAATTTTTTATAGTTAATTATATGATAGCTATTTTTATTTTAAAACTCCAACTTGAATCTACTCTCCGATTTAAATGGGTAGTTTTTCTTCTCTTTTTTCGTTTATTTTAAAACTCCAACTTGAAACTACTTCCCCAATTTGAATGGGTAGTTTTTCTTCTCTTTTTTTCGTTTTTTATAGACTTTTTTTTGCCTTTTTATTTTATCATAATTTTTAAAACTCTAACTTGGAACTACTCTCACCCAATTTGAATGAGTTGTTATTTTTTTTATATTTTTATATTTTTATTTTATATAGTTTTTTATTATAGTTAATTAATTATAAGATATCTATATTTATTAATGTAATTAAAGTAAATTATATATATATATATATATATATGGTAGTTTTTTATTTATATATATATATATATATATATATATATATATATATGGTAGTTTTTTATTTTTGTTTTTAGATATATTCAAATTCAAAAAGAATAACCAATAATTAATTATTAACTAAATAAATAATTTAATAACTAACTATGCCACGTGGTTTTTTTGAAGCTGCCACAAAGCTTAATGAGAGGGATATTTTCTCTCCTTTTAATAATATATATAGATATAGATATATTTTTATATTTTCATTTTTATATAGTTTTTTATTATAGTTAATTAATATAAGATATCTATATTTATTAATGTAATTAAAGTAATATATATATATATATATATGTGGTAGTTTTTTATTTTTGTTTTTAGATATATTTAAATTTAAAAAGAATAACCAATAATTAATTATTAACTAAATAACTAATTTAATAACTAACTATGCCACATGACCTTTTTTGAAGCTGTCATGTGACTTAATGAGAGGGGTTTTTTCCTTTACTTTTAATAATATATAGATATAGATATAGATTTAAATTCAAAAAGAATAACCAATAATGAATTATTAACTAAATAACTAATTTAATAATTTACTATGCTACTTGGCTTTTTCTGAAGCTACCACGTAGCTTACTAAGAGGAATATTTTCTATCCTATTAATAATATATAGATATATAGATAGATTAAAAGGTAGTTTATTGTCCTAACAATGCCACTTGGGTTTTTGTGATTATGTCACTTGTCTTAATAATATTTTTTTAAAATAATTTTAAAATTCTAAATTGAAACTATTCCCCAACTTGAATATGTAGTTTTTTAAATTAATATTTTTGTTTTTTTACTATAGCTAATTTATGTTTTGTTTTTCTATTTTAAAATAACTTTAAAACATCAACTATAAATTACTCCTTAATTTGAATGGGTAGTTATTTTTTTTAATATAGCTAATTATAATATATTTATATTTATTAATTCAAAAAGTGTAACTAATTAATTCAAAATTTAAAAAAACAATTAGTTAAAAGGTAGTTATTTTTGTCTTAACAATGCCACTTGGCTTTTTGTGATTATGCCACTTGTCATAATAATATGCTTTTGTCTTTGACTTTTAATTATATATTATAAATTACTCCTTAATTTGAATGGGTAGTTATTTTTTTTAATATAGCTAATTATAATATATTTATATTTATTAATTCAAAAAGTGTAACTAATTAATTCAAAATTTAAAAAAACAATTAGTTAAAAGGTAGTTATTTTTGTCTTAACAATGCCACTTGGCTTTTTGTGATTATGCCACTTGTCATAATAATATGCTTTTGTCTTCTTTTAATAATATATAGATATAGAAGTTATATAGAATATAAGATATAGAATATTAGAAAGAAACTACTCCACTATTTGAATCAAATTTTTTTTTATTGCTTTATTTTTGTTTTTTTATTTTAAAACAATTATAAACTCCAACTTGAAACTATTCCCCAATCTAAAAAGGTAATTATTTTTTTTTAATTTTATTTTTTCATTTTAAAACTCCAACTTGAAACTACTCACCGATTTGAATGGGTAGTTTTTCTTCTTCTTCTTTCATTTTTATTATTATAGTTAAAGTTAATTTTTTTTCTATTTTTTCTATTTTAAAATAATTTTAACATTCTAACTTGAAACTACTCCCACCCATTTTGAATGTGTAGTTATTTTTTATATATTTATATTTTTGAATTTTTTATTATAACTAATTATGAGATATCTATATTTATTAATTAAAATAAAGTAACCATATATATATAGTGTTTCTGTGTGTGTGGTAGTTTTTTTCTTTTATTTTTTTTATTTGTATAGATATTTAAATTCAAATATAATAACTAATAACTAATTATTAACTTAAAAACTACTTAGTAACTAATTATGCCACGTGGCTTTTTTTTATGCTGCCACTTGGCTTAAGGAGAAGGCTTTATCCTCTCCTTTTAATAATACTAGTAATCGTACCCGCGCGATGCACGGTGAATATTAAAAAGAAAAAATTAAGTTATAATTATTCTTGTTTGATATCATTAGATTGTATTGCTTTACCAAATTTTATTTGTCAATACGATATAATACGATATATCAATAATGAAATCTCTATTAAATCAAAGGTATTTATATAGCAGTGAATAACTTTTTCTGTTCCGTTTTTCTTTATTATATTAAATAATATTTAGTATTCGCTTTCTTTTTCTAATATACGAGAAGATATATAATATATTACTATTGAAATATTTTTTATTTTAAAGTTTATTTTGTTGTTCTTAATAATATTATCAAAATTTTAGTGAATAAAATCTATGTTAAACTAATGGGACTTATATAGGCAGCGCAACGTTTTTATTAAATATTTTTCTGTATTATATCTTCCAATATTTAATACTATTAAATTGTTAATTGAAAGTTCATTAGCATATTACGTTATTTAAAAATTTTTCTCTGGAGTTTAGTTTTTCTTTATTTTTTATTTTCAAATAATTTTAAAACTCCAACTTAAATTACACCCCAATTTTTTTGATTTTGTATCGGGTGTCCGAGTCTCTTCGAGCCCCGACTAATCCCGGGGGTGCACAGGCCATCGGCAAGGAGTTTCACGCAAGTGCACCATGATTAATTCAGGTTATACCCAGTCCGATGACCCTCAAAAATTATTTGCACCCGGTGGGTTTCGAACTTGAGACCTAAAACTACTCCCCAATTTGAATTGGTAATTTACTATTTTTTTATTTTGTTTTTTATGTAAAAATTATTTTAAAACTCCAACTTGAAACTACTCCCCAATTTGAATGGGTAGTTTTTCTTCTCTTTTTTTCATTTTCTATAGCTTTGTTTTCTGTTTTTTATTTTATTTTAAAATAATTAAAAAACTGCAACTTGAAACTACTCCCACCCAATTTGAATGGCTAGTTATTTTTCTATATATTTATATTTTTGTTTTTTTATTGTAGTTCATTATAAGATAACTATTTTTATTTTAAAACTCCAACTTTAAACTACTCCCCGATTTGAATGGGTAGTTTTTCTTCTCTTTTTTTTTGTTTTTATAGATTTTTTTGCTTTTTTATTTTAAAATAATTTAAAAACTCCAACTTGAAACTACTCTCACCAAATTTGAATGGGTAGTTATTTATTATATATTTATATTTTTTTTATATAGTTTTTTATTATAGTTAATTAATTATAAGATATCTATATTTATTAATATAATTAAAGTAACTAATTAATATATATATATATATATATATATATATTTATTAATATAATTAAAGTTGCTAATTAATATATATATATATATATATTTAAAAAGAATAACCAATAAATAATTATTAAATAAATAACTATTTAATAACTAACTACGCCATGTGGCTTTTTCTAAAGTTGTCACTTGACTTAAAGAGAAGGTATTTTTCTTTCATTTTAATAATATATAGATTTTCTTCTCTTTTTTTCGTTTTTTAGTGCAGATACATGTGTTCAGGAGGGCATTTGAGCTACCCGTAGCTGCTACTATTCTACTATTCCGATGAGACATTAATGAAAAAACTGCAACTTCAAACTACTGCCACACAATTTGAATGGGTTGTTACTTTTTTAATATTTATATATATTTTTTATTATAGTTAATTATAAGGTAACTATTTTTATTTTAAAACTCCAACTTGAAACTACTCCCCGATATAAATAGGTAGTTTTTCTTCTCTTTTTTTTTGTTTATTTTAAAACTCCAACTTGAAACTATTTTCCGATTTGAATGTGTAGTTTTTCTTCTCTTTTTTTCGTTTTTATAGATTTTTTTTTCTGCTTTTTTATTTTTAAATAATTTAAAAACTCCAACTTGGAACTACTCTCACCCAATTTGAATGGGTAGTTTTTTTTATTATTTTTATATTTTCATTTTTATATATATTTTTATTATAGTTAATTAATTATAAGATATCTATATTTATTAATGTAATTAAAGTAAACAATTTATATATATATATATATATATATATATGGTAGTTTTTTATTTTTATTTTTAGAATATTCAAATTCAAAAAGAATAACCAATAATTAATTATTAACTAAATAACTAAATTTAATAACTAACTATGCCACGTGGCTTTTTTTTAAGCTGCCACATGGCTTAAGGAGAAGGCTTTATCCTCTCCTTTTAATAATATATAGATATAGATATAGATATTTTAAAACTCCAACTTGAAACTACTCCCCTATTTGAATGGGTAGTTTTTCTTCTATTTGTTTCGTTTTTTATAGATTTTTTTGCTTTTTTATTTTAAAATAATTTTAAAACTCCAACTTGAAACTACTCTCACCAAATTTGAATGGGTAGTTATTTATTATATATTTATATTTCATATTTTATATAGTTTTTTATTATAGTTAATTAATTATAAGATATCTATATTTATTAATATAATTAAAGTAACCAATATATATATATATATATATATATTATTAAATAAATAACTATTTAATAACTAACTATGCCATGTGGCTTTTTCTGAAGCCGTCACTTGACTTAAGGAGAGGGTTTTTTTCTCTCCTTTTAATAATATATAGATTTTCTTCTCTTTTTTTCGTTTGTTATAGACTTCTTTTTTTGCTTTTTTATTTTAAAATAATTTAAAAACTACAACTTGAAACTACTGCCACCCAATTTGAATGAGTAGTTATTTTTTAATATATATATATAGTTAAATATAAGATATCTAATATATATATTTTATATATATATATTAATATAGTTAAATATAAGATATCTATTTTTATTTTAAAACTCCAACTTGAAACTACTCCCCGATTTAAATGGGTAGTTTTTCTTCTCTTTTTTTTCGTTCATTTTAAAACTCCAACTTGAAACTACTTTCCCAATTTTAATGGGTAGTTTTTCTTCCCTTTTTGTTTTTGTTTTTTATAGATTTTTTTTGCTTTTTTATTTTAAAATAATTTAAAAACTCCAACTTGGACTACTCTCACCCAATTTGAATGGGTAGTTATTTTTTTTATATTTTTATATTTTCATTTTTATATAGTTTTTTATTATAGTTAATTAATTATAAGATATCTATATTTATTATATGGTTGTTTTTTATTTTTGTTTTTAGATATATTTAAATTCAAAAGAATAACCAATAATTAATTATTAACTAATTAACTAATTTAATAACTAATTATGCCACGTGGCTTTTTCTGAAGCTGCCACATGGCTTAATGAGAGGAATTTTTCTCTCCATTTAATAATATATAGATATAGATATATTATTGTATTTTCACTTTTATATAGTTTTTTATTATAGTTAATTAATTATAAGATATCTATATTTATTAATGTAATTAAAGTAAACAATATATATGGTAGTTTTTTATTTTTGTTTTTAGATATATTTAAATTCAAAAAGAATAACCAATAATTAATTATTAACTAATTATGCCACGTGGCTTTTTCTGAAGCTGCCACGTGGCTTAATGAGAGGGATTTTTTCTCTCCTTTTAATAATATATAGATAGATATAGATATATTTTTATATAGTTTTTTATTATAGTTAATTACTATAAGATATCTATATTTATTAATGTAATTAAAGTAACATATATATATATATATATATATATATATATATATATATATATATATATATATATATATATATAATTAAAGTAACATATATATATATATATATATGGTAGTTTTTTATTTTAGTTTTTTAGATATATTTAAATTTAAAAAGAATAACCAATAATTAATTATTAACTAAATAACTAATTTAGTAACTAACTATGCCACGTGGCTTTTTCTAAAGATGCCACGTGGCTTAATGAGATGCCAATATCCTTGGCTTTTAATAATATATAGATTTCGATAAATGTGGTAGATAAAATAATTAGGGGTGTGCATTCGATTTATCGATTCGATTTTGACCCTTATCGATTATTGATTTGTACAACTGCTTATCGTTATCGTTTCAATAAGGTTTCGATTTTTTCGATTTCATTTATCGATGAACCGATAACAAATTCGATTTATCGATAAACCGATTTGAATGCACACCTCCAGTCATATACAATTAGATCATATTTAAGATCATAAAAAATAAAAAATATTTTCTTTCTTGAACTTACTATTAATTCATTTTACCAAATTAACAAAATAAAACAAAAGGAGTATACTAACAAATAGAAACCGATAAATAAATAGTGATATTAGGAAAAAGCGAAAAAGCAGAGCCGTTTAATGTCTCAAAGCTCCATGGTTAAGAGAATAAACTATATGGAGTACCCTTTTGATAGAAAAACTAGCAACAGAATTCAATTTAGCTATGTTATAGATAATAAAATTAATAACACATCATACGACAATTTTTAGGTTTAAAAGCTTAAGGGAAAACATTGCACATTCACATTAATAAGACTTCTAAGCTACATAGGCTAAAAGAATTAAATTTAAAAGAAGAAAATAGAAAAAAAAATAAGACTGGAACATTGCAAATTCCCATTAGGAATGTTTCGAAAGCACTTATTTTAGATTTAGAGTCCCTTTTTTTACATAAGAAAATGTGATTAATGAAACTATTTAATTACAAACAAAAATAAAAAGTCTCTTTTCATGTTAATAAAATATTTACAAATATATTTCAAGGAATAGTTCACAACTACATAATACAGTTTATCGTTATATGCTTCCAATAAGCTATTAATAAATTAAAACATAATTCAATACTCTAATCATTACTAAAAGAAAATTAATGGATATAAATACTTATATGTTGTGATTCACCAAACACTAAACATTAAGTAATATGTTTCATCACCTAAAAATATGATAAAATTAATTTCAAACGAAATAAAGTAAAAATTAAGATTTGAAGAAAAAATTATAAAGAATTCAATAATATCGTCCTAATAAAAATCATAACATGAAATATTTTTAAATGAGAGGTTCTATCAAATTCACTTCCATAAAGTAAGTGTTTTTGATTTCTAAAATGCAATTATTTAGGAGAGTGTTTGACAAGTTAAAAGATTGTTAATGAAATTTTTATGATCCACAAAGCTAATTACATAAAGCAGCACACGAATTATGGGACGAGCACGTATGTAAAGCGTCAGACATATATGAGGTATATGTCGAGCGCTTGAAGAGTAAGCTTTGCAAAATAGGAGCCCACACATAAGTTCAAGAGCATTTCACGAGTATCTTATCCCGTATCAGTCCCTATTTTACCTAATCCTCGCTTTGCGAATGACAAGAAAAGTGATTTGTTACAGTTAAATACAAATACTCAAAATTGAAATATTCATTAACTTTTATCGGATAAATCCTTCTTTATTTTAGAATATGTTGGAAGTTTAGATATTTAGGATTTAAAAACAATCGCTTTACCATCTTATTTAAATAATGTAACATGACCACAATTTTCTGTCATAACATGATTATTATTCGATATTATATTTGAACTCTTTCAATTTTTAAGTATTTATAATTTTGAAGAACCTATCCATTTTCTTAATGCAAATATATTATTTAATAATATTTATTTGAATATTTAAAAGTCAAAAAGTTGTATATTCACTGATATGGGTATACACGCAAAACGCGTACCCTAAAACTAGTTATTATAAAAACACGAACAACTTATATTAAATATTAAACGATAAATATCTCTAAAATATTAATAGACTTTGATGCCCTCAATAAAACTCTTTGTGTTTTCAGTCAAAGAGGGGCAGCTGTAAACGCGTGATTTTTGACCCTCCCGAGATTTTCTATATTTTTAGCGTAAAATATTTAGTTTAGTTTTAATATAGCTATTTTAGCTAAATTTGACTCTTTTACTTTATTTTTACCTCAAAATGAAAAATAACAAAAAATATGGTTTTATTAATGTTTCGTAGTCATTTTAAACTTGAAAAATACAAAAATAGTACTTTATATTTTTTATCTTTTTATAAAAAACGAAAATAATAAAAAAATAGTTTCATTAATATTTTGTAGTTATTTTAAACTTGAAAAATATAAAAATAGTACTTTATATTTTTATCTTTTTATAAAAACGAAAATAATAAAAAAATAGTTTCATAAATATTTTGTAGTTATTTTAAACTTGAAAAATATAAAAAAATAGTTTTATTTTTATTATAAGTATTATAGTTATTTTGATTACCTAGGATTAATTAAATAACACCATTCTCGGTTCCGGGCGAAGAATAATATTCGGGTTCAAACTACCCGGTTTTATAATTTTCGGACCTAGCTCGTAATAAACCGAGTCCACTACACTAAGGGGGACAATACATAATGGATGGGGAATAAGAACAAAGACAAGAAGAAAAAGACAAAGGGATAAAAACAAGAAGAAAAAAACAAAAAAAAGGCATGTGATTTTCTTCTTCTTAAAAAGAAGGAAGAAGACGGCAGCAACAGGGAAGGAAAACGAAAAACAAAGAAAGAGAGGAAAAACAAAGAAAGAACGGAAAAACAAAGAAAGAAAGGAGAAACAAAGAAAGAAACGAGAGAAAAAGAAAGAAAGGAGTGAAGAAGAAGAAACGAAAGAAGGAGAAAAACAAAGAAAAGAAAAGAAGGAAAACGGCAGAAGGAAAGAAGAAAAGAAAGGATTGAAAACGAAATAGAAAAGAAGAAGAACGAAAACAGAAAAGAAGAAAACGAAACAAAAAGGAAGAAAAATCGAAACAAAATCGGATTTGCAATGAGATGCTCGTGTTCGACCAAGAGGTTCCGATCCCGTTCGTAGTCCAATCCGAGGTTCCGAGTATATTGCTCGTCATTTCCGTTGTTGATGTTTCATTGATTTTCCATTTAGTTTCTCATCTTCGTTGCTTACTCGTACATCCGAACAAAGGCTAAATATAAAGAAAGCTTCTTTTAAGGTCGGTTCTTCCTTATCCTTTATGTTATTGTTTTAACTATTTGCGAAGATTTGGTTTATACTTTCATGGAATATATCTTGTTTACTTTGCTTCTTTCTTGTTATTTGGGTTTAATTGCTCGTGTTTGCAATGTCCTCATAGATTGATATTGAATTACTTTTGAGTAATGTTGTTAGAATGATTTTGTTGTTGGGTATTTCTTGTTTGGGATTGATAACGAAGTTGACTGTAATTATATCTTTAATGACATAGGCCATGAGGGAATAATCTGATTTGAGGCCTAATTTAAAGTTTGCATATATAGTTTTACATGGTACAATCCAACTTATTTATCAATTAGGATATTGCTTTTATTATTTGAGACAAGGGGTAGAGTAGAAATCGTAGTCACTTTAGGATTGGCCTTTAATAAAATAAGATGAGCCTCGCCAAATAAAATGCACAAATTGTGGGGCCATCAGTAAATGTATATATTAAAATACTTAGGCTTCGAGATGGGCCGTTTTGGCAAATTCACGGCCTTCCCAAAATAATAACGCGTTAGTATCTTTAGGCGCGTGTTTAATAATAATACATTCTTAAACTCGGGTGCACATTTATGTGACCCAAATCCAAGTCTCAACGAGTCGAAATATGTTGACAACCATGGGTGCACTGGTGCGACGTGGTTCAAAACGCATTTTTACGACGTTGCAATTCTTATAAAAAATAAAAATTAAAAGCGAATTACTAATAAAAGGCACATAAGTTAAAACGTATTTTTGAAATCGGATAAAATCAAATACAACAGTTGAGTGACCGTGCTAGAACCACGGAACCCGGGAATGCCTAACACCTTCTCCCGGGTTAACAGAATTCCTTACTTAGGATTTTTGGTTCGCGGACTGTAATACAGAGTCCATCTTTTCCTCGATTCGGGATTTAATCGATGACTTGGGACACCATAAATCTCCCAAGTGGCGACTCTGAATTAATTAAATAAATCCCATTTCGATTGTCCTTTAATTGGAAAAACTCCCTTTGCGGGGCGCGGTAGCGCCGAAAGGAGGTGTGACAGCTCTGGCGACTCTGCTGGGGATGATGCTATTCACCCAGAACTTCGGTTCAGGGTTTAAGAATTCGAGCTCAGTTAAATTGTTGTTTTTGTCTATATCCGATTTTATTATATGTTTAATTAATGTGCTACATGTCTACCGCTTTGATACTAGTTGCACCGTATATACAAACTGCTATATGTTTACCGCTTTGATATTGCGTGAACTGTATATAAAACTGTGCCGAAAACCCTTCTCTTCTTACCCCCGGGGATGTGCTTACTGGTTGAGACTCCCCTTTCTGTTAGTGTCAATACCAAAATAAGAAAAGAGGCAGGATAAGTTACAAAGCCGGACGATCCCGCGGGTCCCCGTACGTAGCTCCCTCCTCAAATCCGAGTTGTCTGCTCGGGTACACGGTCTAGTACCATTGAAAAGCATCAGGATATTGAGCCTAGATTTAGGACGTTTATTTGCATCACGTTGCATTTGACTTAGGGGACTCAACACAGGGGTTGGGTCCGTCTAGGACAGGTGACCCGGTAATCAAAGACCGAGCATATCATATGTTGCATTTATTTATTATTATGATGATTGGTTAAATTCTTGAAAAAAAAAGAAGAAATAGAATTTTGGAATAGAAAAATATCAAAATATTGACGAAATGCTGTCGAAAATTTGAAAATTTGAAAAATAGGAAGAGCAATTTTGTTGAAATAATTGGTCATAAAATAATCTGACCGAACTACGCAGGTTTGATTCTCCCCATTAGGTGGGATACGTAGGCAACCCTCATCGGGTCCAACCACCCCTTCAAAAAAATTAAAAAAAAAATGTCGAAGTTTTAGTTTTCAATAAAATCAAAGTGATGCCATTTTGAAAAATAGCCGAATGTTCCGAAAGGACGCCGGAAGGCTGTTTTTGCAAAAATAGCCACTTTGAATCATTTTTAATAATTTGCGGGCACAGCCTTGAAATATTCCTTGTGGAAATGTTGCAAGGCCATAGCCGCAAAATCAAGTTCGGGTTCACACCCCGTTTGCAAAAATAACCAAAAAAAAATGTCAAATTTTTGATTTTGTTATAAATAAGTCGGGTGATGCTATTCTTGCTTAAAATAAGCCGAACGTCCCTCAAAAGACGTCGGAAGGCTGTTTTTGCAAGAATAGCCACTTTGGATTTTTTTAAAATAATTTTGGACACAGCCTTGAAATATTCCCTCGCAGAAAATGTCGAAAGGCTGTATCCGCAAAAATCAATGTTTTGAGTCATCACTCAACTTTACAAAAATAACCACTTTATCAAACAAGCCATTACATGGCCGAAATTTTACCGAAATAGCTACATTTTTGCATTTGAACTTTCTCAGTCTTGTGTTGGCCCTGTGTCGGTGCTGAACGATGCCCCATAGGCCCAGGATAAAATTTTGAATTTGCATCTTCTTACATAAAATTTTGCAAAAAGAGCCACTTTGTCTAAATAAGCCATTACATGGCCAATTTATGAAAAAATAGTTTTGTGTTGGTTTAGGGTGATGCCGAACGATGCCCCATGAGCCACAGGATAAAAAAAAAAAAATTCAAGTTTTATCTTTCTTAAATAAATTTTGCAAAAATAGCCATTTTGTCAAATAAGCCATTATGTGGCCAATTTTGTAGAAATAGTCATAAGTGACACCAAAAATATTTTTATTCTTGTAGAAATCTCCGACACAAGGTGTGAAAGTTTTTCATCAGAGTTTGTAGTTGGAGTCGGCTTTTACAATTTTTTTCAAAAAAAAAAAGAAAAAAAATCAAATATTCATCTCTTTATTTCTTGCATTAATTTGCAAGAACTACGCTCGGTCCTGATTCATGCGGGGTCATGATACGTAGGCAATCTCCATAAGATTCGACCACAACTGTATATGTATATATACATAAAAAAAATGAAAAAAAAAATGGAAGTTAATGACAAGAGAGGTTTTCAAGGATAATGGAAAAGGAAAAGTTGGAATGATGCATGTAGCGAATACATATATGGTTAACTGACTAGGTGCATTACATCCAATGTGTGATAACATATCTGTTAAACTCTGTGAGCTTACAAGTTTGTTGCATTTCCAGAAAGTTTAGCGGTTGGCTTGACAGAATATTCTGGCCAATCACCATTACCATACTAGATCAAAAGGGCCAATTCTAGCAAGCATGTCTAGTTCCGGCAAAAGTCTCGATGGAGAGAAAACAGAGATACAGCTAATGAAAGATAAGGTGGACCGGTTAAGACAACAAATAACAGAGATGCACCTAGCCTGGGCTAGGGGACAGTCACCACCAAACCTTCCTACTCTTACACCAGTTCCAGAGCGTCCGCCTATTGATCCCTCGACAAGTGCACCAATCTATCCATATTATCAAGGGGAAAACCCTTATACATCCCAGGTTCCACCAGCTAGACAAAATACTCCTCCTCCGGTCACCCCTGTTTTCGTGGCACCTCCACCTGCTACTTTACAGAAGTCGTCCGGTGAACCGTTTTTTCAAATACATGACAATCATTGTTATGATCCTGAGCCTACCTTTAAGGCTCCTGAACCGCATTCACACACCCCTCACTGGGATAACCCGGCAGAACCGGAAAAGCACTTCAAAAGTTTGGAGCATGAGGAAGTTATTCGGAAAGTCGAAAGCCTGGAGCAATCCTTCAGGAATATGCATGGTTTAGGCAACCAAGTCAGCGTTGCTTACAAAGATCTGTGCCCATTTCCGGATGTCCAGTTGCCCGCTGGGTTCAAAATGCCCAAGTTTGATCTATACGAGGGGCATGGTGACCCAGTAGCCCATCTCCGAGGTTTCTGCAGCAAAATGCGAGGAGCCGGAGGGCGAGATGAAATTCGATAGCTTACTTCGGTCAGAGTTTGGGAGAGTCCGCATTAGAATGGTACACCAGGCAGGATCCCAGCAGATGGTTTACATGGGATGACCTGGCCCAAGCATTCATCGGCCAGTTTCAATATAATCTTGAAATAATCCCCGATCGCTTATCATTGCTCAAGCTAGAGAAGAAACCCGCTGAAAGCTTCAGAGAATTTGGGTTCCGCTGGAGGGAACAGGCAGCAAGGGTAGATCCCCCGATGAGAGAGAACGAGATGGTGGATTATTTCTTGCAGACACTGGAGCCAACTTACTTTAGTCACCCGGTGACATCGGTTGGTAAATCTTTCAATGAGGTGGTCAAAATGGGCGGAATGATAGAAGAGGGACTTAAGTCCAATAAGATCTTGAGCTATTCCGCGTTGAAAGCAACAACTCAAGCTATTCAGAATGGCACAGGGGTTGCATTCGGGAAGAAGAAAAAGAAGAAGTTGCAACAGTAGAGGAGGGTACTTGGTCCAGATCGAAATGTCCTTCACCTCACTACCAAGCCAAACCCTACTACCCAAATCACCCTAATCACCCTCCCCGAAACACATATCCACCACCAAGGGCTTACAATAACCCTCCAGGACCAGGTTTCCGAGGGAATCATGCCTTCAGAAAGGAAAAGGCACAAAGAACCTTCACTGAGTTGGGAGAAACTTATACTGCTCTGTTCCACAAATTGAAGCAGATAGGTTTGTTGAGTCCTGTTGAGACAAGATTGCCAAATCCCCTACCCCCAAATGTGGATCGCTCAGTAAGCTGTGAGTATTGTTCAGGAGCTCCCGGACATGATACCGAGAAATGTTGGAAACTGAAACATGCAGTGCAAAATCTTATTGACACCAATAAGATCGAGGTTCAGACACCAGAGGCACCCAACATTAATCAGAATCCATTGCCAGCTCACCATTAGACCCAACATATAAGAAGTCATGCTTGGTAATCGGGAGGAGTTTCGGTGGTTTGTTTTGTTGTCATTTCTTTTGTCCGAGTTATTTTCGGGGTTGTGACCCGGATCTTGTTTTGAAGTGAAACCCTCTTATCTTTCCATTTTGGTCATTGCAGTTTGCTTAGTCATTTCAAGTTTCGTTTTAGTTTTGTATTTTTGTTTGCTTATTTGTATTTGAATCATTTCGCCGTTTAGTTTTATGAAACTTTCGGTCTTTTATTACCCCAAGTCATCTTTTGTTTAGTTCTTCTATCTTTAAGTTTGTCATTTGTTCGAACGCTGACTCTAATGACTCATCGCACATAATTTTGGCCTAATATTAAGGGTTAATCATGAAGCAATTCGAAGATAATCAGGTCATTTTAAAAAGAAATAAAAATGATTTGAGATTATTTGAAGCCCGAATCAGGTGAGACTGGGGCAGGTAAAACATGAAGAAACCCTTAAAGGAAAATTGGCTATGCTAAGACGGGGTTCGCTCGTGATACTGAAATGAAAGTGTCATCCAACAATACTTTAAAATGACAGATGAAAAGGCGAATGAGCGATATGGTTATCAATCAGGGCACAAACAGAAGATGTCGTGAATATGTTGTTTGAACTTGGCATGTTTTGAAAATTGGAATGACGAAGGCATTTTGTTCTGCTACCCAAACACTTTATCCTTCGTTGACCCTTCGAGCCTTATTTTGATTTCTTTCATACCCCTCCTTCGGAATCGGTACCAAAATTAGAAACACAAATGGGGAAGATAAAAAAAAAAACAAAAAAACAAAAACAACCAAAAAGGAACGAAAAAGAAAAGAAAATGAAAAAAAAAATGATGTAAAAAAAAATGAAAAGAAGGAATTGGGAACTACGTTTGACCTGATTCCTTAAAGAGGATACGTAGGCGCTTCACAAGCTCGGTCATAGTGTAAATAAAGAAATAAAAATCCCCAAGTAAAAAACTGGGGCAAAGAAAAATTATGTTTATCGTAAATAAATTTAGGTCCGAAGGTTGTAAATTTTGAACCCAAAATTGATTTTGTTTTGAGCCTTCAATACCCTTTCTTTCTAGCCCTATCCAAATCCCACATTACGGTCCAAAGAAAGACCTTCCGATCAGTCTTCAAAAGATGCCGCGTCAGGCGAGGGATAGAGTCCTATCATAATATAACACGTTGATTCTCAGCAGAAAAGACTCTGATTCTCAACAGAAAGGAAATACGAGAGAGTCTTGGCAGTGACACCCCAATCCCCAGCTAAAAGTGATACAAATGAGAGAATCTTACCGGTGAAAACCTTCACAGGCACCATAAGACGACGAAAGCTGGGAGAAAATCAAAATGAGAGAGGCTTGAAAGTGAAAACCCTTCGGGCACTACAAGTCGAATAAAGGTGATAATCAGATGGAAATCACGAGACATAAATCGTGAAAGGAAATTAACGACGGAGGATAGGCCATATGTGCATGTCATGACCAGTAGAGTTGGTATCCGCGTTTGATAAGTTTTTATAGTTGTTTCTGGTTAGAGAGTCAGTCCTCCCTTGTCTTCTATTTGTTGTTTCTTTTTATCTTTCTCCTTTTGTCAAAATTCTCCATCAAAGTCAGTCTAGTCAAAACATAGTGAGAAATGACTTCAAAACCTGCCACCAACTTTCCAATTATTATGCAAAGCAAGAAAATGCCATTGACGGCAGAGAAGTGGGGTGCAAGGAAGATTATTAAACTGGGGCAGAAAATTTTCTTTTCAGTTTGAAAATTTTCTAGAAGTCAATACCCACTTGGGAAGAAGGAAAGTCTTAAGGGAAATGGTCTTCGAACCAGTGTCATCCTCAACAGCCTTCAAGAAGAGTGAAACACCAATTTTGAGGAAATGAAAATCCCCCGGCAATGCTATCTACAGCAAGTTCCGAGGTGGTCGGACAACACAGAGTGGTAGAGGAAGAAAGGAAATCCCATCTTCAACAAAATAACCCCCAGCAAGTTGAGAAACACAAAACGGGGAAGGGATAAATGGAAAAACCCATCCCCAGCAGGAATATCATCTCTGGCAAATGAAATCATTCCCCTACAAGTTTTGGGAACCCCGAGCAAGGGAAAGGAGAAAAGGAAAAAAAAACCACCACACGGGAGCGGCACAACCGCTCACAATGTTTTGAACTAACAAATTTTCTTTGATTTGAAATAGGGAAAGAAAGTGCTATTGATAGCGGAAAGTCATGCCACAAGGAAGAACACCAATACTGGGGCAGAAAATTTTCTGCCGTTGTTGAAAATTTTCTCGGAGAAACGAGGAAGGCAACTCAAGATGACATGTCAGGTTTGTCCACCTTCAAATAGGATGTTTCAGGTTTGTCCACCTTCGAACAGGACATCTCAGGTTTGTTCACTTTCATAGAATACAATGGGAGTATTCGCCCTCGAATAGGATACAATGGGAGTATTCGCCCTCGAATAGAATACAATGGGAGTATTCGCCCTCGAATAGGATACAATTGGGAGTATTCGCCCTCGAATAGAATACGATGGGAGTATTCGCCCTCGAATAGAATACGATGGGAGTATCCCCTCGAATAGAATACGACGGGAGTATTCGCCCTCGAATAGAATACGATGGGAGTATTCGCCCTCGAATAGAATACGATGGGAGTATTCGCCCTCGAATAGAATACGATGGGAGTATTCGCCCTCGAATAGAATACGATGGGAGTATTCGCCCTCGAATAGAATACAATGGGAGTACTCGCCCTCGAATAGAATACAATAGGTGTATCCGCCCTCGAATAGGATACAATGGGACTATCCGCCCTCGAATAGGATATTTTACGTTTGTTTTATTTTGCATATTTTGTAAATTATTGGCAACATGCATTTTAAATTCAAAAGTTGCTCACCTGTATAACAAGAGGAATATTTTTTTAGTCTTTACATCACAGGTCTTGAAACCAGCAACCCACCATGAAGGCAGAAGGACACATCAGAAGATCCCCAGCACATCCGAAATCAGAAGTGAGAAAGAAGGCAACGATGGCCGGAAAATCCCTTTACATTACAGGTTTTGAAACCAGTAACCCGCCCTAATGCGGAAGGTTATGTCAAAAGTTCCCAGCGCAAATCCAAGCACAGGAAATTTAGGAGAAATGATGGTTCGAGAGTCGATGCAGCAAGAAGAAAGTGGTGCAGGAAGCAAAGGAAGGCGACATGGATGGGATGGAGTTAGTGAGTTGATGTTGAAGTCGGGAGCCTGCCTGAAGAATAGAGTGGCGATTTATTTTCAAAGGATGTTGTTGAAGTCAGGAGCCCGCTTGAAGAATGGAGTGGCGATTTATTTTCAAAGGATGTTGTTGAAGTCAGGAGCCCGCCTGAAGAATGGAGTGGCGATTTATTTTCAAAAGATGTTGTTGAAGTCAGGAGCCCGCCCGAAGAATGGAGTGGCGATTTATTTTCAAAGGATGTTGTTGAAGTCAGGAGCCCGCCCGAAGAATGGAGTGGCGATTTATTTTCAAAGGATGTTGTTGAAGTCAGGAGCCCGCCTGAAGAATGGAGTGGCGATTTATTTTCAAAGGATGTTGTCGAAGTCAGGAGCCCGCCTGAAGAATGGAGTGGTGATTTATTTTCAAAGGATGTTGTTGAAGTCAGGAGCCCGCCTGAAGAGAGGAATGACGATTTATTTTCAAAAGTTTGTTGTTGAAGTCAGGTGCCCGCCCGAAGAATGGAGTGGCGATTTATTTTCAAAGGATGTTGTTGAAGTCAGGAGCCCGCCTGAAGAATGGAGTGGCGATTTATTTTCAAAAGATGTTGTTGAAGTCAGGAGCCCGCCCGAAGAATGGAGTGGCGATTTATTTTCAAAGGATGTTGTTGAAGTCAGGAGCCCGCCCGAAGAATGGAGTGGCGATTTATTTTCAAAGGATGTTGTTGAAGTCAGGAGCCCGCCTGAAGAATGGAGTGGCGATTTATTTTCAAAGGATGTTGTTGAAGTCGGGAGCCCGCCTGAAGAATGGAGTGGCGATTTATTTTCAAAGGATGTTGTTGAAGTCAGGAGCCCGCCTGAAGAGAGGAATGGCGATTTATTTTCAAAAGTTGATGTTGAAGTCAGGGAGCCCGCCTGAAGAATGGAGTGGCGATTTATTTTGAAGTTGTAGTTGAAGTCGGGGAGCCCGCCTGAAGAATGGAGTGGCGATTTATTTTGAAGTTGTAGTTGAAGTCGGGGAGCCCGCCTGAAGAATGGAGTGGCGATTTATTTTGAAGTTGTAGTTGAAGTCAGGGAGCCCGCCTGAAGAATGGAGCGGCGATTTATTTTTGAAGTTGGTTAAGGAAAGCGGCAGAGTGTAACGGAAATCCCCAGCATGAATCGGAAGGAAGGCAACAAGGATCAGAGAAGATAGATTCAGACTTCGAAGGAGAATAGCTCGAAGATCACAAGTAAAGGAATTCACTTCGAGGAGTTAATCCAAGTGCAGAAGTTGATGAAAGATGTGGTATGCTCAAGACATGGCCGAGGTCACAAGCACTGCATACCTGGTCTTGATCCGAAAAGCAGCACCTGCAACTAGCAAGTATCAAGGTTCAAATTTAGAGTCCGCATGAAGCACCAACCAATACTCACGATCAAGCTTCAGAAGACTTATAGATAGGAATCTTGTAACTAGTAGCTGATAGGCTTAGTTAGTCTTTTTCATGTTTTGATTTTTGATGTAATAGCAGGACCACGGACCGGAACTTCGATGGAACAGAACCTCGACGGAACGACACCTCGACTGGCTCTCCACCTCGGTATACCCCTTCCTCACTCACTTTCGAACTACACGTGGCCCGATTCCTTTATAGCCAAGGATATGTAGGCAGCTCAGATACAAGGGCTCGGTCACATTCCTCTTCTTTTAGTTTAGTCCCTCCGAATAAGGGTCGGGTCAAAAACACTTGTCTAATCGTTCTTTGTCTGAAAACTCTTTGTGTTTTCAGTCAAAGAGGGGCAGCTGTAAACACGTGATTTTTGACCCTCCCCGAGATTTTCTATATTTTTAGCGTAAAATATTTAGTTTAGTTTTAATATAGCTATTTTAGCTAAATTTGACTCTTTTACTTTATTTTTACCTCAAAATGAAAAATAACAAAAAATATGGTTTTATTAATGTTTCGTAGTCATTTTAAACTTGAAAAATACAAAAATAGTACTTTATATTTTTTATCTTTTTATAAAAAACGAAAATAATAAAAAAATAGTTTCATTAATATTTTGTAGTTATTTTAAACTTGAAAAATATAAAAATAGTACTTTATATTTTTATCTTTTTATAAAAACGAAAATAATAAAAAAATAGTTTCATAAATATTTTGTAGTTATTTTAAACTTGAAAAATATAAAAAAATAGTTTTATTTTTATTATAAGTATTATAGTTATTTTGATTACCTAGGATTAATTAAATAACACCATTCTCGGTTCCGGGCGAAGAATAATATTCGGGTTCAAACTACCCGGTTTTATAATTTTCGGACCTAGCCCGTAATAAACCGAGTCCACTACACTAAGGGGGACAATACATAATGGATGGGGAATAAGAACAAAGACAAGAAGAAAAAGACAAAGGGATAAAAACAAGAAGAAAAAAACAAAAAAAAGGCATGGAGCTTATTTTTTTTAAAAAAAACACTACATGTGAGGGGAGTTGTGATTTTCTTCTTCTTAAAAAGAAGGAAGAAGACGGCAGCAAGGGGATGGAAAACGAAAAACAAAGAAAGAAAGGAGAAACAAAGAAAGAAACGAGAGAAAAAGAAAGAAAGGAGTGAAGAAGAAGAAACGAAAGAAGGAGAAAAACAAAGAAAAGAAAAGAAGGAAAACGGCAGAAGGAAAGAAGAAAAGAAAGGATTGAAAACGAAATAGAAAAGAAGAAGAACGAAAACAGAAAAGAAGAAAACGAAACAAAAAGGAAGAAAAATCGAAACAAAATCGGATTTGCAATGAGATGCTCGTGTTCGACCAAGAGGTTCCGATCCCGTTCGTAGTCCAATCCGAGGTTCCGAGTATATTGCTCGTCATTTCCGTTGTTGATGTTTCATTGATTTTCCATTTAGTTTCTCATCTTCGTTGCTTACTCGTACATCCGAACAAAGGCTAAATATAAAGAAAGCTTCTTTTAAGGTCGGTTCTTCCTTATCCTTTATGTTATTGTTTTAACTATTTGCGAAGATTTGGTTTATACTTTCATGGAATATATCTTGTTTACTTTGCTTCTTTCTTGTTATTTGGGTTTAATTGCTCGTGTTTGCAATGTCCTCATAGATTGATATTGAATTACTTTTGAGTAATGTTGTTAGAATGATTTTGTTGTTGGGTATTTCTTGTTTGGGATTGATAACGAAGTTGACTGTAATTATATCTTTAATGACATAGGCCATGAGGGAATAATCTGATTTGAGGCCTAATTTAAAGTTTGCATATATAGTTTTACATGGTACAATCCAACTTATTTATCAATTAGGATATTGCTTTTATTATTTGAGACAAGGGGTAGAGTAGAAATCGTAGTCACTTTAGGATTGGCCTTTAATAAAATAAGATGAGCCTCGCCAAATAAAATGCACAAATTGTGGGGCCATCAGTAAATGTATATATTAAAATACT